>JAAALK010000080.1:9362114-9680291 GCA_019279435.1 Zizania palustris
GTTCTGAAGAGGAGAAAAGCAAGCTGGGGCCATCAACCAATTTGACACCTTGTTCCATTGAGAAGTTGACTGATGAACACTTTCCTAATTGGTTAGAGCAAATGGTGTGTACATCTTAAATTGGTGCATTTTATGCACACACCATTAATTAATAGCTGAATTGGATATAATTAAATGCATTTGTACAAACAGGTTATCCTAGGGGATGGAAAAAGCATAACGACAAAGGTTAAAGCATTGGCTGCTAAACCTAGCAGATATGGTGTGAGATGCAGTGGATTCACTATTAATGGTTTTAGGTTCCACACTATGAGCCGTGAGGCTGCACGCTTGACACAGAATAGTGGTATAATGAACATCACACATGATGGTGTGCATTATTATGGTAGATTGTCAGATATAATTGAATTGTCATATGCAGAGTACAAGGTAGTTCTTTTCAAAGGTGAATGGTATGATGTTCATCATCAGGCTGGGTTACAAAAAGATGAGTTTGGATTTACCCTTGTGAATTTTTCTTGAACGATACACACAGGACAAAAATTAGAGCATGATCCTTTTGTCTTCTCTTCTCAAGTGCAACAAGTCTTTTATGTCCAAGATCCAAGAGCTGAATCGTGGTACACCGTGGTGAAAGTTATACCACGTGATAATTTTGACATGGGTGCTGAATTGTTGGCAGAGGAAACAAATTAGATTGCATAGTTGAATGACAATTCTGTTGAGTTGGTATTCTGTTAATGTTAATCCATGTTTTCTTCAAACAGAGATTCCAGGGTGCATTTTTGTAAGCCATGATTTTGGATATAATTGGTAGAAAGTTGTAAATAGTCCAGATTCAGATTTTACAATATATACTTTGTTTTCAATCAAAAAAAATTTAATACTCTCAACATGTGAACAACTCCAGATTTAGTTTTTTTCAAAGTGTTATTTGTCATCCATGATTGTGGATAGAATTGGTAAAATGTTGTCAATGCTCTTATTCAGATTTTACAATGTAAACTTTGTTTTCAATCAAAGAAAAACTTAATACTCTCAATTTATCAACAGCTCCAGTTTTAGTTGAAAAAAATCTGAGCATGAATTTAAAATCCTACTGTTGCTGAGGTTCGAACGCCAGACCTGTGCTTCAAACAACATGTCCTCTACCATTGGACTATTGTTGCTTTCTTGAAAGTATTGTGCAAGCAGAGTTTTTAGATCCATTTAATTTGCTATTTTGAACACATTAGTCATGTTCCTAGGATTTAAATGGAAATATGTCAAATTTGAACAATAAGTACCTCAAACTATGTACCAAAATTTACACAAAAATCATATTCATGCTTTTGTGCCCATTTTTTGTTCCCATACACTAAATTCGAAGTTTTCCGAAAAACTATGTTCTGAAACTCGATCGGTAATGCGGAGGTTAAGGGTTCTTAAATTCTAATAAAATCAAATAAAGTCTGAAAAATACGAGATTTGTCATGGTGCTATTATATTATACGTACATTTTATGATAAAAATTTGAAAATATTTCAATGAAGTTGTGACATAGGATGTTAAGAAACTCGACCTTTTTATGACAGGAATTGAATTACAATTTTCAAAAGGAATAGGTTCGGGTCGAAAGCAAATTTATGATCAAACAGTCATTTCAACTTTATTTTTTTTATAATCAAAGTACAACTTATCTCATTCCATATAAAATGTTTGCAATTTTCTAGATCCATTTAATTTGCTATTTTGAACACATTAGTCGTGTTCCTAGGATTTAAATGGAAATATGTCAAATTTGAACTACAAGTACCTCAAACTATGTACCAAAATTTACACAAAAATCATATTCATGCTTTTGTGCCCATTTTTTGTTCCCATACACTAAATTCGAAGTTTTCCGAAAAACTATGTTCTGAAACTCGATCGGTAATGCGGAGGTTAAGGGTTCTTAAATTCTAAGAAAATCAAATAAAGTCTAAAAAATACGAGATTTGTCATGGTGCTATTATATTATACGTACATTCTATGATAAAAATTTGAAAATGTTTCAACGAAGTTGTGACATAGGATGTTAAGAAACTCGACCTTCTCATGACAGGAATTGAATTACAGTTTTCAAAAGGAATAGGTTCGGGTCGAAAGCAAATTTATGATCAAACAGTCATTTCAACTTTAATTTTTTTTATAATCAAAGTACAACTTATCTCATTCCATATAAAATGTTTGTAATTTTCTAGATCCATTTAATTTGCTATTTTGAACACATTAGTCGTGTTCCTAGGATTTAAATGGAAATATGTCAAATTTGAACTACAAGTACCTCAAACTATGTACCAAAATTTACACAAAAATCATATTCATGCTTTTGTGCCTTTTTTTTTGAAAAAAAACTACGTTCTGTAACTTTATAAAGTCTAAAAATAGGAACAAAATTTGAGTAATGTTTGTTAAGATGAAATACTTGATTTTAAAATGGTATTGAAGGATAGAAACATATTTAAAAACAAACTAAAAATATGGTGACTCCAAGATTCGAATTTGGGTTGCCATCTTACCAACCAGCGCCAACATCCATCTGTGCTACTGCTAACTTCTTAATATTTTTGTACATGCAATTGTATTTTGCACTAGTAACGAATATAGTACCGAAAATTTTTGGCGCCAGGTTGCGCGCCAAACATTTTTACCTCCTATACATTGAAATCCTTGCCTTATTCAACACCCGGAAACCTCGCAACCGCACGGCAACCGCACATTCTCCTTTTACCTCTCCTTCTATACATCCAATTCCCAGAGGCTCGGGCGCCGGCAACCGCATGGCCGCACCTGCTCACCGGCATCCTCAAGTTCTCGTCGCCGTCATCTCCGCTCCAGGTATTGCCTTGCCTTCGTCCCAATCTCCGGCCTACTTATCGATTTACTGCTTATCGTCGCCATGAGTTCAGATATGACACTGAATTAGGGTTCAAACAAATTTAATACCTTCGACATGTAATATTTCATCAAGTAGCTAACACACAGACCTAAATTCTTATAAACACTAATCTTTTCTGACCTCCATCTTCTTGATCCCATATTATGAAGTGTTAAACGTTGGATCAATTACCATAGGATAAATAGCACACTAACTTCATGAAACCATATGTGCTGTACTGCTAAGAGTTTGTAGAATCAGAGTATCCCTTGCTGGTACATTAGCAAATCTTGTTTGCATCTATTCCGAAATATTTGGAGGAATCAGACTGGTATTCTGTTCTGTTTCAAAATCCTGCTGAAGCTATCTGCTGATTGACTGATTTGTGTTCCAATTTGAAGTTGCTGAATCCAGTATTTGATCAATCTTCTGATTCTAGTGTTGTATGTCCTGAATATGTTTAGATTACTGATATGCTTTCAAGGTTAGCTTGATTCTAATTTGATTTTGAGTAAAAGTGTTCTAGTTCAAATTGTATCTCTTGTTTGGGTCACTACTGTGTGAATGTGTTGTTAGGTATGATCTAAAAGGTTGAGCTACAGCTGTTTTGGGTTTTGCCATCTTGAGAAGATCATTCTGCGCATTGTGTTGAATTGAAATTTGAATCTGTGTTTTTAGAGGTGCGGTGGGTGAATTGATCATGAAATTTGAATCTGTGTTTTTAGAGGTAGTTGAATACTGATAGCAGTCACAATAACTTGATGACTTAAATCTTTGTAACTTCAGATCAAATCATGGTAAGACCACTTCGACGGTTAAGGAACTTGAACCTCCAACAAGAAGAGGAGGCAGAACCTATTGAGAATGGGCTGGATAACTTAGCGGAGTGTGAGAATGGTCACTCCAACTTACCAGAGCATGGCAATGATGAAGACTTGCAGAGTCCTCCTGATGTTGATGGCTTATTAGCGCGGCTCCCAAGCCAACATCCGCGAACCCCAATATATATAATATGTGAGTTTCATGTTTTTATTGCATATCCAAATTCAGTGTCAACATAATCTATTTCCTATATGTAGGGCCAAATGGAGAGGTCAGACAAGTTTTAGGGGAGTTCAGAGTTTCAAATTTAGTGGATTTACAAGGAGGAAAGGTTATTGTTGGGACTGATGAAAATGGTGTCCCAAATGAAAGGTCAGCCTCCATTCTTGGACAATACCTTGGACAGATAGCAGAAAAACCATCATTAGCGCCTTTACACATTGAAAGATGGGACAATGCTATGTTCAATACTCACAAGCAACAGATAATCAAAGATGTGGAGGTAAAATTAATGTTCCTAGCTATTTCAATCAAAAGTACCTCAATTTCCATCCATCTAGTAACAACTACCTCTACTTTTTATAGGAAAACTTTCAGTTTCCCCGCCAAACGCTAAATCTTACAAGGGACTGGGTGCTAAGGACTGTTAACAATAGGTGGCGATCCTACAAATCAAAGTTGAAGAAACAATATTTCAACCGTGAAGAGAGATCTCTAGATGAAATCATAAATGGGAAACCAAGCAAAGTGAATGAACTTCAATGGAAAGCCCTTGTTGGATTTTGGTGCCGAGAACCACATAAGGTACCACCCTTTTATTTATCATTTATATGCATGATGAAAGCAACGAGTGTAACATCACTTCATCACTCTTTTATTTGCAGAAAGTATGTGCGATAAACTCTAGGATCGCAAAAGAACAGAAAAATACACACACATGTGAGAGAAAAAGCCATGCTCGGCTTAAAAAGAGATGGTGGGATATATTAATCCCAAGTTACTTCTTGTATTCACAATCATCTAATTCAGATCTGTAATGAGCCTCAATTTTCTATCTTGTGCAGGAAGTTAACCATAAAAGGAAGATTAATAGGCTTGAATTATGGGAGGCTGCTCACAAGAAAAAGAATGGCAGATTCACTACTCACAAAGTGGATGCACTAATGGTACATTTTCTGATCCTAAGCATTTTTGTTCCATCTGAATTTCTGTTTACCATTTTTTTACCTCACACTATTTTTATTTCTATAGAATGCATCATATGAGGAATTAGAAAAAAGGCAACAAATGAACAATGGTAATCTTTCAGCGCAAGATTTTAATGAGGCCTTCAATGGATAGTTGCTAAGGAGTTAAAAGCACGAGGGTACTATGATGATAAGTACTGGAGTGAAGTTCGAGTGTCCCAAGGTCTAACTTTTGTCACTCAAACTGCGGAAGAAAGAAGGTACCAAGATAAACTAAATGAAATGGAGAATAAGATGAAACACATGGGTGGTTTCATGAAGCACTTGCTTGGTTTCATGATAAAAAAGTTTCCTGAAGAGGATTTCATAAAAGAAATGGTAGCCAATCTACATGATGATGAAGTAAGCATTTGTTTCTTTTTCAGAATGGCAACTACATATTTTTTCTCATTGATAGCAGTGATTACAAGTAAGCCCTCCTTCTCTTACTTGTTTTTTTCAAGGATGAACCTGTAGAACCAGAAAGTCATACTGATGACAGCCCTACACACACAATTGGTAATGTGCACTCTCCGACAAATGAAGTGCAGGTAATAGATCACCTACTTTCTGTCATATGTACTCATCTACATCATTACTATTAAAGTTTATACTAATGGATTATGTAATATGGTTTATTATACTTTGCAGCACGATACATCCACCGAAGACCGTACGTCTTTACCTACTGACCATGTGGTTGCAATGGTATGCAGTACATCATGCAAAATAAATCTCACAGTAATTATGTAATTTAATTCCCAACATTTGAACATGCTTATAAGTCATGTGTTATGTTCCTTGTTTGGCTCTTGTTTACTACAGGAGGAACAAATTCATAGTTCTGTTCATGAAGGTAACTATGTTAATGCAGCCACAAATATCTCCCAAGATCCCATATTGACAAACATGGTATGTTTAGACTAACATTGCAATGTTAATCTATATTGGCTGAACTTATTTTACTGATGATGTATTTTGACTAATATAAGTTATGTTTATTCTAGAGGACTCAAAGAGTTAAAGCCCCTAGTTTGAGCCAATTTGATTCGGTATGCTTCTATTCTGCTTGTTTCTTTTGTAATTAAATTATTTAAATTACAAAACTCTTACCTTCTTGTTTTGCAAAATGGTAGAGCCGTTCTCCAATCTATCTTATTTCCCTGAGAAACAAAGGAAGAATTGTGGCCAAAGTGTGGTTGGTGACAACTGCTTGCAAACGAGAGATTGGAGGAACCATGCTTGGAAAGGAATACGTTGGGGTTTATGTTGAAGGTCTTGAAAACGTTGACGTTGGAAATAAAGGAGATGAGCTTATACCTAGACCTATTTTTGAGATTTGTAAACTAGTAGATGCTATTGGCTATACTATACCTTGGCCCCGTTCACATGTAAGATTTTTTCTAAAGAATAAATCTTCAATTCCGTAATATCTTCAACTTGTGGTATTCATCTAACCTCATGCCCCATTGCAGGTGAAGAAAATTACAATGGAGACCAACAAGAATGGACAATGAAGCATAGTTTATATTTGTTAGTGAAATAAATTTAGAAATATTTGTGTGATAGTCACTATTTCTATGTTTCTTTATCAAGGCAATAGTCTTGTTCACAATAACTTAATTACTGCACTAGTTGGTTCAAAGTACTCATCATATCATTTATTTGCAAATTATTATCCAAATAGAAAATCTGCTTTGCTCACTTTTTTGGTTTCATATTATGGCCATTGACCTACATACAGTATACCATGCACTTGGCACAGTTCATGGAAAGGTGTGGACAAGAGGACTAATGTTTCAATGGTTAGTTTTTTCTTTACCATTCTTGGCTTCCTGCCATTTAATTTCACGTTGATCACCAAGTTACTTATATTATGTTATTAGCTTCCTTTCTCTGTTTGAGGAGCCATGCTGAATAGCGTGGGCCTCATGGCTCTAGAAGTGATGAGTCATTGTCAACGATAGTCAAAGAGGACTGAAGAAGAGAGGAGATCTGCTGTTTCATGGGCCGCGTGTGACTCAGGTACACGGGCAGCGAGCGATTGTCGGGCAGAGGAGGCTGCGAAGTCGGGCTGGCCCAATCCGGGTGCATGGGCCAGAAGCAGTAGAAGACCCACTGGGCTGTTGACCAGGATTGACTCAGGTACACGGGCGGTGAGCGATTGCCGGGCTGAGAGAGCTGCGGAGTCGGGCCGGCCCAATCCGGGTACCTGGTGCAAAGCTGGTGGAGGCTTTGTCAGTTTCGGCGTAAAACTGACAACCGTTGATTCTGTATCCGACTGTCCAGAAGAATAGCTTCAGGATATGTCATCTGTTACTCTAGGCCCACAGTCAGTCAGTTGTGTCTGTAAAAATACCTAAGGGCAGTAGAGTCTTTTCCTTTATTTTTGAGTCTGTAAAAACCCTAAGGGGCAGGTAGAATATTCCTAGTGTTGGGCTGCCTATAAATAGGACCCCAACCCCTAGGGTTTGGACTACCCTTTTGTGCTGAAATCAAATCCACCCATTGGGTCACTTTTGTCTCTCTTCTCTCTCCTGTGTGCGCCGCCAGGCCCTTGTGTTTCTCTGTTCGTGGCTCATTTTGGCTCCAATCTCTTGGATGATTTTAATTCTTGGTCCCTGGAGAATTTATTGTTTGCATCTGGTTGGTTTGGGGAGTTATTGAGTTGGATTCGGGCTGCTGTATTTATTTCTTGGGAAGAAGCTTCTTCGGCTGGGTGTGTTCTTCACGGTGGTAGTACTAGCTCTTGCTGTTGCAAATAGTACTGCCTTACTGTAGCTACAGTGTTCAGCTGCAGCTTTTCACCTTCTATTGCCCAGCTTTTTGATCGAAGCTGACAGTCTCTTTTGCCTTTTCCTGGTGTGTCTGGCGCAGCTCGGTTCCGTGCGAAGCCCCTCAACTCCGTGAGGCAAGCTCCGATCGAACCTTGTTAAAGGCTTCGCTCAGATTTCGAACTTCGGTTTCTGTGTCTGAGTTGCTAGCTTCGAAGTTCTCCCTGTATCGAAATCATCGCATACTTCGAACTGGCATACTCCGAATCTATCTGTTCGAAGTGCACACTTCGTTAGGCTTCGAAGTGGGGTTCGAAGTTTTGTCTGTTCTAACAGACTTCGCTTCCTTGTTCGAAGGTTGTCTGTTTGTGTGTTGTGTTCGAAGTTTTTTGTGTTCGAAGGTTTAGCTCCGAAAGCTTTCGGGTCTAAGTGTGTTCGAAGTTTTGTCTTCGAAGTGTATACTTCGAAGAAGGCTTCGGCACTATTTTACTTCGCTCCGAAGCTCGTGACTCGAAGTTGCGTTCGAAGTCTTGTCTTCGAAGTGCTTACTCCGAACCAAGCTCCGGCACTGCTTTTACTTCGCTTCGAAGTACACTTCGCTTCTTACTTCTTCGAACTAGGCTAGACAGTGACACCTTCGGCATTTCGAACAGACTCCGACACCAAACTCCGAAGCAGTCCTCGACGTGCGAAGGAGGCTTCGCCAAGATCCGAACAGGAGACAACCTTGGACAGTAACTTCTCTTTTCACTTTATACATACTTAGATCATTTCATTGAGAAGTATAGGCCTGTTACAACTTGTTCATCTGCCTAGTTGCACCATTTTAGGTTTACACTGTTTATCTTCAGATGCTTCTAGGTTAGAAACCTTTAGACTTAGGCCTTCTGTTTATTTTCTGCTGCGTAGTATTTTTGAGGTGAGTTGGGTATTGGGAACAGGCCATTGATTCGGAAGAATTTTTTAAGGCGCCCATTCACCCCCCCTCTGGTCGCTACTTTCGGTCCTACAAGTGGTATCAGAGCAAGGTTAGGGTTTTTCCATACCTTAACCGGTTCTAAACCCCAGTAGTGACTATGACGTTTCCTGGCAAGGTCCCGTCCTTGGAAGCCTATGGCTATAATTATTGGAAGACTCGCATGCGAGCCTATCTCATGAGCCAGGGTTCGGACATATGGGACATTTGTGTTCACACCACGTTTGTCATTCTGCCAGTTACTGAGCAAGGTACTGCTGGTATCATTGCTCAGCATCTGAGCAACAGTAAGGCTGTGAACATTTTATTTTCTGGTTTAGGTCCCACTGAATTTGAGCGAGTGAGTCATCTCTCCACTGCGAGAGAGATCTGGGCTACCCTCAAGGCACACCATGAGGGAACAGCACAGGTCAAGGCTCGGCTCTATCAGACCTACCGGCGTGAATATGAGAATTTCACACAGAAGCCGGGTGAATCTGTTGAGGCTTTGTTTGGTCGCTTTCAGTCGATCATTAACAAGCTTCGGGACAACAAGGCTGAGGGTGCTCAGTTAGTCTCAGATCACGAGCAGGCGCTCAAGGTTCTTCATACCTTGGACCCAAAGATCTGGGAGATCAAGGTATCCTCTATCGTTGAGAGCACTTCTTACGATACCTTGACCATTTCTGAGTTATTTAGCAAGCTGAAGGCCACTGAGGTAGATATCCAGCTGAGATCAAATCTCACTGGTTCGGGATCAAAATCCCTGGCCCTTGCTACACCTTCTGTTGATCCCTCTGCTGTGAGTTGTGCTGGGTTCTCTTTGATGTCTATCACTGAGGACCAGCTTGAGTCTTTGGGAGATGATGAGTTGTGTCTGTTTAACAACCGGGTGCGTCGTGTCTATGACAAAAGAATGTTCAAAAGACACGGCACAAAATCCGGATGCTTTGAGTGTGGTGATCCAGGACACTTCATCGCCGACTGTCCCAAGCGCAACGGCCACAAGAAGGGCACCAGTGGCAGCTTCCACGACTCCGGCAAGCATGAGAGCTCATCCTTCAACAAGGGCAAGCCGAAGACTCGTTTCTTCAAGAAGGCCCTGAAGGACTACCGGCGAGAGAACAAGAAGCGCGACAAGGCCTTCTTCGCCGAGATGGAGAAGAGCTACTCCAAGCAGTCCACGTCTTCTTCCTCTTCATCAAGCTCAAGCGATGAGGAGATCGTCATCAGGAAGGGGAAGGACAAGGACGATCCGGCGGGCCTCTGCTTCATGGCCTTCGGAGACAAGCCGAAGAGCCGCTCACACCAGCGCCGAAGATCCCGCAAGAGCTTCTGTTCAATGGCTCTTGGGGATAAGGAAGAAAAGAGCTCCTCCGACGACTCCGACGACGACGATAGCAAGGTATCATCATATGAGCGCGAAATTGTTGATTTACTTGAGAGCAATCGTCAGGAGTTGAAGTATCGGGAAAAACTGCTTAGGGGGGCTAAGAAAAGGATAGATGAGTTAGAAAGTGAGCTTGCCGTAGCCAACGGCAGAGTTGAGAGTCTATCTTCTTCCCCTTGCTTGGGTGGTAGCAGTGAGTGCCCGAAGTGTGAGGCGCTCCTGTGTGACCTGTCGACTTTGAAGTCTAGGTACACAGAAAGGGTTGATGAGAGGGATGCTTTGGCCACTGAGCTTGAAAGCGCTCAGCTGGAGCTGAAAGATGCTCAAGCCACTGTCGTCACACCCTGTGTTCATTGCCCAACTCATCTAGCTGCCTTAGCTAAGCTGAAATCCAAGGGCGATGAGCATTTGGGTGATTTGGAGAGGTTAAGAGCTGAGCTTGCGCAGACTAAGCTAGAGCTTGAGACATTGTCAGTTCCACCCACTGTCTGTGAGAACTGTCTGTCTCTTAGAATGGAGTTGATCAAGCTGAAATCTGAAAAGTCTGTCCAAGTGGAGAGTGAGTGTGAGACCTGCTTGTCTCAGGTGGAGGTACTAGCTTCCTTGAGAGAGGAGCTAGCTGATTCTCAGAATGAGAATTTTTATCTCCGGTCTATCCTGAGTTGGATCAGTGTTAGAGAGCCACAACTCGGCATGATGATCCAGCAGTTCAAGAGGCAGGATGGGTTTGGGGTAGGTTATACCTACACCAAGGCTGACTTTGAGAGTGCCATTAGCCGGGCAGTGGAGTGGAGTAAAATGACTCCAGAGCAGAGGTATCCCAAGACCCACTCTACTGAGTCTTCCCTGGCTTGTCAGCCCAAGGATGGAGTGATCAATGAACCACCTAAAGCTCCACCCAAGAAACCTATCTGGGTTCCTAAGCCCAAACACCTCCACTCCTCTTTAGATTCTCTTCCTGGACCCTCTCAGCCCAAGAAGACCACACCAAACACTACCAAGCCCAAGAACCCCAAGCCTCAACCACATCCCAAGAAGCCTACCTATCATTGTGAGTATTGTCAGAGAGACGGGCATCTTGCGGAGTTTTGCTTCAGGAGGAAGCGGGTTGAGAGAGCAGAGAGGGCTCGTAGTGATCAGGTGCAGTTCTACCAGCAGGGTGGTAGACTGCGTGTTCCTCGGCGCGGGGAGAGGCTGGAGGCCAGGCCGCGTCGTGTAGGTGGTGGTAGAGGAGACGGCTTTCTTGCCCATGCTCCAGTTGGTGGTGTTCGTTCCGGCAGAGTTCCAGACCGTGTTGGCTACGGTTCTGGACCTCGTGGCTGCAGGGTTAGGAAGGACCGTGGACCGCGTTTTGAGCCGCGTTTTGGTCCAAACTCTTTTGATGGTTTTCGCTTTCCATCTTTTGAGCAGATGGCTCGACACTGGTTTAGCTCTTTTGCTAAACCTGGTGCCGGACCATTTGCTCCCACTTACAGACGTTGATTGTGCAGGACCGGGGACTGGAGGACGTTTGGATCATGGACTCAGGATGCTCTCGCCACATGACGGGACATCGCAGATGGTTCTCCAGTCTCACTCCCCCGAGCTCCAAAGAGTACATTACTTTCGGGAACAGCGGTCAAGGGAAAGTAAGTGGCATAGGCTCAATCAGCATCTCAGACCATTTCTCTTTAAAGAATGTTGCTTTGGTTAAAAATCTGAACTTTAATTTAATATCTGTTTCGCAACTTCTTGAAGATGGTTTTGAGGTGCGTTTTAAGAAGGGCAATTCTTCTGTGGTTGATTCTAGAGGGTCTTTGGTTTGTCAGATTTTACCCTTCGGTAAAGTTTTTCGAATTGACTTCTCTAGTTCTTTTGGCCCTTCTCGATGTTTGATTGCTGGATCTTCTTCTGAGCTCTGGAAGTGGCATAGGAGGTTAGGTCATTTGAGCTTTGATTTGCTAGTCAGGTTAAGCTCTATGGACCTCATCCGAGGATTGCCCAAGCTTAAAATGGAGAAGAATCTAGTTTGTCATCCTTGTCGTCATGGGAAAATGGTTGCCGCTTCCCACTCACCTGTGACTCAGGTGATGACTACGTATCCAGGCGAGCTTTTACATTTGGACACTGTGGGTCCAGCTCGGGTACGCTCAGTCGGTGGGAAGTGGTATGCACTTGTGATTGTTGACGACTTTTCTCGTTTCTCGTGGGTTTTCTTTTTGGAGTCTAAGGATGAAACTTTTCAATTTGTCCATGACCTGATTTTGAAGCTGAAGAATGAGAACAATGGTCGGATGCGAGCAATTCGCTCCGACAACGGCTCTGAGTTCAAGAACTCTCAGTTCGTCAGCTTCTGTGGTGATCAGGGTCTGGACCATCAGTTTTCTTCTCCTTACACTCCCCCACAGAACGGCGTTGTGGAACGAAAGAACCGCACGCTAGTTGAGATGGCCAGGACGATGCTCGACGAGCACAGGACTCCTAGGCGTTTTTGGGCTGAAGCCATGAACACGGCTTGCTATCTGGCCAACCGCATTTTTCTTAGAGCTTACATTGGTAAGACATCATATGAGTTGCGGTTTGGCAGACAGCCCAAGGTGACCCACTTGCGAGCGTTTGGCTGCAAGTGCTTTGTGCTCAAGAAGGGAGGGCATTTGGACAAGTTTGAGTCTCGATGCTGGGATGGTATTTTTCTTGGTTATGCATTGCATTCTCGAGGCTTCCGTGTTTGGAACCTCGAATCCCAGCTGCTTGTCGAGACGTGTGAGGTTTCTTTTGATGAGTCCTTGCCTTCTTTGACTCCTTCTTTTGAGCTTTCTGGTGATGATGAGCTCGGAGAGCCCATCTTCGAGGAAGATGAGGATACTCCAGCTGCTGTTGAGGGCGGGCCTTCTGCATCCCCCGCAGAGCCCACATCTTCTGTGACTTCGACTGATGATGAGGGCGGACCTCTGATCACTTCTTCCACTTCGATCGAGCCCATTCAGTCGAGTCCAGAGGTGCCAGCTGCTGACTCCGGTGAGGTGACTTCAGATCACCAGGGAACCCGAGCAGTTCAGCGTGACCACCCCTCAGAGCTCATCATTGGTGATTTGACTGAGAGGACTTTGCGTTCTTCTACCTCTCTTGTTGTGTTTGCTGAATCTGCATTTGTTGCATCTTTTGAGCCCAGAGATATTTCTCATGCTCTTTCTGATCCTAATTGGATTAATGCTATGCAAGAAGAGCTTGAGAATTTTGTCCGCAATCGGGTTTGGACACTAGTTGAGCCGCCACCAGGATGCAACCCCATAGGCACCAAGTGGGTATTCAAGAACAAACAAGGTGAAGATGGGGTTGTGGTGCGCAACAAGGCTCGACTAGTTGCCCAGGGTTATTGCCAGAAGGAAGGTATTGACTTTGAAGAAACCTTCGCTCCTGTTGCCCGTCTTGAGTCCATTCGTATTCTTCTAGCTTTTGCCGTTTCGAAGGGTTTTAAGCTTTTTCAAATGGACGTTAAGAGTGCTTTTCTGAACGGGTTCATAGAAGAGGAGGTGTATGTTAGGCAACCCCCTGGTTTTGAGAACCCTAAGTTCCCTCGACATGTTTTTAAATTGCACAAAGCTTTATACGGGTTGAAGCAAGCCCCCAGGGCTTGGTATGACCGGTTAAAGCAATTTTTGTTGGGGAAGGGCTTTGTGATGGGTTCTGTGGACAAAACTCTTTTCTTGCTCAGAGATGCTTCAGATTTTTTAGTTGCTCAGATTTATGTGGACGATATTATCTTTGGTGGTACTACTGATTCTCTTGTGTCCAAGTTTTCTGAGCAGATGCACAGTGAGTTTGAGATGAGCCTCATGGGTGAGCTTAAGTATTTCTTAGGGCTCCAGATCAAGCAGACCAAGGACGGCACCTTCATCCACCAAGGTAAGTACACTCGTGATATGCTTAAGAAATTTGACTTTGGTGGTGAATTGAAGCCGCAGATGACCCCGATGGGTACTTCTGGGGGTTTGGACAAGGACGAGAGCGGTGTCAAGGTCAATGAGAGAGAATTTCGAGGGATGATAGGTTCGCTGCTATACTTAACAGCAACAAGACCGGACATACAGTTCGCCGTAGGACTTTGCGCGCGTTTTCAGTCTTCACCACGCGCGTCTCACCGGCAGGCTGTCAAGCGCATTTTCAGGTATCTCACCTATGCGCCTGATCTTGGTCTTTATTATTCAGCATCATCATCTCTTGATTTATCTGGCTTTTCGGACGCTGACTTTGGTGGATGCCGGTTGGATCGCAAGTCGACTTCCGGTACTTGCCAGTTTCTTGGTTCTTCCCTTGTATCTTGGTCTTCTCGAAAGCAATCTGGAGTTGCTCTTTCGACCACAGAGGCTGAGTATGTAGCTGCTGCTAGCTGCTGCTCACAGATGGTTTGGATGATTTCCACTCTTCGAGACTTTGGGTTGCTCTTTCTTACCAGGGTTCCATTGTTTTGCGACAGCACGAGTGCTATTAGTGTAGGGAAAAACCCATGTCTCCATTCAAAAACCAAACATATTGATGTGCGCTTTCACTTCTTGCGGGATCAATATGAGAAAGGTGTCATTGACCTTATTCATGTTGATACCCATCATCAGTTGGCTGACATTTTTACCAAACCCCTAGATCAGTCTACTTTTGAGCGTTTACGAGGGGATTTGGGTGTTGTGTATCCTTTCTAGGATATTTTGCGTCAGCTTTCCTTCTTCTTTACTCTTTTCTTGAGTCTTTTTGTGTGTGTTCATATCATACATATTCACATATCACACTTTTGAGCCTGCTTCTGTTATATGATTAAACTGCTTTACTTATTCTAGCTGGTACATGCTTTTGATTACTCGTCGATGATCATGCTTTGTTTCAGTTCATTTGATATGTCTGATATCTGTCATATGCATGGCTTTTACGCTTTCAACTTGAAAAATGATCACCATTGCTTCTGGTAACTAGCATGTGTAGGCTGAATGCTTTTGCTATTTGTTACATGCCTTGTAGCTAGTTCATCACATAGATGCAGATATGCAACTTGGACATCTTTATGCTTTAACATGGAAAATGTGCTATAAAAATGATAAAAATCAAAAATGAATGAAAAATTCCATGCCTTTTTGTGTTTAAGATTGAAAAGATCCAAGTGGGTTTGCTTTGTCGCACTATATTGTTCTGGATTGCTTACCATAGCACTTTGGTATGAACTAGGACAGTGTAGTGTATGCCAAGACCAATGTCTTAAGCTTCTGATGGCCCAGTTCTGGCCTAGGCTTGACTTGGTCGGTTAGCATAAGGTTTGACATGCAAATAACCCTTGGCAAAAATGACAAAGGAAAATGAAAAAGCCTGAACTTTAAAGGGATAACAAGTTTGCTGAAGCACTTTGTTTTGAACAATGCTTATCTTGGTAGATATCAGTTAGCTTCTGCATCTCATGCTTTACCTTGCTTGTTTACTAGACAATGTGGTGATGTTTTTATTTGCAAAAATTGACAAATGCGTGCTAAATGACTTTCTTTAGATATCATCTCTTGCACTGATCATGCCATGTGTCTTAGACAGTATCTCTTTTGCTATACCTGTTAGATACTGTATTTGTAGTCAATCATATCTAAGAAGCATGCTTTCTACACTCCACCTGCACCCCAGCTGCATTCACTGCATATTTTGAGGGGGAGTTGCATTTCAGGGGGAGTCTGTGTCTCGTTTGAGTGCTTGATGAGTTCACTTGTCAACAAGGGGGAGAAAATTGGGATCAGAGTTTAAGGGGGAGTTCTTACTCTGTTGATATCCTGTTCTTACTCTGTCGATATCCTTGTTGTTCTGAAATCACACTCATTTTGAGCTTTTACGTTTTGGTTAACCATAATGACCGTTTCTTGCTTTTGGTTGGCTTTTGGTCATTAGGGTTAAAGTTTTACCTCATTTCTTCTTCTTCTTTGTTTTCTTGTGTTTTGTTTTCGTGTTTCCACATTTGTTCACAGGTGTTGAAGAGCTGAGAATTGAGGAGTGTTGACAATGCACTCATCAAGGGGGAGATTGAGGAGCCATGCTGAATAGCGTGGGCCTCATGGCTCTAGAAGTGATGAGTCATTGTCAACGATAGTCAAAGAGGACTGAAGAAGAGAGGAGATCTGCTGTTTCATGGGCCGCGTGTGACTCAGGTACACGGGCAGCGAGCGATTGTCGGGCAGAGGAGGCTGCGAAGTCGGGCTGGCCCAATCCGGGTGCATGGGCCAGAAGCAGTAGAAGACCCACTGGGCTGTTGACCAGGATTGACTCAGGTACACGGGCGGTGAGCGATTGCCGGGCTGAGAGAGCTGCGGAGTCGGGCCGGCCCAATCCGGGTACCTGGTGCAAAGCTGGTGGAGGCTTTGTCAGTTTCGGCGTAAAACTGACAACCGTTGATTCTGTATCCGACTGTCCAGAAGAATAGCTTCAGGATATGTCATCTGTTACTCTAGGCCCACAGTCAGTCAGTTGTGTCTGTAAAAATACCTAAGGGCAGTAGAGTCTTTTCCTTTATTTTTGAGTCTGTAAAAACCCTAAGGGGCAGGTAGAATATTCCTAGTGTTGGGCTGCCTATAAATAGGACCCCAACCCCTAGGGTTTGGACTACCCTTTTGTGCTGAAATCAAATCCACCCATTGGGTCACTTTTGTCTCTCTTCTCTCTCCTGTGTGCGCCGCCAGGCCCTTGTGTTTCTCTGTTCGTGGCTCATTTTGGCTCCAATCTCTTGGATGATTTTAATTCTTGGTCCCTGGAGAATTTATTGTTTGCATCTGGTTGGTTTGGGGAGTTATTGAGTTGGATTCGGGCTGCTGTATTTATTTCTTGGGAAGAAGCTTCTTCGGCTGGGTGTGTTCTTCACGGTGGTAGTACTAGCTCTTGCTGTTGCAAATAGTACTGCCTTACTGTAGCTACAGTGTTCAGCTGCAGCTTTTCACCTTCTATTGCCCCGCTTTTTGATCGAAGCTGACAGTCTCTTTTGCCTTTTCCTGGTGTGTCTGGCGCAGCTCGGTTCCGTGCGAAGCCCCTCAACTCCGTGAGGCAAGCTCCGATCGAACCTTGTTAAAGGCTTCGCTCAGATTTCGAACTTCGGTTTCTGTGTCTGAGTTGCTAGCTTCGAAGTTCTCCCTGTATCGAAATCATCGCATACTTCGAACTGGCATACTCCGAATCTATCTGTTCGAAGTGCACACTTCGTTAGGCTTCGAAGTGGGGTTCGAAGTTTTGTCTGTTCTAACAGACTTCGCTTCCTTGTTCGAAGGTTGTTTGTTTGTGTGTTGTGTTCGAAGTTTTTTGTGTTCGAAGGTTTAGCTCCGAAAGCTTTCGGGTCTAAGTGTGTTCGAAGTTTTGTCTTCGAAGTGTATACTTCGAAGAAGGCTTCGGCACTGTTTTACTTCGCTCCGAAGCTCGTGACTCGAAGTTGCGTTCGAAGTCTTGTCTTCGAAGTGCTTACTCCGAACCAAGCTCCGGCACTGCTTTTACTTCGCTTCGAAGTACACTTCGCTTCTTACTTCTTCGAACTAGGCTAGACAGTGACACCTTCGGCATTTCGAACAGACTCCGACACCAAACTCCGAAGCAGTCCTCGACGTGCGAAGGAGGCTTCGCCAAGATCCGAACAGGAGACAACCTTGGACAGTAACTTCTCTTTTCACTTTATACATACTTAGATCATTTCATTGAGAAGTATAGGCCTGTTACAACTTGTTCATCTGCCTAGTTGCACCATTTTAGGTTTACACTGTTTATCTTCAGATGCTTCTAGGTTAGAAACCTTTAGACTTAGGCCTTCTGTTTATTTTCTGCTGCGTAGTATTTTTGAGGTGAGTTGGGTATTGGGAACAGGCCATTGATTCGGAAGAATTTTTTAAGGCGCCCATTCACCCCCCCTCTGGTCGCTACTTTCGGTCCTACACTGTTGTGCTTGAATAATTGAAATTTGTCCATATAACTTCATCAAATTATGTTTATTTATCACCCCTCATTTGTTAGGCCTCACTACAGTTTTTTGATAAACTCATTCTCTGATACAATCATATGTACAAGTTTCTTTGCTGCATTTCATCCTGTCCTGAATTGGCTCCAGTTCAATTTATGGTTATTTGCTAGGTAATATAGTTGATGTTGCTGCTATTGGTACACCTGCAAATTCAATGTTTCTTTTCCCCTAAAATATGTTGATATCTGAAAGATACTTCATTTCGACTTCCACTTTGCATTCCCCTACATATGATTTATGGCATTGGTTATATACTAACACATATTAAGAATTTTTTTAGGTCTTAGATGATTTCGTGCCAATTATTTCTATGGTACAATCTGTGATGTCCTCGAGTGCAGTTAAAGGAGAAATTTGCTATGTACAAGACCTGAAGCCATGTGGTTTACAGGGAAAAGATTCACACTGAAATGATGAGCCAACACTCTTGGTGAACATAATATAAATCAGCTGAAGTTTTGTTGAACAAGAGTTAAACATATGTTCAGTTTGGAGAAGCTTTTGCATGAATAATGCCATCCCGTGCAAATACATGTACCAAATTTGTATTTGCCACAATGTGCATTGCTTTCTTACAATATTTATGCATATGTATTACAAATATTCAAGGTTATTATACAGAGTTGTCAAATGAAATGAAATTGTTAGCAACTTTTCCTTATTGGCTTGATACTGATCAAGGGAATGCAATAATGATTGACTTCAATATGTAGTCTTTGTGTATTCTGATTGGTCCATATGTTTGGTGAAGCAAATAATTGTTGGTCAATTATTTCCAATAGATCATTTATTTATAAAACATTATCTGATAATCAAATATAAATATATATTACAATTATGTATGCAAATAAAAAATCATTATATATTAGTACACATGAAAATATATGTATCTATAAACCGTCTCTATAATTCTTAATACACAATGTGATGTAACTACTAAACATGTCTATATCCGTAGACACGTAATTATAATGTATCTATGATATTGTTTCTACATTTGTTAACACACATTGTGGTGTTAATACAAAACGTGTCACCTGCCATATCATCTGCCATGTCACGTGCCACGTCAATCGCCACATCATCTTCCACGTTATTTGCCACGTCATCTTCCACGTCATCTTCCACGTCACGTGCCACATCATCTGCCACGTCACGTTTCGCGCTCTACAAATTCGTCTCTATACTTATTACTACGCAATAAGGCGTCCTTATAAAATGCATCTATATTATTAGACATGATTTGTATATGTATCTATAAATTGTATCTACATTTATTAACGTGAATGAAATATCACAATACTACATAACTACACCACTACAAACGTTTTATACATGTGTCTACTAAATTGTATCTAAATTTATAGATATGCAAATAGCGTCTTTATAGACTATCTCTTTCTTTCTAACAACGCATAAATAATTCATCTCTACAAAGTCTGACGCGGTACGTATGAAGACGCTTCTAACACGCTTTATGAACGCGTGTCTATATTGACATAGAGATGAAATAAAGCATGTCTACACCCTAATTCTGGCGTAGCTACAGGGGGGGTTTTCTAGTAGTGAGGGCGCCTAGGCGGGTCAACCGCGCCCTGGGCGTTGATTGCGGCGCCTAGGCGCCTTGGGCGGCGCCGGCGAATGCAGTAAAAAACCAGATTGTGGGGGCAAAACGCAAAAAAAACTTAGGGTTTTTATTTACCTGGTGGCTGGTACTCACCCGTGGCATGCTCCTAGGCTCGCCGCACGCGCCGTCACGCCGCACGCGTCGCCGCCTCACCGGCTCACCGCCGTTCGCCCCTTCTCCATGCTCCGGTCTGGACTTTGGCAGTCCGGCCTCGCGTGCGCCTTCGTCTGGCAATATTCCCTCGCGTGCGATGACTCCGGCGGGCTCGTGCTCTGTCGCGCTCTACGGCTCTGGTCTCCGGCCGTGCGGCGCGTGCTTTGATCTCCGGCGCGACTCAGCCTTCTCCAATCCGCCAGAGTGCTGCTACCGCGCTCTAGCGCCCAGAGTATCCAGCCAGTCCGCTCGAGCACCTGCGCGGCTGTGCCACAGGCCACAACACCTAATTCCAGCGCATACTGGTTTGCCCTTTACAATTTCTGTCTTGTTAGTTGTTTGCGCTGTTGCACATACTGATTTAGTGATTTGATTTTGATTTGTAATTTGTAAATTAATAAATGTAGTGATTGTAGTCAATGTATTGATGTAAATTTGTAGAATGTAGATTCGTAGAATGTAGATTTGTAGAATGTAATTCACTGATTCATACATTCATATTCTAAGTTAATTATTAATTATAATTTGCCTACATTTTCAGTTTTCAACTTCTAGGCTCTTGCAATTTTAACCATGTCGTCCAACCCAGGAACATCGAGCAAGTAAGTGACTAAATCACTAAAGTTTCATGTTTCAAGTTGAAATTAATGTATATTATACTAATCGTTTTGTTTGTCCTATATTTTTTCATCTTGTATGTGGTGGTGGTTTGATACTTTGGTGTTGGTGGATGGTTGTTGGAATGATGTTGTATGTGGTGGTTATTTCATACTTTGGTCAATGGTTAATTGGTTATTGGATGGTTGATTGGGGGTGGATGTTGTCAACTTATCATGTTATATACTTGTAAGTGCAAAATTGTTGCTTTTGTGAATTGTGAAATATTTAAATGTGAAATATCAATTATGTTATTAAGAGTTAATACAAATTATCAATGCCTAATTTGTTATGCACATGTAGGATTTCATCAACCACTAGTGCTACTATCGAAACAAGTGATATGCTTCTCCATAAGAGAAATTCCGATGATTTGGGATGGAATTTCGGCAAGACATATGACCCAAACAATAAAGACAAGGTTGAATGTTTGCTATGTAGTCATAGAATGTCCGGAGGGGTACGTAGGATTAAAGAGCATATTGCTCACATAAGGGGCAATGTGAGGGCTTGCCCTAAATAAACAAAAGAATAACAAGAGAAATGTTTGGACTTTGGAGTTTGGATTTTGAACTTGTTTCCTAAATGTTTAATTTTGATACTCTAATTGTTCAACTTCATTTGTTCTTTGTTTTGTGTTGTAGCTATTGTTCAGGCTATCAGACATGCACCAACTTGTTCAAGCCTTCAAGGTAAATATTTGATTGCATATTTTCATCTGCCATTCCATCTCATTTTTATTGGTATGTTATTAATTTTATTCTATTTGCATTCTATACGAGGCATGATCATTACCTAATTGTTGGCTTGTGGCAAGGATACAAGAGTGTGACGGTATAAGTCTTCAAAATGTGGTAAGTTCATACTTCATATTAACGAATTATTCGAAATCACCAAATGATTGAATGAATGGAATGATATTTATACATCGTACATGTTGATATGCTAAAACTTAGCTAAAACTTGTGTTTTGATTGCTATTTTAGTAAAAAAATAGTGTTGTCTTGTATGGTGGGAGTGTGCAGCTCCAGGCGCCTCTAGGCGCCTAGGCGCTAGGCGGCCAGTCAACGCCCGACTAGCGCCTAGCACCTTTTAGAACACAGGGGAAAGAAGGTGTTGGGGACAATATGGTCAATATGAATTGTTGGTTGTATGCAGATGAGCCCGTAGCCGCCGTCCGTGTACAAAATGGCATGCGGGAGTATATATCTATGAATAATAATGACATGAAAGGAAATAGGTGAATATCAATGGTATATTTGATGTTTCGGCAAATAACGGTGGCACGGAAGCAATTAACCCTATTTTGTTTCATCGGTTTGTGCTTTTATTGCCTTCTAGTCTTTGGGTTTAGTTCCCTTGTAATCATAATTTGCGAACCTATTGTTGATATTTGTTGTGAGTAGTGAATTCTAAATTATAGTTTTATAGTTTTTTATGGTTTAAGGGGTTTTATTGTTTCCTAAAAATGTGAAATATTTATAATTGTATGGATAATGCTATCTTCCGATCTTCTGAAGTTCTCCATTTAATTGGACGCTTAGCTTGTAGCCCAACACAGTACATGTAGTACAACTCACTGCTAGCCAGCACACAGCCAACCTAGTCCAGTGCACAGCCAACAACAAATTTTGAAGATGAATGTTTCATTAGTTGAAGACAAATGTTTTATTAGTTGAAGAAAAATATTTTACCAATTGAAAATGAATATTTCACCTATTATAGTAGCTAAAACCCAATGTTTCATATGTGAGAGTAGAATGTTTCACCCTTTTATTTTAAAGGTTTTACCCTTTAATTTCAAATGTTTCACTTTTTTATTTCAAATGTTTTTACTCTTTTATTTCGAATGTTTTACCTGTTGAATACGAAATATTTTACTAGTTGAAGATGGATGTTTCACCAATTGAAGATAAATATTTCATATGTTACGGTAGTTAGAACTCCATAGTTTATACGTGACAGCAAAATGTTTCACTCTTTTATTTTAAATATTTCACTCTTTTATTTCAAATGTTTTCCACTCTTTTATTTCGAATAGCTCACATGTTGGAAATGAATGTTTCAATAGATGAAGATGAATGTTTCACCCTTTTTATTTAAAATATTTTAGTGAAACATCCGAGCATCCGACGTTTTGCATTGTGTCAGACGTCCAACCTATTATGTTGTGTTACACTATCAACCTTGTCCGCTATCATCTCCACGTTGTCCCCGTCTGACTCGCCCACCTATGTTACACCACATACATCGTACCGCTCTGCTCGTATGCCATCGCCCCCATCCATGCCACCCAGCCCATCCTCATCTCTACTCCCTCCGACCCTCCTAGTATGATGTGCTACACTACCGGACACCATCTAAGCATCATCGCTCTCGTCCCTACTCTCACATATACTCCCTCTGGTGTACAAATATTAGTCGTTTAGACAAAATTACACATACCAAGGTGATATTAAATAAAGTTACAAGAGTTGTCTCAATTGGTTATGGGGCCTAGATTTTTGTGGTGTCACTCAAGTTTAACTCCCGATGACCACATCCCATTTGGTAGCAATGCTTCGATTGACGGGATGACTAATATTTGTACGCTCTCAATAAAAATCAAAACGACTATTATTTGTACACCGGAGGGAGTATTGTGTAACCCATTTGTGAGGACATGATGGGTTTGGGTTCAGTTCTAAGTGAGAGTGAGTTTAAGTCGGATGTTCACTACAGGAAATCAGCAAACTTCCGTCAGCTTGGCTTGGCTGATGGAAGTTAGGCTAAATCTAATGGAAGAAGCGAACTTCCATCGGTAAAACGCTAACTTCTGTTGGTTTCTATCTGACGGAAACCTGTCGACGGAAGATAATTAGCTTCCATCGGCTAGTCGTGGCTGACAGAAGTTATATGTTCGATGGGAAAAACAGTAACTTCCATCGACTAAATAATCATCTTTCGTCAGCCAAATACCTTCTGTCAACTAATTTTTGGCCGACAGAAGTTAACTTTTTCTTTTTATTACTTTTTTCTGTACATTCCAGTAGAACATAATTTCACATCAAATACATCCAAATAGGTTTCTATATAGCAACTGCCTAGTGCCATACACATGCACCACATGAAAAGTTTCGGTATGCACCACATGACACATGCACCACACACCAGGCACCATGAACACATATTATACATCTAGAGCTAATAACAAACCATCATTCACTACGAGAACAGGAGGGTTTGCCGAGTGTCTAGGGCACTCGGCGAAACCTCTTTTGCACTCGGCAAAGGGTTCGCCGAGTGCCACACTCGGTGAACCCCACTCGGTACACGCCTTATCGGCGACGAGGGTGTTCGCCGAGTGCTTTTTATCAGGCACTCGACGAAGTCTTTGCCGAGTGCAATATAGGCTTCGTTGAGTGCCACGTGTAGCACTCGGCAAACGTGGTCGGCTGACGGCCGGGGGGGGACTTGACGAACCTTCGCCGAGTGCCCGACGTGGCTCTCGGTGAAGACACTTTGCCGAGTGCCCACGTGGCACTCGGCGAAGCCACTTTGCTGCCACGCGTGGCAGGGGGCTTTGTCGAGTGCCACGTGGAAGCACTTGACAAAGACACCCAGAGTGCACAGAAACGTGCCACGTGGCACGTTTCTGTGCTATTTAGGTGGCTTTGCCGAGTGCCACACTCGACAATTTTTTTAATTTTTTTTCATTTATTTAATGCATATTTCATCCCAAAATTCACATTAAATCACAAATATTCACATTTAATCACAAAATTCATCACAAATTCACATTTAATCACAAAATTCATTCCAAAATTCACATTCAATCACAAATATTTACATTCAATCACTATATGAATCACAAATTCACTCACATCACAAAAATCACATTCACATCAGATAGAGAGGGGGTACTACGAGTATCAATGGCGTCGTTGCCCATCAAATATCGCCCATGTCTCTTGCCTCCTCCAGCCCTCATGACCACCTCGCCATCAATGTCATGTGCGACTGGGTCATAATCGGGACCATGCACTTCCCTTGCCATCTCTGAATAGTCCTGGAGGCGTTGATATGTATTCTGATTAGTGTACGACTCAGCGGGGTCATTTGGATTGTAAGTATTGCCTTCAACCACCCTCCCTTTGTGAGCTAGAGCATATGCCATGACTTGGGAGCATTCCTGACCCGCATTGGTCGTTGACTGAAACAAGAAGATAGTTAGAGTTATATTGTGCAATTAAGCAAAAAAAAAAGAAACAAGTAACTACATACTCATCTCGCCCTGAACCGGTCGAGGTTCAGCGAGCCTTGATGGTGTGCTGCCCCTGGCATGAGTAGGCGTCTCTGGCGGCATGCATCGTGACTGCTTTGCCACTCGGCAGAACACCACCTATCAACAATTTGGCCCCAACATTCAAGATGAGCGGCATACCACTGTGGAGGGACCTATTTGATGCAAGTGAAGTTGTTAATGACATAATATTAAGTATTAGAAGATACACGATAATACACTTACCATCATGTATTCCTCTCGTGTCATAAAGGTGATCCAGGCATCCTTTTTATTCTTCTTCTCTCGGCGGTGCTGAGCGTAGAAGTCGATAATGGCTTGAATGCGCGCCTCATAATGCATGTCGGTGACAAACTTCTTGCCGTCTCTATTAATAACAGCGATAGCCTTATTCGCATACCCCTCATCACATCTATAAAAATCCTGCATATAGATGTTAAAGAGAATGTTATGTAATCCACATGTCAATAGTATTGACACATATATTAAGAAAATAAACTTACCTAGAGCTCAGCCCTGACTCGATCGGCTAGGTGGGGAAATTGTCTCCCTTCCCGGTCAGGGGCGTCCGGCGCACTTTCGTAGTGCCTCCATGAGTACGTCGGCTCCATCCTCCCATCAAAAGATACCAAATCAGGGAACTTTTCCTTTATAAGAAGCCCGAGGATGCCGTTTACGTGGCGTGAGCACTCACGACCTGTTCGTTCAACCATAATCTAGTTCCTACCCCGATATCATTAAAAAGTATTAGTATGTATTAAAAACTAAACTGACGAAAGGAATACATTATAGACTTTCTATAACAACTTACCTATTTCCATCGGTTCGAATGAGCGCACGATCAGCTACTGCCACTGGTCGCCTCGGGAGTGACGAAAGACCACGCAAGCACACTGCAGCCGTTTCCATAGCCTGCTCCTCTCCCTCTGCCCCAACCTCCTCCCCACCCTCTGCCCCCACCTCCTCCTCCTCCTCCGCCCTAGCCTGCTCCTCCTCCATCTCATCCGGTACGTAATCAACATCGCGACGGGATGCCGGTATCTTGTTGGTAGTTTCACTCGAGGGTGCGGGTGCCTTTCCTCTCACTGCTGACTTCTTCGTTCTCCCACCTCGAGGTCTAGATAAGGACCTAACCTCATCTTGACAGTGGGTGGATTTACCGGCTTTTCCTACTACTGCACTTATCATTTTCTTTAAACCCCCCACCATATTTCAATCACCTGCTACGAAAAAGAGTAAATCACTTTAGATAAACCGTGAAATGTGTTATAAACGCATTTAATCAAAAATTAAACATAATTCTCATACAACTGCTAGAAATTGTCATCACCGTATGGATTTGCTGGATCATATGTATCGTCATCACTATCACGTGATATGATATAATCGTCCAACTGATCAAGAGGTGGAATGTTGTCATCACTTTGATTGCCTGAGTGTAATCTCTCTAGCAGTTCTAAGTCTCTTCCATTCTGAATCTCGTCTCCTTCATCGACATCAGCACCACTTTCGTTATCTACTTCCATCGTCTCCGTCAAGTCAATAACAAACATGCTTGGTAGCCCATCTTCTTGAAAGAACTCTCCGTCATATGTGTTCGGGTCTATGTTATAGTCTTCGTTGTTGGGAACATGCAGTTTACCATGTGGTGACACCTTATACACAAACTCCCAACCTTTAAGATATGCGATGGTTTTGCACGGGTAAGGGAGATAGTAAACTTGTGTTGCCTGTTGAGCCACGATATAAACATCTTCACTCGGCAAGGTGGTATCTTGACAAATTTTGATTAAGCCAAGTTCGGGAGTCTGTCTCACTACTTTGGGATTGAACCAGTGGCATTTAAATATAACGGGATTAAGAGGTTTGCTCCCGTCGAAACTCAATTCGTATATTTCTTCGAGTCGTCCATAGTAGTCAACCCCGTCTGTGCCCGGAGTAAAAACTCTAGAATTTTTGGTTCTTCGGTTAGGTCGGCTCTGTTCATGGCTTGTTGTGTGGAAACGATAGCCGTTTACGTCGTAAGATTTGAATGTCTTGACCTTGTAGGCACAACCATTCGCAACTTGCATCAACTCGAAACTCATTGTCGTGTCGGTTCTTCCCTATAGGTTTAAACATGATGAACATGTATATTAGTCGCATATAAGATATAATTGAAAGGTAGAACTAACTAAAAGTTAATTTAAGAAATACCTTAGTTTTGAACCAAGAAATGAAATCGGGATTGCCATTTCCCACACCATACTTAAGAAGGGCGGTTGATTCCTCAATGTTAGCCTCCCTCGAACCACGCCAAAATCGTCGATGAAATTCCTCAATGTACGGTTCCACTTCGGAAAGGTTTGTCAGGACATACAACATAATCAAACGCCACTCTTCATGCCGCAAGGTCTTGTTAGCAGCACCAATTGCACTTCCTAGTTGGCCCCTGAAGATGCTGAGATTTGATTCTTCTTCTGGAAGATTGTAACGGGAAGGTGGATTATGCACGCTAGGAAGATTGTCCGCATAATATCTACTTGTGAAGTTTGACACCTCCTCCAAAACATATGCCTCACCTATGGATGCTTCAATTTTGCATTTGTTCTTACATTTATTCCGAAGAATCTTTTGGAATCTCTCAATTGAATAGCACCAACGGCTCTAGACCGGACCTCCCATCCGGGCCTCGAACCACGCCAAAATCGTCGATGAAATTCCTCAATGTACGGTTCCACTTCAGAAAGGTTTGTCAAGACATACAACATAATCAAACGCCACTCTTCATGCTGCAAGGTCTTGTTAGCAGCACCACTTGCACTTCCTAGTTGGCCCCTGAAGATGTTGAGATTTGATTCTTTTTCTAGAAGATTGTAGGGAAAATTACTCACATGCCATTATAATTTTCAGAAATTGCCTATATGTCACTGTTAGTGACTATGGTGGCCCCCATCTGTCAGTGACACACCGATGGCATATTGGCAAACCGTGAAAATTGTAATGGCACGGAAAAAATTAACCCAAGATTGTAATGGGAAGGTGGATTATGCACGCTAGGAAGATTGTCCACATAATATCTAGTTGTGAAGTTTGACACCTCCTCCAAAACACATGCCTCAGCTATGGATGCTTCAATTTTGCATTTGTTCTTACATTTATTCTGAAGAATCTTTTGGAATCTCTCAATTGAATAGCACCAATGGCTCTGGACCGGACCTCCCATCCGGGCCTCATACGGAAGGTGCAAGATCATATGTTGCATCGGATTGAAAAAACCGGACGAAAAGATCTTTTCTAGCTTGCATAATAACATGGGCGCTAGTGTCTCCATGTCTGCTACCACGGTGTGAGACAACTATTTAGCACAAAGTTGCCGAAAAAATTGCTCAATTCAGCTAGAACTCGCTAGACATCCTCGGGGACATAGCCACGAATCATGACCGGGAGCAGCCGCTCAATCCATATGTGATAGTCATGACTTTTGAGTCTGTTTATTCGTAGAATAGCTAGATTAACTCCCCTCTTCAGATTAGCTGTATAGCCATCAGGAAACATCAAGGTTTGAAACCACTCAAGTACTTCCCTCCTTTATCCCCTTGTTAGAACAAAATCAGACTTTAGCTTCGTCCACGATTTCCCGCTTCTAGGAGGTATCATGTCGAGCTTAGGTCTGTTGCATATAGCCGATTGATCCACTCGGGCCTTGACGTTGTCTTTCGTCTTCTCAGGAATATCCATGATTGTGCCGAAAATGGCCTCAGCAACATTTTTCTCGGTGTGCATCACATCAATGTTGTGCGGAAGGAGAAGATCATCGAAATAAGGAAGATTCCATAAACATGGATTGTGAGTCCATGCATGATGCTCACCATATCCGATAAAACCAGCTCCTTGTGTATTAATTTGCAAAGACTCTAATTGAGCACGAACATTGGCTCCGGTCATTTTAGTTGGTGCTGAGCCTTTAACAGACACACCTTTTGTAAAATTCTTCTTATCCTTCCTGAATGGATGGTTTCGAGGAAGGAATTGTCGGTGCTTGTCAAACGAGGAATATTTTCCACCCTTAGACAACCAAATGAACTTCAGAGTCGACCGACAAATCGGGCATGCAAACTTCCCATGCATGCACCAGCCGCAAAATATCGAATATGCTGGTAGGTCATGCAAAGAGTACATATACTAGACATGCATTCTGAAGTTTGTCTTTGTAGATCGGTCATATGTCAACACACCGTCTTCCCATGCACGGACCAAATCATCCATCAAAGGCTCCATATACACACTCATATTTTTCCCCGGGTATTCAGGCCCTGTAATTATCAAGCACAATAAAATGTTCTGTCGTTGAAAGATGACGCCGAGAGGAAGGTTGAGGGGAATAACAAACATTGGCCAACAACTATATGCGGGAGCCGTCATACCATATGGATTGAACCCATCTGTTGCTAGAGCAATTCATACATTACGTGGCTCTAAATCTTTCTCGGGATGGAGCTGATCAAATTTTTTCCACGCTTCTCCATCTGATGGATGACCTAGCTTGTCTGGGTTGTAACAAATCCCATTTTTATGCCATGTCATCTGTTTAGCAGATTCCTCAGTCATGTACAGTCGTTGGATCCTCGGTACGAAGGGAAGGTACTGAAGGATCTTCACGGGAATTGAGAGTTGTTTCTTCGCACCATCATCGGAGTCTACCTCAAGATGCCTAAAGGATTTGCATTTCACGTAGCAAGTTGCACCTACGTACTCTTTCCTGAATAAAATACATCCGTTGGGACAAGCATGTATTTGCTCATAAGGCATCTTAAGTGCACGGAGGACTTTCTTCGACTCGTACATGCTCTTCGGAAGATTGTGACCTTTTGGAAGGAGGCTACCAACAACCGTCAGCATAACATCGAAGCATTCTTGACTCAAGCTAAATTGTGACCTAATGGCCATTATCCATGCGATGGCATCCAGTTGAGAAACCTTTGTGTGACCGTGAAGAGGTTGCTTTGATGCGGACAACATGTCATAAAATGTTTTTGCCGTTGGCTCCGGCACTTCCTCTTCACGTGCTTCGTCAAAATGCGCATCTTCAAAGTCATCTAGCATGAATCCAACCCTCCCTCATCATCGTCCAAGCGATGTCGCAACACCTTGTCTCTAGGACGTTGGGACTCACCATGATACGTCCAACGGGTATAGTTTGGCATAAACCCATATTTGCATAGGTGTTTACCCATGGCATCCTTTGTTTGTCGGTGCTTATTCTCGCACCGACTACATGGACACCAGGTCTTGTCACGTACATTCTATCTACCAAACGTCGTCTCTAAGAATACTTCAGTATTCTTGATCCAATCCATGGTCACCTCGGCCTGACTAGGGCGACCCGTGTACATCCACTCACGATGATCCATCTCCTACTAAACTAGGAAACAACACCCGTGTTTAGGGGTTAGTGAGAAATGAGATGCATCTAACAGTCTAATAGGTAAAGATAGGTCATAATCCCACCAGAGAATGCGTAGATTGAGCTCGTTTTCACGCTCCGTTCCGATCCCAACCAAAATTTCAGCAGCACCTTCCCGCTGCTCTCCAAACACATGCATGGGCAACATGCCAAGAGGATGTGCGTTCGGAGAACAACAGGGAGGTGTTGCCGAAACCATGAGTCGAATCGGAACGGGGCATGAAAATGAGCTCAATCTACGCATCCTCCGGCTGTCCAAACATGGACAATTCGAAACAGTTACGGCCACAAATATGCAAAGACATGCATATTCTAAACCGTAACTCTTCCGAATGGGAGACGCCTAGGTTACGCGACAATAACCAAAAAAAATTAAATTTTTGACAACATCTTCTCTCTAATACATAGCAAATCTAGCATGCATAAATAGGATGACACGATGGCCGTCACCCACAAACACACATCACGATGCGATGGCCGACATCCACATACACATATATATACGGCGGCGGCTGCACAGAGGCGGTCAGCGGCGGCGGCGCACGCGCGGCCGGCGGAGGGGGCGCCGGCGGCCCGGCAACGGGGTGTGGGGGAGGCCGGCGGCAGGGGCGCCGGCGTGGCCGGTGGCGGGGTGCGGGGGTGGCCGACGACGGGGGCGCAGAGGGGGCGCCCCGCGGCGGGGGAGCAGGGTGGCGGCAGGGTGCGGGGGAGCAGGCGGCGGCGGGGTGAAGGGGAGGAGGGGCGCGGCGGGGTTACGGGGGAGCATATCTGGACACAATAAGTGCGCCCAAATCTGCAGGCCTTTTTTAGCCCTTGTCCAAGGTTTGTCGAGTGCCAAATTGGGAGGCACTCGGCAAACACTAATTTTTTTTTAAAAAAATTTTTGCCGAGTGCCATTAGTGAGGCACTCGGCGAATGTTATTTTTTTATAAAAAAACTGTTGTTTGCCGAGTGCAAAATGCTCTGGCACTCGACAAAGATGATTTATTTGTTCTTTGCTGAGTGACATGGCTAAATGCACTCGACAAAGATTTTTTATTTTTTTTCAAAAAAACTAAAATAGGAAAAGATAGTAAAAAATTCCATAATTTGGCATTACATAAGATATACTTATTTTTCATCCTAGAAATTTTATTAGTTCAAAAAAACAAATTTAAAGCACTTGTGTTTCAAAATTGGGACCTCACAATTAGAACAATAAAATCCTATAAAGAACTTCAATTATCGAAAAATAGCAAATTAGCCCTAAAAAATATCAAATTTTGGCATGGTATAAGAAACATTGGGTTTTAGTAGTACAAAAAGTTTTAAGTTCAATAAAATTTTACAATATCGACTAGGTCCTAAACCTAACTCATCCATCCATAATTAAACTAATAAACCTTCTCGAAGATTGTCCAATTTCTTAAGGTCATACATGAAAACTTCATCGAAACATTATGAAATTTTTACCACAATATATATGTATGATATAATAACACCATGTCAAGTATCATATTTTTTAGGCTTCAATTTAATTTTCTATAATTAAAAAACCTTGGTGCTCCATGTTGCCGGTCTCGTAACTTAGATTTTTTAATATTTAGTTATACGTAGTGCTAAAAGATTACAAATAGACTCATAAACATAAATATGTTTTTTCTACAATTTATTAGTCATTATTTCATGTACATGCAGTCCAATTTTGACCTACTTCAAATTAAAACCTAGGAACATGATTAATTATTTAAAAATAGCAAAGTAACTCAGAAAAATATGAAACTTTACCAAGAATTAACAAATGTTGAATTAAAACTGTAAAAAAAATCAATTTCAAAACATATATAAAATGTCACATGTGCATACATTATGAGTTCACATGAAATAATGGGTACCTACACTTATTTGCCGAGTGCTTTTTAAATAGCACTCGGTAAAGCAGATTTATTTGCTCTTTGCCGAGTGCGAGGGATAATTGCACTCGGCAAAGATTTTTTTAAAAAAAACTAAAATAGAAAAAAGACAGTAAAAAATCCCACAATTTGGCATTATATAATATACACTTATTGTTCATCCTAGAAATTTTCTAGAAATTTTCTTAGTTTAAATAAACAAATTTAAGGCACTTGTAGTTCAAATTTGTGATCTTTTAATTAAATTCCTATAAAGAAGTTCAATTAACTAAAAATAGCAAGCTAGCACTAAAAAATGCCAAATTTGGACATGGTATAAGATACATTGGGTTTTAGTAGTACAAAAAGTTTTAAGTTCAAACAAAGATTTGAATATCGATTTGCTTCTAAACCTATCTCATTCCATCCCTAAACACATTTACCTTCTCGTGGATTCTCTAGTTTCCAAACGTCGTACATGAAAACTTTGTCAAAACATTATGAAATTTTTACCACAGTATATATGTATGATATAATGACACCATGTCAAGTATCATATTTTTAGGCATCAATTTAATTTTCTAGAATTAAAAAACCATTAAGCTCCATGTTACCGCCCTAGCGTCGTAAATTATATTTTAAATATTTAGATATATTTAGTTGTAAAAGATTACAAATGGAATTATGAACATAAATATGATTTTTCTACAATTTTTGAGTCATTATTTCATGTACATGCAGTTGAAATTTGACTCACTTCGAAGTAAATCCTAGAAACATGATTAATTTATTAAAAATAGAAAACCCACACAGAAAAATATGAAATGTTTCCATGGCTTAACATAGGTTGTATTATGAGTGTAAAAAAATTCAAGTTCAAAACATGTTTAAAATGTGATATAGACTCAAAATGTGTTTTCACATAAAATAATGAGATTTTCTACTTTGCCGAGTATTTTTATTTGTGGCACTCGGCAAACCCAAAAATTCACCCCTGTCGTCATAACGGCGGCAGCAAAAAATTGGGCGGGGCATTTTTCGGCTTGTTTGCCGAGTGCCACCTATGTGGCACTCGGCAAAGTGTTGGAATTGCCGAGTGCCACGATGTTTGCCGAGTGCATTTCATCGGGCACTCGGCACTAGTTTTCCAAGTGCCCGATGAAATGCACTCGGCAAACATCGTGGCACCCGGCAAACTTTTGTTTTCCGGTAGTGATTTATGTGTTATTATTACAAGGCCATGACAAACCTATCAATCTGCGGGCTCGAGGCGGGCGGCGGGAGGCGGCGGTGGGTGTGCAGTGGGCGCGTACAGGGATTAGGTCTCCCTGTACGCGCGTGCGGGGTTGGGGATTATATCCCTTAACTTCCGTCGGCTTTAATGGTGGCCGACGAAAGTTAAGGAATATGTATCGGCCCGGACCACAGACACGTTAACTTCCGTCGGCCACAGTTAAAAGCCGACGGAAGTTATTTTAACTTCCGTCAGCTACTTAAGGCCGACGGAAGTAAAATAACTTCCGTCGGCTTTTCGAAAAGTCGACGGAAGTTAAATTGGCCGACGAAAAGTTTCTGTTTTGTTGTAGTGATGGTCCATGAAACCCCATAGTACAACAAATAAGTTTGACCTATTCGAATATTCAAATCCTCTAAATTTTTGTTGTTCTCTCTATAAGAATTTCAAATTAGGATTCTCTGTCAGAAACAAGACCCCAAGCATGAACAGTAACAAAACATTTTTCACAACCTGACCTAACTTGTAAATATGTAAAAGGGGACATTTTCGTGTGCTGATCGGCGGCATCTATCGGTCTGACTGGCAAGTCTGATCTTCTTCAATACATACCTGAAATAATCCATTACATTTTTTCTGTTCTTTCACATGAGTGCAGCATATATATGTACACACTTTTTATGTTCTTTCACACGATATGGAGACAACACTTCCCCACAATCATATAAAGTCTACACATAATTCATTTGAGCGAACAAGTCATCCTAGTAACCTTTCATTCAATGATTAATTTAACATGATGCACTAAAAATTAGAAGAATCATGTGAAGATTATTAATTTAACATGATATACTTAAAAATAGAAAAATTAGAGAAGTGTGTAATTCTGGACTAGCCATCCTAGTAACCTTGATTCAATAGTTGAATCTGTCAGTACAAAATTTCTCATACTCAAAGCATACCATTGTAACAGGTTTTCAGTGTTAACTAGAAAAATAGAAATATAAGCTTAACAAGCACCAAGTGGTGATAATGTTTACTAATACTAGGTGATCTCACCCATTCAGTTAAGACTTCAGCGTAATAAATCACATTCATATATATATATAAGACATTCACATTTCAGAGTAAACACTGATGAGTGAACATGAATACCAACTTATGTTTTTACAATGAAAAGGTTATCATAAAGCACAAGTTAATACCAGCATCCTTGATATGTGTGCTCTAGTAGTCCTCTTGTTTGACAATCTAACAAGTTTAAATTTAAAGTACAATGAGACATAATAAGGAATAAACAAACTACACCATTCATATATTCTCTGGCTACCTCAAGGGCTCACAAAGATACATGTTATAGCAAAGCAAATCAATAATGTCTTTGACACTAACTAATGGTTCTAATTTACATATACTTACATGAAAAAATCGAACTAGCCCATCAAGCATAATTAACACACATAATTGAGGGATTCGCTAACTCTGAAAATTGTGTAGTATCGCCGTTTCCTAGGCACACAACCATAAACCAAGCAAGAGTAAGGGCTACACGGGTGCACGTTTGTGACATACCCCAGAGAGATGAGAGATCCTTTGGTTGACACGTCCGTGGAGAAACCCGCTGTTACATTCGGGCATGGTGACTCCAAAGAGCCCGCACAACATTTCCAACCCCAAAATCAAAATCAATAAACGGAAACATGAAGGATTGTCCGACACAAATTTGAGCAGTTCTCTCTGGTTCGCACTGACCAAGCTTGGTAGGGGCCTTCAGCCTGACAAAGACCTTGGTGCCCACGCTGCAAAAAGCGATAAAAAAACAAGAGAAAAAGTTGCAGGGCCGATGAGGGTTTTGGGTTTCGAGGATCGGAGAAACATGGAGGAGGCAGATGGAGAAGACTGACCTGAGAAAGGATGAAGCACTGGCGACCGCACGCGGGTGGAAGCAGGAGTTTGCTGGCACCGTCGGATACAACGCCATTGGAGCAGGCAACAGAGGGGTGGAGGAGGTACTATGCACTAGCTTGCGGGGAGGGTGGTGGCCTTCGGCACGGAGGTGACGGTGGGGGGTGGCGGCTGGGAGGAGGCACCATGGCACGGCTAGGCGGGCGGATGTAGCGGCGGGGAGGTGCAGAGATACGTCGGTGGTGTTTCGATTTGGGGAAGTAATGTTAGGTCACGCGCAGGGGTCGGGGGATTGACCATAAGTCCATAACACATAAATTCTTCCGTCGACCTGGGCCGACGAAAGTTACGTTTTCTTCCATTAGCTCATAAATAAGCCAACAAAAATTACGTTATTTTTTATTGGCTCATTCAGACTAACAAAAGTTACGTAACTTCTGTCGGTTTTTGCCGGTTTTAAGAAAAGCTAACAAAAGTTTTAAAAAAACCGATAAAAATTTATTGTTTTCTTGTAGCAGTTAGCTAATTAGACTTGATTCACTCTAATTTGTTGCCATCCGCCACTTTTGGTAAAACTTCTATCTTAGTGTTGGGATGACTTCGTTAGTTTCGATTGGGAGCCGTTCAGTAATGTATCTACAACCTTGCTTGTGGATTAGCTGCAGAGCTAACCTTTGTTTTTGTATTTAGCACCTTCTCGCCCATTGAAGGGCCTAAATACAAATACGCTGCCACGTCATAAAAACTGTGCACCCGAGTCCCAGAGCGAGCGACATAAGTATATTTACACAAGATTTCAAAACTGTCATATATTTTTGAAAATTATGAAAAAATAAAATAAAAATGTCCTATTTTCCAGTAGAATATTCTCTCGTACTATTTTCTTTAATCTTTAAATATAATACAGATAGTTATAAAAATTGAAAAAAAAATCAACAATATAGAGTATATTGACATATGTCATTCCTCCAAAATTCAATTATAAACTTGATTTATACATAGATAAATAAAATAACAATTTTGAGTGTGAATATATAGTACACACGTGTTATTATTTATACATTCCATTTGTCTTTATTGTTTCTCGATGTCTGGTTGGATTTATAGACTTCAAATGGGGTAAGTAAAAACATATAATATACATACAAATACGTGCCAATTATTTTAAGAATTTTTTATATAACTGTTTGCATATATAGTATTTATATTTAGATATATAATTAAGGGAAGACCCTCCTTTTCCTCCAGGGATAAAAAGATTTTAATTTCCCCAACAAATTAAAGAGACCCACGGGAACAATGCATGGCATCAGTACATATAAACGCGCTAATCAAATTCTGAATATTTTTATGAAATAAACATGATACGAATTTGAAATGCCATCAACATTATATTATTAGACTTCTCTCTATATAGTACGTGTGTATATAATAGTGCATGTGTATGCACGTATAGTAGTAAAGTAGGAAAGAGATTGTGATGCCTATGAAATTATTACAGATTCTTACTGATTAATATAGTAAGTATTCCCGGAATATAGTAATTAAATTACATATTTTTATTACTGATTACTGATTAATATAGTAGGAAATCAGTGTTCGAGAGATCGATGGACTTGATTGGCTCTCGTCGATGAAGTATAAAACACGACCACAGCAGCATGCAAACACCAGAGCACGCCAGATTGAGCAAATAAGAGCTAGCTAGCTTAGTCGAGCGGCAATGGCGCCCGTGATCCTCCAGATGGAGGTGCACTGCGATGGCTGCGCGCGGAAGATCCGGAAGGCCGCCAAGAAAGTGCGTGGTCCGTATATCTCGATCCCTGCTTTCGTGTTCATGCAATCAACTAGTCGATCTTGTATATATATCAAGCTCGATCGAATGATCGAGCTGGTAGCTAGCTGGAGATTTGACGTCGTTTGTGCTGCTCTGAACTGCATGCATTGCATGTAGGGGTGACGATGGTGACGGCGGACGTGGAGACGGGGCAGGTGGTGGTGTCGGGCACCGCCGACGCGGCGGCGATCCAGGACCGTCTCCAGAAGAAGCTGAAGAGGGTCGTCACCATCATCAGCACGGGCGTCGAAGAGCCTCCGGCGGCGGCGGTGGCGGCGGCGCCCTCCGCCTCGGCGGCACCGCCACCACCGCAGCCTCCTGCCCCGCCTCTTCCGACGCAGCAGGAGGCCTCCAGCTCTTCGGCCCCACCGCCTCAGCAGCAGCCCGACGGCGCCAGCTCCAGCACGGCTCCAAACCAGAACGACTACTACCAGCAGTACTACAACAGCGACGGCCAGTACTTCAACCCGCACTACACCCCGTCCTACTTCAGCGACGACCACCCAACAAGCAACTGCACCATCCTGTGACGACCTCGACGAGACGGCCGACCAACCAATAATCTAGCTCGCCGGCGTACGTACGCCGACGTCCGTGCTGCTGCGCGCACTACCTACTAGCTATATGAATGCCACGTAGCTAGCTTAATTAGCTCAAATAAGCGCATATTAGTCCAAGCTTAGTTCTAAATTAAGTTTAGCAAAATCATTGCTTAATTATCCAATAATCCGAATGAAACCATTCGATTTGCAACATGGAATTACTACTTAGTTAATTATTCGTCCACACTGCAATGCCTACGTACGACTCCATTCCGTCGAATACTACGGATATGTCGCTTTGTAATTTAATTTATGTGGTAAAGAAATTGTAATTTCACTAACTAACATTGGCTTTAAATTGATTTACCATATAGAAATGATGTCATCATCATCATTATTTTGGGAAACAAATATTGCCGTCCAATTTGGAACATATATGCATATGCATGCATGCATATATATATATATATATATATATATATATTGGGTCTGTTGCATAGCCCAGTTTTAATTATAATCCCAAGCGATTTTTGAGTTGTAAATATAGATTTTAAAAATATATAACTAGACTACTTGGCAATTTTTTAAAAGGAGATATACAACAGCTATAATTAACAAAAAAACATTAAAACTAATTATAAAATTAAGTTTCAAAATTCAACCAAACGTGCATCGTGTGACTTACGTGTAATGAATTAATATATGAAACAGTACGAATATAATGTTGTATACATGAGTGTTCTCAATAGAAATTCTATTTAGTGGGTTAATTTAGAGATTTGTCGTTTGTTTCTGTCTCGTGGATGTGTTCGGGCGTGATTGTACCAATGCATTTATGGGTAAGAAATACAATAAATAAAGAAAGTTTAATGGAGAATTTAAGTAAGAAATAAATTAATAAAGAAAATAAATTAATCAAAATTTATAGGGTATATCACCCACATTTATTTAATTGGTAGGTATAAGCACGATTTGGAATTAATTACAGGGTACCATGTAAATTTGCATGGCATGTGCCCCGTTCATATTTAAATAAGAAATAAAATAATTAAGAAACATTAACTAACAAAATTTATATGGTGCAGTGGTATATAATAACACACCCAATATATATACTTGTTATGTATCATCCGATATATAATTTGTTTTATTATTGAATGTAATTTAAGTATAACTTATATTTTTGCATGTTTGTATTTTTTGAATAGGACGAGTGATCAAAGTTTGTGAGAAAAATCAATGGCGTCATTTAAAAGTTAATATATTTCATATAATGAGAATGAAAAATAATATAATTATAGATTTACAAATAAACTCAAGAGTAAAATAGAACATTCCTACCAAATTCTATTATTTTTGAATTTGAATCCCATCTGCAAGCCAAACAAGTGCAAGTACTCCACAATAGAGCAATCTGATTCTAAGTGAATTTTGTGAAGTGTATCAAATTTTAATGGAGTTAAGTGGACATATGTGTCATATTCCGTGCAACTGATTTCACTTTTTTTCATCTATAAATCCGTACATATATAGTCCATGCATAGAGTGCTTGCAGCAAGGTGAGAATGCACAACTCTTCTCGCTAACGTTTTCGAGATCGAGATGGTCTAGAGTGCAGCAGCAAGCAAGGTGAGAATGCACAAATTAGTCTTCTATTTGATTCACGTACACACATATGTTGTTGATGAACAGAAGAAGCCACATTCGTACGTGGTAGGTAACATTCAATTTTTTTAAAAAATAATATTTTTTTTGAAAAAATTTCAAATGAGTATAACCATTTCAAATATTTGCAAAAATAGGTAACAATCGGTACTTGATAAGCCGACTTACGCCACGTGCCCCCGAGTCGGCCGATGGTCAATTGACTCATGCCACGTCAGCACGAGTCGACCGACTCGTACTGCAGCACAAGTCGGCTATTCAACGACCGACTCGTGCTGACATGGCGTGAACGGCCTAAGAAGTGACAGATCTGTGTGTTTTGGAATATATAAGAAGTACTAATATTGCAAATTAAAAATAAAAAACAGATGTAGTGCGATTTTAAGAAGGTTCTCCATTGAATCATCTAACCAGGGTTTAAATCTTGCCCACCTCAAATTTTTTTTATGTGTCACAGGCGCTCAGCCCGCCGTCCACTGCCGAAGAAAAATAAAAATATTGAGGCAAGCAGGAAGGCCGGGCAATCCAATGACAAGCCCTTTAACCACTGCGCTACATAATTTTCTTGATTTATACATTACAATATTAATATTTCTTATATATCTGAAAACGGGTTGTCACAGATCTGCTCCTTAGGCCGCTACGCCACGTCAGCGCGAGTGCTGACGTGGCCTGACTCAGCCAAAAGTGACGTTGTCGTAGCCACGTGGGTACGAGTAGACCGATGATCGGCCGACTCACACTGACGTGGCATGAGTCGGCCGACCATTAGCCGACTCGGGGACCGCTATCTATTTTTGCAAATGTTTGAAACGGTTATACACATTTGAAATTTTTTCAAAAAATATTGATTTTTTTTAAAAAAATCGGCAACCTTCATGCATGCATCTATATATTTCGTTTCTGGCTGAGTTGAAGCTTACGGTGTAGCAGAAGCTGCAGACGAAGAGGCTCACGCGCGAGGAGGTGACGACAACAACGACGACGAGCGAGCGAGTGCGCGCGGGAAAAGAGGAGGCTGCACCTCGACTACATGTACACTTGCAGTATTCACTAACCACAAGTCACCATGTTTAGTTGCTGTTTCAAGAAGACGACTGCTGTCTCGCCACCGCCCACTCCCCCACCTCCTCCGCCGGCGCCGGAGCCGGAGCCGGAGCCGGAGCCGGAGCCGGAGCCGCAGCCGCCGCCGCCGCCGCAGCCGCCGGAGACGCAGCAGGACGCCGCCTCCAATGCCACACAGCCTCAGCAGCAGGAAGCCGCCAGCACCGCGGCCAGCTCGATTTCACCCCAGCAAGGGGCGCCGCCGGCGCAGCCAGAGCCCTCCTACCAGCAGTTGTACGGCTACTACTACGACCCGAACTACGTTCCGTCCTGCTTCAGCGATGACGACCCCAACGGTTGCACCATCCTGTGACGTCGACGAGACGGCCGACCGACCAATAATCTAGATCGCCGGCGTACGTCGACGTCCGTGCGGCCGCGCGCCCTACCTACTATATATATACATATATATATATATATATATATATATATATATATATATATATATATATATATATATATATGGATGCAACCTATCTTACCACAAATAAGCATCTGTCCTAGCTTGGTTATAGCTAGCAAAATCATTGCTTCATTATCTATCCAATAATATGAATGAAACAGAACCCATTCGATTTGCAAACTAGAATTACTACTGAAGTATAATTCGTCACACTGCAATGTCTCCAACGAACTTGATCCCTTTTGTCGAATTATACAGATGTCGCTTTATAATCTAATTTGTTGCGCGGTTCAAATTTTCATTGCATTGGCTTTAATGTGCATATATACATAATTTTTCTAGAAGAAGGCTAGTGCAGATTTGTCTAAAAGCGCCCAAATAAACATGCTCAACTTCGGAATTGTCACCAGATCCGATAGTATTGTAGCGCACGCTCACATCCCTTTCACAACCTAAAGATCGTATTTGATTAATTTAAATTGATTAATCATATACAAATGGCAACATAATCAGTATTATTTAGCAAACAATGCGTCTAATTTGGAACATACATGCATATATATTTGAACGTTGGGCCAAAGCATTTTGCAGATTAATTTATACTCATCCATAGGGCTGGTCTGCTAATTAGTCCTCTGTTTTCAATTATAATCCCGAGACATTTTTTAATTTTGATTTTTTTGAAAATAATATATTTTTTCTCAGAGACTTCCGATACAATGCATCCGAAAATCATGCCATACAGAGATTCTTTAACATATATTGCAATGCAAAAATTCAATGAAATTAAGGAACTTTATTCCATGAAAGATAATAAAATTTACACACAATGCGCGCACACACACACATTTCTCTATTTATTTCAATAAATAATATACAATTAATTCCGATACATTGCATGCGAAAATCATGTCGTCGTCGTACAGAGATTCTTTAGCATATTGCAATGCAAAAATTAAATGAAATTAAGGAACTTTATTCCATGAAAGATAATAAAATTTACACACACTAGCACACACACACTATCATTTCTCTATTTATTTCAATAAATAACATACAATTAATTCCGATACACTGCATCCGAAAATCATGTCATACAGAGATTCCTTAACATATTGCAATGCAAAAAATCAATGAAATTGAGGAACTTTATTCCATGAAAGCTAATAATATTTACACACACACACACACTCACTCATTTCTCTATTTATTTCAATAAAAATAGCATACAATTAATAACACGCATATATATGCATGCATCCATCTACTAGCTAATATTACGCGCGTACATACACACGTCAAGATAACTGGTAAAAGGATTTGAACTACACGTACTTGTGAAAATCCTATAATTATGGAGCTAGCCTATAGCTATAGCTTGGACAAGATATTTTTCTCATGAACTTCCCGGCCGATACAATATTGCATCTGAAAACCATGTCATACAGATATTCTTAAACCTATTACAATGCCGAAATTCAATGAAATTTAGGAACTTTATTCCATGAAAGGTAATATCGCTAAACCTTTTTATGGGAGAATAATTGTTGAGGAGATGTTGAGCTAAGAGCCAAACTGCATTTCTTTTTATTGAATAAACCGACCTGAACATCTCGATGTAAAGGAAAAATATTAAATATAATTTGTGTTCGCAATGATATGTATAAGAAATGGCATAATTGGCTGCGCTACTTCAAAACTCACTCCTAAACCGAACACCGTACTCTAAATAAACAGTCAGGAATTAATCGATAACACGTACATATGGATCAACGACCTTAACTCTTGTGAATCCTAGCACGATTCAGTACACGTATGTAAGTACAATATAAACCACTTATTAGTGGGTTGATTTCTTGTCACAAATTTTGATTTTGATCACAACAGCCGGCGATGTTATGTATCTAAACGTATGCAATCGTGGAAACTTTGTGGCACCACAAACATATATAGCACAACCATATATACCATAAAATGATGTCTAGTCTATATGCTTATTTTCAATTTTAATTCGGTATTAATTATAGTTTCAATTTTTCTGAAAATAAATATTATTGAATACGGTATGTACCCACACTTTTAAGTAAAAATAAAATTATAAGGACGGTGCATGAAAAAATTAAGTAATAAATATATTAAGAATGGAAAACTCATATGGTATACATATATATAGCACACACATTATATTTGGTAGGTACATGTATAATTTGTATATTACTTATATAGGTTGCATGTGAACCAGAGTTTAATTTACATGGCATGCATGAACCCCGTGTATTTAATTAATTAAGTGTAGGAAAAAATAATTAAAGAACATAAATAAAACTTCTACATGCTATGGCACCCAATTATATTTTCCATGTATAAATAGGTACGGTACATTATAGATGTCGGGCAAATCTAAATTTATATGCATGCATGCATTGTATATATATGTTTATTTAAGTAGTATATAACATAATATGGAAGGTGAATAAAACATATACACGATATATTTATAAATTTTAAGAATTAATGACAATTATATACGGTAACATAAACGCATCACATGCAAAAATAACTGCGCTGATTTGACTTTTTTATCTATAAATCTGTGTGTATATATAGTAGTCCATGCATAAGCAAACCGGCCACAGACTTCGAAAATATCGCACTACTATCGTTTTCGAGACGAGATTTTGTCTATAGCGCTGCAGCAAGCAAAGCAAGGTGAGAATCCGCAAATCTTCTAGGTGATGCCCGTACGTACACACATGCATGCATACTGTCTATGAGCAGCTAGAAGAAGCCATATTATTACGTGGTAGCTAATTAACCTTCATGCATGCATGATTCTGTTTTGTTTCTATTTCAGTTGAAGCTTAGGCTGTGTTGCTGAAGCTGCAGAACAAGAGGCTTACGCGCGAGGAGGTGAACGACGACGAGTGCGTGAAAAGGAGCTGAGGCTGCACCTCGACTACATCTACGTACCCTTGTAGTATTCAGCATTCACCATGTTTAATTGCTGCTGTAAGAAGACGACTGCGGTCTCGCCACCGCCGTCTCCCCCACCTCCTCCTCCGCCGGTGTCACAGCCGCTGGTATCGATACCGCCGCTGCCGCCGCACTGGCCGCAGCCGGCCGCTGGCTCCTGGCCGCAGCAGGCCGCCAGCTCCTCTGCCCCACCGCCTCAGCAGCAGGAAAAAATCGCCAGCTCCAACTCCAGCTCGGTTCCACCGGCCCCGCAACCGCAAGGGCCGCCTGCTTAACTCATCCTCTGACGTCGACCGAGTATACGAATATGCAACATATCTTAGCACAAATAAAGCATCACTCCCCTATCTTGGTTCTGAAATAAGATTAGCACGCATAATCATAGCTTCATTATCCGAATGAAACAGAACCCATTCGATTTGCAAACTGTAATAATTACTACTACTGAAGAATAATTCGTCCACACAGACTGCAATGTCTACGACTTCCTTTTGTCCAATGATACTGGAATTACGGATGATGTTGCCTTTTGATTTAATTTGTGCGGTTCAAACTTTCACTACAATGGCTTTAATGTTCATTCATAACTATTGTATAAATTTAATTTAAATTAATTGACCATATGCAAAAGTTATTGTCATTTATATTATTTAGCGTAACAATATAGTATACTTGAATAACTTGTATATATATAGCTAATATGTACTTGTTTTGAGCGTTCCTCGATCGAGAGTCCATATGTACATTGGGCCAAAGCACTTTATTTGCATGTTTATACTCATCCGTCATTGATTTTTTATAAATAATATTTTTTTCGGCGAACTTGATTTTTTCAAACTTTGCTATAAGAGAAGTCTTCTCTTATAGCATGCACGGCATCCGCTCTCTAGCGTATTCCCTGCATTGATGTCCAAACGAGATCGCTGCGTCTCGCTAGAGGCGGTCGACTTCTCCACACCGTTAGATTTCAGGGGTTCCAGAAGTTGTTGGTCCATATTCATAGTGCGGATGAGTCTCCACACCGTTATAATTGTGCTGTGCGGATTGTGACTACAAAGAGCAGTCGAGTTCCCGACATTTGGGGAATCAGTTCCATCCGTGCCAGAAAATAAGATTCGGCGTTTCCATAGAGAGTAGTCAGAAGTACCATCAAATTTTGATTTAATGGGTGTCGGAGAGAGGCTTCTCATGAGGTGATATTATTCGTCTCCACATAACGACCGGGCTTTGCACCATGCTCCACACTATTGGATCCGTGTCAATTGTTATTGCATAGGGTAGTCGGGATGAGTGACGGTTGCCACGGCAGGGAAAGGTGCGCACGTACGGGGGAAGGTGTGGTCGTGCCTTCGACGGTCGACAGAAGCTAACTTTTCCTAAATATTTTACCTGTCCAGGTCTAGCTATACAATTTTTTGAGCCACTATCAGAAAATACAATTTCGTGGGAAAATATTATTTATAAAAAAATCTCCATTATTGGGCTAATAAGTGGGCAAGAAGCAGGGCTGGGTCTGCATGCTTACCCATCTTTTCAATTATAATCCAAAGCTAATTTTGAATTTTGAATTTTTTTAAATGATATACAATTTATTTGTTCCAAAGAGCACAGGACTAGTAATTTTTCTAAGAAACTTCCGATATATTGCATCCGAAAACTATGTCATACAGAGATTCTTTAACATACTGTAAGTCCAGGCCGAAATTCAATGAAATTCTGGAACTCCATTCCATGAAATTATATCTATATATAAACATAAAGTTGTATTAAATTTTCAATTTTAATTCGGTATTAATTATAGATTCCAATGCAATTAATCTGAATTTGGGTGCATTAACAGGCCGGAAAACAAGTAAGGAAAGTAATCTTATTACAAACGATATATTTGCATTTTTTTAAGAAATGAAATATTACATACGATATGTACCGTACTTTTAAGTAGTAATTAAGTATTAAATAAAATTATAAGAGAAGTTCATGGAAAATTTAAGTAAGAAATAAATCAAGAAATGAAACAAAAAAATTAAAGTGAAACTTATATGGTATACATGTATAGCACCCACATTATATATTTGCTAGGTATTATTTGACATTACTTATAGGCTGCATGTGAACCAGAAATTAGATGACATGCATGAAGGCGCCGTGCATTTAAGCAAGAAACAAAATAATAAAATAATTAAGGAACTTAAATGAACCCGTGCAGTGGTGTGTGTACTTATGTTGTTTGCATTTTGTTTTGTAAAGGATCAAAAATGTGATACTTATATGGCATGCATGGCCGGCACCCAATTATACTTGCCATGCATGCATATTTCTCGGTACGGTATTAATTATAATTTATAAATATCAGGTAAATCAAAATTTATATGCATGTGATATATATAAGTGTTTATTTAAGCAGTATATAATATAATAAATATGGAAGGTGAATAAAACATACACATGGTATATATATTTACAATTTTTCATTATGATGTAATGATAATGAAAATTATATATATGGTAACAGAGAGATCGCATGCAAAGATTACTCCTGCTGTTTTGATCACCTTTTTGATCTATAAATATGTGCATATATAGTCGTCCATGCAAAAAGCAAACCACATCCCTTCGAAAATCGCTCTATAAGATTTTCGAGGGTTTTTTTTCGTCAATGATGTATGGCGTCTAGGCAACCTCAGATGGTCTAGTACTGCTGCAGCATTGTAAGAATGCAGAAACCTTCTAGTTGATGCACGTACACACTTGTATCTATTTCTTTGCACGTACACTTGTATCTATTTCGTCAAAGAAGCCATTTGTATATATGTGGTAGCTAACATTATATTTGCCTTCTTGCATGCATTCATCGATCTATTTCGTTTCTGGCTCAGTTGAAGCTTAGGGTATAGCAGAAGCTACAGACGAAGAGGCTTGCGTCCGAGGAGGTGAACGACGACGAGTCCGTGAAGAGGAGGCTGCACCTCGATCGACTACATCTGCACTTGTAATATTCAGTATTCACCATGTTTAGTTGCTGTTGTAAGAAGACGACTGCGGTCTCTCCACCGCGTGCTCCCCCACCTCCTCCTCCGGCGCCGGCGCCACCGCCGCCGGCGTCGCCGCCGGACGCCAGCTCCGCTGCCCCATCGCCGCCTCAGCAGCAGGAAGCCGCCGGCGCCAGCTCAGTTGCACCCCAGCAACGGGCGCCGCCGGAGGGAGACCTCTACCCGAACCGCGCGCAGTACTACGCCGGCGACGGCCCGTACACATACAACCCGCATTACACCCCGTCCTACTTCAGTGACGACAACCACAACGGCTGCTCCATCCTGTGACGTACGTGATGGCCGACCGACCAATAATATCGCCGGCGTATATGTACGTCGACAAATAAGCACATCAACAGTCCTAGCTTGGTTCTGAAATAAGATCATTAGCTAGCAAAATCATTTTTTCATTATCCGAATGAAACAGAACCCACTCGATTTGCAAACTGGAATTACTACTGAGGTATATTCGTCCGCATACTGCAATGCCTATGACTTCGTTTTGGCTTTAATGTTCATACATAACAATCGTATATTATTAATTTAAATTGATTAATCATATACAAATGGCATCATCACCACTATTATATAGCGAATTAATGCCGTCAATTTGGAAAATGCATGCATTGCAAACCTTGTATATATAGCTAATACAAGTTTTGAGCCCTCCTGAAGAGTCCATCTAAATACGTTGGGCCAAAGCAGTTTTCAGGTTTATACTCATCTATTATTGGGTCAAGTTAGTGGTCCAGAAGGACTGGGTCAGCAGCGCCCTCTTTTGAATTATAATCCAAAGCGATTTTTGAAATTTGATTTTAAATTTTTGAAAACAATATTACTAGTCTACATGGCAGTTTTTTAAAAGGAGATTTCAATAAAATTAACAAAAAAACTTAAAATAATTATAAAAATTAACTTTCCAAATTCATACTATTGAACCAAACGGGCACCGTGACTTACGTATCACAAATTAATGAAACAACACGAATATTGTGTACATGAGCGTTTTAATTTCAATAGAAATTCTATTTTGTGACTTTAGATATTTAATTTGTCATTTGTTCCTGTCTTGTGAATGTGTGTGTGCTTGATTATACATAAATTATTATCTTTAGTAGAGATTTAGTGACGTGTATTTACAACATTCACTAAAGACATACCTTTAGTAACATATCTCAACAATTTCCAAACCAAATGGGCTTGAATGAAGAATCAAGATGCATGAATGCATTTCGAGTGATCATCATCCATGCTATTCAGATTGGTCATACGCCATGAGATATTTTGACCATTGCAGAGCTAGCTGACCACTAGCTAATATTCATACCAATGTATTGGGCTTGTTGAAATTAGCCATGATTCTAAAATTGTAGACCGAAGATCATGTATAAAGTGATGACCGATACCTCAAACAAATTTACTTATGACTGATGTAGACTAAGGAGCTTGGGCACCCTCCACGTTGAGATGGACTATTTATCAAAACACACGCACATAAGTCTTTATATGACATTGTGTCCTAATCTTTTTAATCGATCTAGATTGCACTTAAAGATCTAGTTAGAGATCATCTTGAATTAGAAGAGAAGAGTACCCAAGAAAGTGATGCTTATTCTTATATATGTGGACTAGAGAGAAATGAATATATCCGTGTTGTAGGTTTGGGACCAATTGTAGCTGACTTGGAAATGTATGGGACAAAAAATACACATATACAAGACATCAAATGGAAATTGAAGCTCATCAACAAGCTGATAAGAAAGTTGAAATGTTGAAAAGTTGTTTAGACTGCTTGTAGCAAAAAATGGATAAATTGATTCAGAAGCAATTATCTTCTCAAGATTGTAACAACACTCCACATGTATTTAACAATGAACAAAATGAGGTAATCTTTCCCCATTTTGAGTTGTTTGTATTTTTATTTTTCTGCAACATTTTTTATTTGATCTATACAATACTTATGCTTTGATTTAGAATCCAAATACTAGATAAAACAATGATGATGAAGATGATATGGAATATGGTGTTGGATCATATGTGGGGCATGATATAGAAGAGCACTTAGTAATTATGAAACAACTTTCATGCGAGTGGCCTACTTGGATGAGTGCTATGAAGAGGTAACTCTTAATAAGTAAAATTATCATATCATGAAGTAAATGCATAAAACCTATTGTTTGATGCCATTCAAAGATACATTCTATTTGTAGAGCACTAAGGATGTTATTTTATATAGTGTGGTGAGACCTTTTGAAGCCATGTGGCTAAGAAAACTATCCAAAGAACAAATCCAAGTCCTGTCATGGGGGTACTCATCTTGGTTCTCAATATTATGAAGTGGTTTTCAATCATGTATCCAGGGGCGAAGCCTAGTAGCAAGCTGTGGATTCAAATGAACCCCCCCCCAAAAAAAAATAAAATTAGTGCTTACCCCCACATCTTAGTCCTTTATGCACCCCCTTGAGCCAACAAGTTGCACCCATCATGGCCCAGATTCCCAAGCCAATAGCCTAAATGATAAAATGCATCAGCCTGATCGACCATCACTTGTGCACAATGCACTTACATCTACGCCAGGCCACCAGCAACCCAACATCGCCTATGCCAGGCCGCCAATAGCACAACACGACAACACCACGCCTATGATCCACGACAACACCACAATAGCACCACGTTGTTTCCCCTCCCTCACATGCTAGTAGCCCAACACGAACACGATCCATGCCACAATGAATTGATGATCGCACATTCATCGCCACTCACTGGCAAGTGATCCTTGCCGCACCAGACGCCACAATGGTAGCCCCTCGCGGCCTCGCCACCATCATAATAAAAAATGGAGTCCTGCAACCTTCCCTTCCCCTTCTGATTAGGTATTATTTCTTTCTCAATTAATATGATTTGTTATATATATAATCGGAAAGCACAAATGATTGGGTATTCTTTTTCATACTGTAGGGTTTATTGTACAATCGAGTTTAAATTTTGGAATTGGAGTGATCGCTTAGGAGAATTTAGTCTTGAATCCCTCGTGCTCGTGAGAATAGATGAGAACCAAGATTGTCATCTAGTATTTTTTTAAGATCACTAGTAGAAAATGAAGTTGGATTGAGTCAAGGTTACAAAGCAATAGAATAAATTTTCATAGATATTGTTTTTTGCAAATAAATCCTAAAGACGGTCTATTTGGCTTCCTGCAGTCAAGTCGGCTCTGATACCATTTTGTAACGCCTAGAATTTAACAATTCCAGACTTTATTGAATTTTCAAAGAAAAACAATAATAACAAGATGTTCATCACATGACAACGTACGTACGGCAATCATTCGTAGTTCGCAGACCACATTATTACACAAGTGTTAAAGATAAAAGAAACTACGCGATGAACATCTCCACCAGTATCGCGTCCTTGACTGGGACAACTACTCTAGACCTCCGTCTTCATAGAACTCATCGTCTAAAAGTTTTAATCAACGAGGATGAGTACAAAAGTACTCGACAAGTCTCCGAAAATGAAATAATAATACAAGATAATGACAAAGGAAGGTAATGGCTTAAAGTGCGGAAAATTACATTTTTATTATTAAGAATTTAATGTGATCAAATTATTTGTACAAAAATTAAATCGTGAGTAATGCATTGTCTTCTAACTCGAGGGTTGCCTTCGCTCAACAGTCCTTACATGCCATTTCATCATGCAATAATCACAAATGTAAACTAACTGTGGGATGTCATGCAACCCATCCTTGACCGTGGGCTCGGCTTTTCGAAAAGATTTAAATTCTGATCAGATGTGTACTAGTGTACCCACAAGACACGCACTCATTCCTGCACACCATAGTGTGTCGAGATGACCCATACCATGGGAACTCGTGCCAAAACCTTTAGCATAAAACACTCCAACCAAACAACACCCACTCTAGGTTTCGCCGGCGCGCCAGTGCACTAGACAACGTTGCGCCCTCTTTTGTGCCTCGTCGGTACAAGTCACCCGCAGGTGCTACTTGCCCCTCTCGAAATGGTGCCTCAAGTTGGAACATCCCATACCTCCAGTTAGGACTTACCCACTAGACTTGTGGTTAGTACGGAAGTGCTTTGCGACAGATCCCGCAGACCGGTCCTTATAGTGCCTCGGGTGCGACTAACCAATGCCCTTGCTTGCACCCGGAACACACCATGCTAACATAATTAACCAAGACTCTAGGACCAATAGAATACTAGAGATGAGGGAATTAACGGGGGATCATATAGTAGAATCCAAGTATCTACGACTCATTTTTAGCCTATAGCAGTTGTGTCGATACTTAAATAAAACTGGATCCAATATGCTCAAAAATGGGGTGGGACTTGCCTTGGCCTGCAAATGGGGATGAGGGAACCTTGGGGAAATATTCCGGTTCTTCGACGGCATCGTAATCTTCTCGGTACACAAAACAAGAATAATAAACAATTAAAACAATGAAAAAGCATAATACAAACATATCAATTTTATTGGATAAACATGAAGAGAATACAAAGATGAATTTTCTAAAATTTGAATGGTCAAATTTGGGGTTAATTTGAAGAAGTTATGAATTTTTAAAGTTTAAAACAATTTCTAGAATTTATTTTAAATTAAAAACAACCTTTGGTCCATGGTAAACCGGGTTCACCGTGAACCAGCGCACTGTGCGCTTGAACTGGAGCATAGATCGCTGTTGGATCAGGATCTGGCGGCCACAGTACACGCGTGAGTTTTAAATGGAAACCAACGGCTGAGATTAAAACGTTTTGAACTAGTACAGATCAACGGCTGGCGAGCGAGCGAGGTTTTATGGTGACATGGACAACTTAGATTAAAGGATACCGATTCGGGAGAAGGAACAAACTAGATTAAATCATGGGAGGACTTAATATCAGCCGTTCGATTAGGGATGGCAATTCGACCCGATTACCCATGGGTAAAAACCCTATTAGGGTCAGGTATGTTCCTAAAATCATACCCGACGGGTAAACAGGTATGGGTATGGGTATTGACTACCCATACCCATTTACCCATTTACACGTTACTTTAAGTATAAAAATAAATCCCCAAACCCTAGCCTATTTCTCCTTCTCTCCTCTCTCTCCACTCCACCCACCCCACCCCACGGCCACCGACTCCTCCCTCTCCCTCCCTCTTCTTCCTATCAAACTCCCCCTCCCTCTCCTCCCTCTCCCTCTCCTCCCTCTCTCTACCTCTCCTTAGGTGTCGGTGTGCACACGCTACTGGCACGGCCCCGCGACGCCTTGAGCTGCCCACTGCGTGCTCTGCGCGACCGCGCCTCCGTGCCTCCAGTGCTGCCACCGCGTGACCGCGACGCCTACAGGCGCCCTCGCGTGGCCCTACGTGACTACGATGCCTAGAGTCGCCCCAGTGCAGCCCTGCGCAACCGCCCTGCCGGTGTCTCCCCTACGCTTCATCAGCCCGATACTGGAGCACGCGCTGCCTAGTGCCCTTCTCACAGAGCACCGCCCACTCTATGGCTAGCCTCTGCTGCATTTTTTTCGCGGGTAAACGGGTATACCCGTGGGTATACGACACCCGTGGGCGATGGGTATGAGCACGGGTTTTTACCCATTGGGTAAATGGGTACGGGTATGGGTATGAACTACCCGTACCCATCATACCCAACTGCCATCCCTACGTTCGATCCCGATCGCATGGTTGGAATCGAATCCGACACGGCACGGGTAATTACCCATGTTGGTCGTCTTCTCCGGCGACTAGGGCTTGCAGCGAGCCTAGTGACGATGACGATGGCCTAGGGATTTGGGTGATTATAGAAATGGAAAGGGAATAGGATGGGGATCACAACTATACCGGAGATGGGGCTCGGGGATGACAGAGTGAGGCCGGCGACGGGCGGTGGCGCGGGGCACTCTAGGGTGAACGACGGGGATGGAGCTCCGGTAGTCGGCATGACAAACGGAGGCATGGCCGAAGACAGGAGGGTGATGACGATCACGATGGTGTAGTCAGCGTAGCGAGTGGCGGGCTCCGGTGACGGTGAGCAGTGACTAGAGTCCGAACAGAGGCGGTGGCGCAAAAAGGCTAGGCAGGGCGCTCTGGTGGTGGAGGGTTGGTGATTTTGCGACGCCTGGAAGCGGAGAGGGGAGAGGGTTTATATAGGGGTCGCCGGTGGGATAAACCGATGGAATCCCCTAAACTCCGGCGAGGGGGTTTCCAAACCTACGGATTCATTGAATCATGACAAAAACACGTCGATTTCCAGGGGTAAATGATCGACAGATATTGGGGAGCCGAGTTATGGCGTCAATTTCACTGATGGCGCTCGGCGGTGGCGGAATCCAGCGGCTAGGGTTTCGGCCGACGCGAGATTTGGGGATTTCTTGTCGGGGACGAAGGTGGTGATAGATGGGGGCTACCGGGCAGAGGGGGAAGCGGGCGCGATGGACTACAATAGTCGGTGCCGACAGGTGGGCCAGGGCTCGGGCGCATTCACGGGGAAAGACGGGGAGACTGACGGGTGAGACACGCATGTTAGTGAGCGCGGAAGATGGGCTGAGCCAGCCTGGAGAGAGAGAATGGAAGAGAGCGGCCCAATGTTATTTAAAATTCTTTTCTAAATAAAAATAATTACAGAAATTCATTTAAAAATTATGAGATGTTTGGAAAGGTTCTAAAAATTTGTAAAAATTCTCAAAAATTTATCTTGGTCTTAGGAACCTAATATAATTTTCTCAACTCATGATTTGAATTATTTCTCCCCATTCTTATTTATTTGGATATTTTCGGCTTATTCAAAAATCAAAAATAATTATTTTTCTAGAAAAATAAATTTTCTCAAGGTCTTTATTTAGCTGCCTCTTTTTGGCTACAACTTAATTAAATGACTTTAACCAAAAAATTTTGTTTACTTTATTTTTAATTCTTCCTTAAGATTTTCTAATTCTTTCAACCATTTTACTATTCAAACTTAATTTATTTATTTAAGATTTTTATTTCTCCAATTTATTTAATTTAAAAAATTTGGGGTGTTATAATCCTATCCCCCTTACAAAGAATCTTACCTCGATATTCAAAAAGGCTAGAAGTAGATGGTTAAGGATAAGCTTCAACTTTTCTTGAATTACTTCTTCAAACTAGAGGCTTCAAGGTTGCATCTTCGAGGATTGAGCTTGTCTTAGTTAGGCCTTCCTTAACGACACTCCTACGCTCTGGGCATTTATTGAAGTAATGCCCCTCTTCATGGTAGTTGAAGCAAACCACTAGGTTCCCATGGCGATCCCTCTTCAATATCTGATCGATCTGATTTGGAGCAAGATCTTGGTTGGAATCAGATGGTTTACCCTTGCTACTTACATTACCATACCTCGTAGGCGGATGAGTGAGGTGAAAGCATATCCGTTGATCTTCAGCAACCTTAGTTAATAGCAAACTAATGTGCCAATCCTTGGGGATATAATCCCTTCCTTGACACAAATAGCAAGTAGTCCCATTGGTGAGGCATCGTCTGGGTGTATGATCTTCTGTACATCTTAGACAACCGGTATTGCATTCACTAGCATGGTATCCGACTTCTCCACAACTGCTACAAGCCTTGAATAACAATTTCTCATTTGTAGCGGCTTCATCCTGACTTGAGTCTTCATCCGAGGATATAATCATAGGGTCTTGGAACACACTTCGCCTGCATTGTCGTGCAATATGTCCAAATTGACCACAATGATAGCACGACTTTCCAATTATTCCTTATGGGGGCCACTGTCCTTCGGCGATTTCCATATCACTTACATCTTCCTTTAGGTCAAACCTTGTTTTTATCTTTTGATTCCTGTTTGAGTGGGGACGAGCTTGAATCTCGACTTGCTTCTTCATGGTTGACGAAACATGCTTCAATGTCTCTGTTAGAATGAATTCAGTTGATGGTTCACCATTGTTTCCCCGTTGGAGTTCTTGAATCTCTTTCTTCTTTAACACGATCATTCTTGGAGGGAGGTGGGCGACTTTGAAAGCATCAGTGAACTCGGCCTAACTAATCTCATGGTTCACGACCTGAGCTTCCCGATAATGGTCCCACCATTCTACGACTGGTCCATGCAGTAGATGGGGGGCGAAGGCCACACACTCACGATCTGTGCAGGGAAGAAGTTTAAGTTTTTTGTGATTTTATGAAGCCAATCATTTTATTTTAGGGGGTTGGTGGTGTGTGAGAAGGTTGGGGGCCTGATACAGAGAAATTCTGACAACTGAATTGCCTGAGATGGAGCCGGTGCTGGCAGTCTTCGAGGAACATTAATCCCTTGGGCCTGCTGAAGCTAATGAAGTTATTCTTGCTGCTGCTGCATTTGTGTGAGAAGGAAAGAGATGAGCTGGTTTTGACTGGCCAAGGCTTCGGCAAGAGTTAGTTGAACTAGCATTGATGACAGATTCACTTGACGATGTCTTGTTGCACCCTAGGTGAGCATAAGGCTTCCGAAGAGGTTGTTGGTGATGAGGTTTTCTTTGGCTGTTGGGTCGACATTGCGAGTGTTGTTGGATGCTTAGGTGTTGAGCTGATTGTCGGGAGACATCTTGAACTGGAGGGAAGAACACCTCAGAAGAAGTAGGAAATACTTAGAGGAATTTTATTTTCAAAATAATGAGTCCTTTGTTATTATTATGGTGAAATTTGGTTTTGATATTAGTTTATACTACACATGCATATAACATAAAATGGTATAAACATGGCTACACCAAAATAAACACTAAAGAAAATTAGACAAATCATTCTCAGGCTAGCGGTATCTAGGAACTTCTACACTTGACATTCTCCTCGAACGATGCTAAGGGCTGCTTCTTGGTTCATTGTCTCTGATCCAATTTTCTTGGCTTTGACGGTGAAAAAAAGGGAGATCCTCGTCTGTAGAGCCCTTCAATGTATCCCTCGTGCTCACGAGAATAGATGTGAACCAAGATTGTCATCTAGTAATTTTTTTTAAGATCACCAGTAGAAAATGAAGTGGTATTGAGTCAAGGTTACAAAGCAATCGAATAAATTTTCATAGATACTATTTTTTTGCAAATAAGTCATAAATACGATCTGTTTGGCTTCCTGTAGTCAAGTCGACTCTAATACCATCTTGTAACGCCCGAAATTTAACAATTCTAGACTTTATTGAATTTTCTACTCGTGATCAAAGGGGAGACTGATGGGCGGGACCCACATGTCAGTGAGAGCGGAAGATGGGCTGGGCCGACCTGGAGAGAAAGAATGGAAGGGAGCGGCCCAAGGTTATTTAAAATTCTTTTCCGAATAAAATAATTACAAAAATTCATTTAAAAATTATGAGCTGTTTCCAAAGGTTCTAAAAATTTGTAAAAATTCTCAAAAATATATCTTGGTCTTAGGAACCTGATATAATTTTCTGAACTCATGATTTGAATTATTTATATCCATATTTATTTGGATATTTTTAGCATATTTAAAAATAAAAAATAATTCTTTTTCTAGAAAAATAATTTTTCTCAAGGTCTTTATTTAGTTTCCTCTTTTTGGCTACAACTTAATTAAATGACTTTAACCAAAAATTTTTGTTTACTTTATTTTTAATTCTTCCTTAAGATTTTCTAATTCTTTCAACCATTTTACTATTCAAACTTAATTTATTTATTTAAGATTTTTATTTCTCCAATTTATTTAATTTTGAAAATTTGGGGTGTTACATCAATGATAGTGATATATATATATAGAGAGAGCGCGCTCTTACATTACTTAGACATGCATGTTTTGTTTATGTGCTTAACATGATTTCATTATAATATCAGGGGAGGGCCCTAGCAATATTATAGAGAGAAAAGTGAAGCGTATAGTCAGGGAGGTCGACACTGACCAAATGGAGCAATTGAAGCACATCTGTTATTTTAGCAATCCAACATATGTAACTCTAGTGAGGAAGGCTCTCTTTCAAGATAGCCTTGTATAAGTAACTTTGTTTAAATTTTATTGTTATAGTTCTTTTCAAGGCAGTACTGTGATAAGTATATCACACCTCACCCACACCAGTAGACCACTGAGATTCAGGTGGCAATAGCAGGGTCTGAGGCATTCCCAATTGTAGTGCATAAATTTATGGATGATATGGATGGTGCTACCTAACTACTGGTTTAGCCAATTTCTTTAAGATAACACATTAGAAGTTGACACAATAATATGTGCCTTCTATTTCAACATCACTAATGGTGCAATTGAGACTGTCATGTATGTGGTGTAAACCCTAGAGAAGGAGTACAAGAAGGTGATCATAAAATAAGTTGCAATACTAGATATGTACATACTTAATTAATTCATGGTGAGTAGACATAGAGAATCTCTGCATTGCATATTCATAAGAGCTTGAGTAGTGTCCTATAGAGATTCTCTCTATCTACCCACCATGAATTGATTAAGGCTATACATATCAAGTTTTGCAGCCTCTTTTATGGTAACCTTGTACTCCTCTTTAGCCATGCAATTTATTTGAGATAACACATTAGAAGTTAATATATGTGATATTAATTTGGTTATGAATCTTCTATGTTTATTCTATGACAAATTGTCTATGATGTGCTTTAGAATGTAATACTAGACGTGCTTTGATTTAGGATGCAATCTAAAAACCATTGTTTTTTTCAAAATGACCATAATACTAGTGACGAGTGATAATAATCAAACGTCACTAAAGGGCCCTTTAGTGATGGGTGACATTACGACCCATCACTAAAAAGTGATAGCAGGTGAGTCGATAGGTCCCCTTTAGTAACAGGTGAATACTATCACCCGTCACTAATGATGTTACATCACTGATGTGATAAGAGAGATGTTAGACTTTCTTGTCACTAATAAAAGCTATCACTCATCACTAATAGGGTTTCTGTAGTAGTATCTCCTTAAGTGATAATGTACCACTTACTAATGAATTAATCATAACTTGTTGCAAATAAAAGATGATAATAAATAAATAAGCAAGTCTAAAGTAATAGGTTACGAAAAAAGGCCATCTCACCTTTAAGGTAAATTTACTTGAATCTATAAGTTAATGAAACAACACTACTAGAGGTCTTGAAACAAATGTGCAACCATGAAAATAACCTTTTTCTTTTCTTTATAGGTAAATTTACTTGGTGTGTGAGGCACAACTTTTGGGAAGCAACTAAAGTAAGTAGTGTTTTGGAGGGCAATACTTTCAGACAACTACGACGTTCTAACTCAAGTAGTGTTTTAGAGGGGCAAACTTTTGTGTAGCATTAATGTGATTCATATTTTTGTGAAGCTTTCTATGACTAAACATCATATATATTATTTCTCTAAACCTTTATATACATCTATGTGATGCCCAAAATATATATGATACAAATATTTGAAAGAATTGAATGGAAATATATTTGTGAGAACTTTTGAACCTAATTGTACATATGTGTATGAAAATATATGTATGAACTTTGTTTGTGGTTGAATTTGCATCAATTTACTGTTGTATTTGAATGGTATATTTTTTATGCTCGCCTATGGTTCTACAATAATAAAACTATTAGGAAAGGTCCAACTGTTGGGAATGGTTTACTATTGGCATAGGCAATAACCGTTAGTAAAGGGTGCAACTCTCGTTGAAACCTTCCTTGATTATTTCTAGCACGATAGTTTCGCTAATTGTGGGGAAAGCCTTTACCGACACTTTGTCTGCTACCATGGAGGTGTTTTACCGATTGTAGTTGCTATTGGCAAAAGTGTGCGATGGTGTAGTGACTGTCGCCCATGCCCGCTATCATCTCTAGATTGTCCCCACCTGCCTCGCCCCACCTATGTCATACTTCCTATGTCATAAAACTCTATTTATACGCCATTGCCCCTACCAATGCCACCCTGCCTCTCCTCATCTCTACTCCCTCTGGCCGCCTCCCACTTGTGATGTGCTACCCTAGATCACACCATCTAAGCCTCGTCGCTCTTGTCCAAGATGCCTTACCCTTGCTCTCCCATATGTTGTGTTACCCATTTACGAGTAAACAATGGGTTTAAGTCTGATATTAGCTAATTATACTGGATTCGATCTGATTTGTTGCCATCCCTAACCAGAGTAGAAAAAACAACCAACCGCTAGTTTTTAGGCCCACCCCACGGGCAAAAAATTCCAAATACATTGACTTTTTTATTTAGCACCTTCTCGCCCATTGGAGGGCCTAAATACAAATGTTGGCTGCCTCATTGTAAAAATTGTGCACTGAGTCCTAGAGTAAGTGACCATATTATATTTATACAAAATTTAAATTTGCCATATATTTTTGAAAATTATGAAAAAATAAAACATAAATGTCCTATAATATTCCCTCGATGCCAATAAAGGCGAACAAGGATTAAAATATCTTATACCATTTTATTTAATCTTTAAATATAATACATATAGTTATAAAAAATAAAAAACAATATTAACAATATAGAGCATATTGACATATGTCATTCATACAAAATTCAATTATAAACTTGATTTATACATAGATAAATGATGAAGGAGGGAGCACTAGCAGAGCAAGGGTGCTGGTGGAGCAGGGGCACCGACAACGGAGAGTGCTAGCAATGGAGGAGGCACTGAGGAGGGGCGTCTACCAAGGAGGCATGGAGGATGGCCACAACGGCAAGGAACAGAGCACGATTATGGTGAGGCATGACACCGACATGATGGGCGGCGATGGCAAAGCTCACCACTGACGCTTGAGAGGGCAGTGGGGGAGGGTGGATGGGAGGAGAGGACAGTGGAAATTGAAAGGACGATAAAAATTTTGACACTGAGTTCAAAAATTTTGGTGTAAAGAGCGGAAATTTTGGCGCTAAAAATTTTGTTTGTGTTTGTCGAGTGTCTCTAATTTGGCACTCAATTTTTTTTTGTTTTTTTTTTCAAATGTGTTTTTTATTCTTTGACTTTACAATTTTTATGAAACATTTTAAAATTTATTGGATAAAGCCTAAAAATAAACTCAAAAAAATTAATATGAGTTTTTTATATAATTTAGTTTATTATTTCATGCACTTACTATTCAAATTTAACTTGTTTTAATTTAAATCCTAGAAATATAATTAATAAATTAAAAATATCTAACTCACCTAGAAAAATGCCAATTTTTTCATGGGACAATATATGATGTATTTTGATTGTATAAAAAGTTTCATATTCAAATGAAGATTTAACCATCGATTTTCTTTCAAATTTAACTCATTCCTTCTTTAAATCCTAATTCATTATTAGAGAATCTTCGATTTTATTACATCCTAATTGACAATTTTTTAAAACATTTTTAAATTTTTATCATAGTATCTACATATAATATTATAACACCATCTCATGTCTCTTGTTTTTCAAACTTCATTTGAATTTTTAGAATTAAAAAACCATTAAACTCCACATTGTCATTTGATTATCGATCGAAGATGCTGCTGAAATTCTCTCTGGAACCATATGGGACCACATGGCCCAGTTACATGGGTTGTACATCCCTATATGGGATGTAGGACCTATCTTTGCCTATTAGTGCCCAAGGTCTAGCGTTGTACGTCGTATATTTTTTTGTAATGAAATAATAAGGCCACCTTCTCTTAATGTTTAGATGTCTACCAATTCCTCTTCCGGGTCTTCTATCTCTAACGACGAGATCAAGTAAGAAATCAAGAAGCCAAGGATGCAAGCAAAGTGACCAATGGACAAGATAACCATCAAGGAGACTGACAGTGATGTCCCGCCAAAAGATAAAGTGACCTTGCAGCGCTTGAGGAAGCTTGCATGACTTATTGCATGGAAGAGGGTCCTGTTTACTCTAAGGAAGTTCAACGATCTTAGTTGAGAGCAGAAGACTACACTCTTTAATGATAGGATCGACAATTACCTTGAGTTTTCTGAGAGCTCAAAGGCAGCAATTGTAAGGACTACCATGAAGATGATATCCAAGCTATAGAGGTCTCATAAAAGCAACCTTGTCTCTAAGTGTGTTGCCAAAAACCTCGAGCCCTTCGCAAAATACGCATTCTTGAAAAAGGAGGATTGAGACCGATTTGTCAAAATAAAGAGCTCAAATGATTTCAAGGCAGAAAGCTCTACCAAGAAAGAGCTCCGATCTAAGAATAAGATTCCCCACAACCTTGGTACAACTAGTTACGTGGGGATGAAAGATAGGTGGTCACCCGAAGATGCCAAGATGGCTAGTGAGGGCAAAGAAAATCCTTGGCAATAGTTTCTCAATAGAGCGCAATCATTTCTAAGGGTTCGAGGGAGACTGACAGAGAGTGGTGAAGTGGCATGAACCTCGAGCGAGACAACGACAGTGGTTGAGAAGGTCAAAGATCTCATGGTGAAGTTGTCAGAAGGATTATTCCTTTCACTCCCATGCGGGAGCACGATGAGCTAACAAGTGTTCTTGGCAACCCAGAGCACCCTAGTGGAGTGTGAAGCGTCTCTAGCTCGTAAGACTGGAAGCATGGTTTTTTGGACAATGCTGACATATACAAGAAGTGAAGAAGGTCTGGGGGAATCGATGTGGAGGTGTTCTCTGTGAAGAGCAAGAAGGATCTATGTGCATATATCACGAGAAGCTTAGCTCAACAGGGTATTGTCCTAGAAAAAGCAACTGTGCTATGAGGATCTATTGAACTTGGACACTCTTGACATCAATTTTCTACGGTGCTAGACATTGTAAGTTACTTAACCTATTTTTTCAATTAAAGCCGACATGTCATTATGTGATATTGACTGCTCTTTCATATATGTAGGCTAATGTGGTAAGAATGTAGAAAGCTACCATTCCAATTTCTTAACCCGTAGATGTTAATAATGACAACTATCTAAAATGATAGGGAGTTGTGTATCGACTACCTATGTAAGGTACTTGCCACATGCACAAGATGAGAGCAATTTTTAATGGACATACACCACTTGAATGGACATTACGTCCTACAACTCATTGCCCCCAAGTGTAACATTGTGTGGTACATTGAATCGACAAGACCGTGGGGACCGAATAACGAATACACCTAGATAGAGACTTCTTAGTAGTCAAAACTATAACCGATGAGTAAGGTTTTCTTCACTTTATTATAAGTCCAACCTTTAACCTATTCTTGCTTAACTCAATCTTGTTCTACCTTGTTATAGATGTCGGGGATATGATCCATGGTACCCCACCGAGTGGTTTCACTCGAGTCGTCGACTGTTGGCTAGGCCATCCCATGAAGGACTTCCTGACCGCTAGGCCTCCCACTCAGGAGCGGACGTGCCCAAGTGGTGAGATGCCAACAGTCGGTCCAGGGCCATCCACCCAACGGTTATCTCCAATCAACGGCAACAGTTACCTCCAATCAACATTGACGTCTCTATGACAGTCATTTAGCACCAATTAAAGGCAGTTATGCTGGTAGTTATGTGGCTGTTTCTACATGCTATCAATGTTATGGTTAATTCTTGTAACTCTCCAGTCCTTCTCATATAAAAGGATTAGGGGAGGCCTGAGAAGGGCATGATACGATAACACAACACATCATCATATCACACAGACTCGATACTAGAGAAGGCAACACCCCCATTTATCCATACACATACAGGAGTAGGGTTATTATCCTCCAAGAGGCCTGAACCTGTCTAAAACTCTCTCGTGTCTGTCTCCTTATTGTTTTCCCCTATTCTGCCCCTCTCGACTGGGTTAATCATTGAATCCATAGCCGCGACTCCTCCCTCCCTTCTACCTACACAAATCACACTACGAGTACTCCGTGTAGGCTTGCCCTTCCCACGCAATGACAGCTGGCGCGCCAGGTAGAGGAGGAGTTTTGTAGCTTGTTGATCGGATCAATGGCCGTCATCTGCAAGTTCAACACTAAGGTGCCCAAGGGCACCGTGTTCGCTTTCAGAAGATTGACTTTCGTTAGTGACTGCATGAACCAACTGGTTCCCACCACTGCTTCGCTAGGAGCGAAGACTTTGCCCATGCCATCGGTGACACCTACTCCATCAACAACTCAGGTGCCGCGACAGACCACTCCACTGAAGACACTCTCCAAGGGTCATCTTCCGGGGTCCTCCGACACCCCCGTGGACTTCGTCATCTTCGCCAACTTTTGAGGATGCACCATCCAGCGCTGATGGTTCATCACAGTCACCAACGATTGACATCGCCAACCAACTTCGCCGACCTCCTAGGCTCCTCCCACGGTTGCTGTCATGGCAGTCGTTGGGGTTGTCTCAGAAGACGAACCCTCCGACGGTGCCGAGTCAAGCGCCCATCGTCGAGAGCACCGGAGGCGGAACTCCGCCAAATGCGATTGGTGTGCCAGGGCCTAATAAGGAGTAGGAGTCCCTCGATAAGATAGACCCACTGCGTACAACATGGCCATTGAAGGCCACAATGTGTATCGAACGCCTACTACCAACCTCGTCACCATCGAGAGAGCTTTGGCGATGCTTTCCAACACGCCTGAGCTCCAAAGGGCCCAGGCTATGACCTAGGCTGCTGCAGAGTAGTTAGTCGAGCCACCGTTCTCTCGTTCATCGCCGTCGCCATCTCAGAGCCATCACTCCTAGCTGTCTATGATGGGGGAGCATGGACATCCGAGTGAGCATGGAGTAAGCTCTCTCATTGGAGACGCCCGCTAGATCATCAATGACCGCATCAATGCTCGCAACCTCCTTCTTCATCGACAACAAGGATGGGAGTGGGGGGAGCTGCTCATCACGATCAGTATGATCATGACCACTAAATACTGAATGAAGGCCACACCGACAACCACAACCTTTGCCATGATGGGTTTCTCGCCTTCTCCGCACGTCTACGACACATTGAGTGGCCATGCCACTTCTGGCCAACTGGAATCACACCATATGATGGTAAAACTAACCCGTCTCAATGGCTGCGACTATACTATATCGCCATTCGTGTAGCAGGAGGAGATCCGGACATCATGGTCAACTACCTCCCAGTCATGTTGTCCGCTTTGGCTGTCAACTGGCTGGTCTCGATCCCGGATGACTCCTTCAACTCATGGGATGACCTGTGTGATGTTTTCATCACCAACTACCGGGGGACATGGTAGAGACCTGTCTCTTGGCATGATCTACGCCATGTTCACCAAAGAGGAGAGTCCCTATAGGAGTACATTCGTCAATTCTTTGAGAAGCACCACGTCGTCGCCAGCATCACCGACGCCGACGTGATATCTGCGTTCCAGGATGGCTTGAGGAAGTCATCCGAGCTATTCTGCCACCAGCGCTGAAGACGCCGAGCGGGAGCAGATGCACTCGAAGCCACACGACAACAACAAAGATCGAAAGAAGAAGTAGGAGCATCACCGATCGCCCGTGGCCCGCCGGTCACCCACGGTCTGCCGATTGCCCACCTTCAAAGATCGTGCCGACCACAATTGGCCTCTCCTTCCTGACAAGAAGAGAAAGGAGAAGGAGATCATGATGGCCAACCGTGATACTTGGTCATGAGGCTGAGATGACGCGGCCCTGCGGGAACTGCTGGATAAGCACTGCATCCTCCATCCTAATGGTAATCACACTACTCGTAATTGCTTTCAACTACAAAAACAGATGGTGAGAGAATCTGGAACGTCCTACCGACTCGATAAGCATCGCCGGGACACCGATGAAATAATACCCGAAGACGCCAAGAGAAAATATGACACTCCTTCAAGAAGGAACGATTTCCAAGAGCCCACCTGAATGGTCTCCATGATATTTAGAGGCACGGTGGCCTCCGAGACGAAGCGCCAATAGAAGATGATGACTCACCGCGTCAACACCATTAGTACCGAGGCATCGGAGCACCTCTGATGGTATGAGGTTACAATCACCTTCGACCACCGGGACCTATGGACTGATGTCCCCAAACCTAGGCGTTTCCCGCTCGTCGTCGACCCTATCATCCTAAAGGTCCGCCTAAAGAGGGTGCTAGTCGATGGGGGGAGCGGCTTTGCCATCCTATTCAAAGGGACGCTGAGGGCTCTCAGCGTCGACTACTCGGCGCTCTAGAAGACTGACACTCCCTTTTATGGGATTGTCCCAGGGAAGGCGTCCCTTCCTCTTGACACGATAACCCTGTCGATGACGTTCGTTGTTCGGGACAACTACCAAACCGAGCATGTCAAGTTCTACGTTGCATATTTCGAGACTGTGTATCACGCCGTCCTCGGAAGACCTTCACTCGCTAAGTTCATGGAGGTACCCCACTACACCTACTTAGTCCTCAAGATTCCAGGACTAGGTGTGGCCTTCTCCGTGAAGGGGGACTTTGCCACCTCGCATGCTTTCGAGCAGGACAACCTCACATTGTGCGAGGTCATGGACATGTCTGTCCACATGACGGAGATTCTCCAAGATGCCATGAACGTGTCGGCCGACGGAATCAAGCTCCCGAGTTCAGCATCGTCATCGACCACACATTCGCCATCGTCGGTCGAGTATAAGAGTATTCGACTATCAAAAGATGATCCCTCGAAGACAGCTCTGACAGGGGGTCACGCTTGATCCTAAATAGGAAAGTGCGTTCGTTAGCTTCGTCCACTCCAACGCCGACATCTCCGCTTGGAAACCCTCCTACATGTCAGGCGTACCCCAGGAGCTGATTGAGCACGAACTTCAAGTCGACCCGACTAAATACCACAAGAAGCTCATCAAAGAAGAAGTCACCCGCCTTTTGGTGGCTGGATTCATCAAGGAGACATAGCACACAGACTAGTTGGCTAACCCAGTCCTTGTGCAGAAGAATAGTAGAAAATGGAGAATGTGCGTCGACTACACTGACCTCAACAAGCGATGCCCAAAAGATCCATTCTTGCTGCTGCGCATTGATGAAGTCATTGATTCGATCCCCAGCAGCGCCCTCCTGTGCTTCCTAGTTTGTTATTTAGACTACCATCAGATAGGCTTGAAAGAAGAAGACTAGAAGAAGACTGCTTTCATCACACCATTAGGCGCCTACTACTACACTTCCATGGACTTTGGGCTGAAGAATGCTGGAGCCACTTACCAACGAGCTATCCAACGTTGCCTGGCTGATCAGATCGGTCGCAATGTGGAGGCTTATGTTGATGATGTGGTGATCAAGACCAAGGAGCCTGAATACCTTGTCAAAGATCTCCAAGAGACTGTGAATAACCTCCACAGATTTCGCTGGAAACTCAATCTAGAGAAATACGTGTTTGGAGTCCCGACGGGAAAATTACTCGGCTTCATTGTCAGCCATGGAGGAATTGAAGCCAACCTGGAGAAGATTTTGGCGATCCTGAATATGGCTAGGCCTACTGACGTAAAGCACGTCCAGCACCTGGCCGATTGCATGACTTCCTTGGGCCATTTTATTTCGCAGCTCGGGGAGCGAGGGATGCCATTCTTCAAGCTGCTGAAGAAGGAAGACTTCACCAAGACCGAGGAAGTGGACCGAGCATTCGTCGACCTCAAGAAGTTCCTGACATCTCCACCGACACTTGCTGCACCGACACAGAGCAAGGGCTCGTCTAACCTGTTCAACGGCCGATCTACTTCATATCAGGTGTCCTGGGGCCATCGAAAGTTCGATATCCTTAGGTGCAGAAGCTGTTGTATACCATCCTCATCACTGTTTGAAAGCTCAAGCACTACTTCCAAGCTCACCTCGTGGAGGTGGTCACCGAGTTCCCACTGAGCGACATCCTGAGAAATCAGGACGACGTCGGGCATATCACCAAATTGGCCATTGAACTCGGGGAATACGCCATCAACTTCAAGCCAAGGACTTCCATCAAGTCTCAAGCGCTCGCCAACTTCATCGCCGAGTGGACTGAGTACCAGTTGCCGACGGAGATCATCATTTAGAGCTTCTAGACCCTCCATTTTGATGGCTCCCTTAGCCTAGAGGGGGCAGGTGCCAGAGTGCTCCTGACATATCCCCAGGGTGAAGAATTGAAGTATTTCCTCTGTCTGTGCTTCACTGCGTCCAACAACATGGCTGAGTACGAAGCTATGCTCCATGGACTCCACATTGTTGTCTCCCTCAGGATGTGATGGCTATTGGCGTTCGGAGATTCGAAGTTTGTGATCAGTCAAGTGAACAAGGACTGGACCTATGTCAATGATAAGATGGATGCTTATTGCTGGGAGATCCACAAGTTGGAAGGCAAGTTCGATGGCCTAGAGTTCTATCATGTCCCTCGGGATAAAAAAATCGGCCGCTGACGCACTAGCGAAGCTCGGATCATCAAGAGCAACGGTTCCTGGAGGGGTATTCCTTCAAGAGCTACCTAAGCCGTCCATCAAAAATAAGGCTTGCAGCCGCCAAAAGACGAAGTTGCATCAGTCGCCATAATCGCTGCTAGCGAAGAAGAAGATTGGCGCCGACCGCTGATCCATTTCATCCTCACCTAAACACTTCCCCAAGGCAAAGATACTGCTATTCAGCTGTACGGAAGGAGAAAGCAATATGTCTTGATCGGGTCAAAGTTGTTCAGAAGAGCTGCATCCACCTGAGTCTTGTTGAAGTGTGTCCACAAAGCTAAAGGACAGAAGATCCTGGGTGAAATCCATGTCGGCATCTACAGGAACCACGCTGGTGCCCGTACGTTGGTCGGAAAGGCATTCTCGACCGGATTTTATTAGCCGACTGCCAACTTATATGCTCACCATCTGGTATGCATCTGCAAAGGATGCCAATTCATCACTAATCAGCACCACCTCCCTACACAGGCTCTCCAGACCATACCATCTTCCTGGACTTTCGCTTGCTGGGGCTGGACATGGTAGGGCCCTTGCTAAAGGCACCACAAGGATATGATCGCATTTTTGTGGCCATTGACAAGTTCTCCAAGTGGATTGAAGTCATGCCGCTGAAGACTAGTACAACCAAGAAGACAGTGGAATTCATTGAAAGCATAATCTATCGGTTCAGTGTCCCAAATCAAATCATCACAAATCTGGGGACTCAGTTCATGGCCGATGATTTTTGGGATTTCTGTGAAGATCGATGCATTGAAGTCAAATACGCCTCAGTTGTGCACCCTCGGGCCCATGGGCATGTTGAGCGTGCCAACGGAATGATTCTACAAGGGCTTAAAACAAGAGTGTTTGATCCTCTACACAAATACGATGACTGCTAGATTAAAGAGTTGCCCGCTGTTCTCTAGGGGCTCTACACACAACCCAGCAAGGCCACCAGTCAGACCCCATTCTTCTTGGTGTATGGGTCAGAGGCTGTCCTCCTGGTGGACATGCTGCACAGAAGCCCTAAGATACTTCAATATATTGAAGGTGCCGCTAAACGTACCCAGAAAGAAGACATCAATATTTTGGAAGAAGCCTGACTGGCTACTTTGATACAGATCATCCGGTACCAGCAAGGCCTTCGGAGGTATCGTGACCGGAATGTTCACCAGCGCTCTTTCCGAGTGGGTAACCTGGTCCTACGCCGAGTTCAATCAGAAGTTGGTACCCACAAGCTCTCAGCTCCCTAGGATGGACCCTTCATTATTGTCGAGGCTACATGCCCGAGATCCTATCGCTTGATGCGAGAAGATGGCTAGAAGCTGGTGAACTCCTTGAATATCGAGCACCTTAGGTGATTTTATCCCTAAAAAAGATAAGTATTTGATGATTATTTCATAATAAAGACATTTTCTTTCCTGGAGATTGCGCTCCACAAGTTTTGATCTCTAACCATTCTAGTCTCGATGCCATGATCCACTCTGGCTCGGCTACAACGTGTATTCACCGACTGCCTCCACTCTGGTTTTGTGGTCACGATACGCTCTAACCCAGCCTTTGCTGAGATGTAACTGTTCTAGCCTTGATGCCATGATCCGCTCTGGCTCGGCTACAACGTGTATTCGCCAACGGCCTCTGCTCTGACTTCGAGGTCAAGATCCACTCTGACCCAGCCTTTGCCGAGAGGAACATTCGCCAGCACTCTAGCTGAACAGATATGATTCGTTCTGGCTTGGCTATTGTTGGATCGAAGGAATGTTGGATTCCTTTTAGCCAAAACTCTTGGAGTTCAAAGCCTGCTCAACACTTGGGCATCTGTGAGTCAATCACTCTGACTAAAGCAACCATGATCTGCTCTAGTTTACTAATTGTGAGGGTCAATCATTTGCCCGGAGCTCTAACGAGCGCTTATCTTTGACCGACTGCCTACGCTCGCCCTTGGTAGAAAGTGACGCTAATGGTTCCAAGTAATTTGCACGTGGCCTGAGTTCCCTATGTTTTGACCTTAGCTATATCGATGAAGCTAGGCCAGATTTTGAACGCAGTCGGACAAGATAGCAAAGGCTTAAAATGAGGAAATCTTTATTACATTCTGATGAGATGTACATATACAATGATTTCTTCTACTCTATTTTTATCTGCACAAAAGGATCGGGGGGCTCGGGCGTAGGAAGGTAGTCTGGAAGGGCTCAAGATGTCTATGGGTAGGCCTCGATAGAATCCTTCATCGCCTACGATGCCGGGGTAGGATTGACCTCGACAATGATAGTCGAGGCCATCCGCCGCCCCAGGGGACTACCTTCCATTGGGGCACTCCCCAGGGAAAGGAGGCCCTCTCCGCCGACTCTTGAACCACCGGATGCCCCCCGAGGAGCGTCCAAAGGAGGTGAAAACCAAGTCAGAGCTTGCTTGCTAGAAGATGACGTAAGGTCACCAAATGGGATCGCCACGCCTAGGACGCGCTCGGATGTCCTCCATAAGGTCTTCGCATGGGCTTGTAGTCGCATCTCCAAGACACCGGCGATCTTCAAGAAGGAAAAGTAATCAAGACTCCATCCATAAAGATCGATGAAGAAATCAACAAGTGAATATTCACTTACCCGAAGTCTGGAGGTTCTTGATAACCCTTCAAGAAACCGTCGCTCCAAGCCATCTAGAGGGCAACACCTTCGGATAAAGAAAAGAGTCAAGGCAAATAAGATGATCTATGCCGAGATGTTGAAGAAACTAAAGCCAAAAGGGACCTATTTATATGCCCAAATGGAAGGCGGGGAGGCGAACCACCAACGTCCTATTAAAAGTGGAACCCCGCTAATGACGCATTGAAGATCACTCCGCTAGTCGTTGTATCGTGACGATCAAAATCACCTGCCATGAAGAAGGGATTCACCGCCTGATGCACCTGTCGCCTCAGCGCCATTTATGGCTTCACCACGATTTTCTCCACCGGACTCCGCTAGACGGAATTTACAGGATTTAACATTCCCACCACCTCCGGTGGCCCGAGGCCGCCAAAATAAGTCTCCAATTCTCCATACTTTAAATTTCAATTTGATACATCATTCAAAGTTGTAATTTATTTACTTGTAAGCACGATTATCAGAGCAGTAGCGGTTTTTTCCCACTCTGTATCCATGATCTGCTCTGGCTGAGTAATTGGAAGGCCCCTATGCTTTCGAGTGGTTAACAAGTTTGTGGCTCTTAAGCATTTTCCTTAGGACCTGCCATGGTCTTCCTACTCTGTATCAATAATCAGCTCTGGCTGAGTTAGTGAAGACCTTCCTGGGATGCTTAACGACAACCCTCTTTTGGCAATCTCCTCTATGGGATTTCACACATCTCTCACTCTATATCAATGATCAGCTCTGGCTGAGTCGGGTCGATCGGATTCTGGAAGAGTTTCCTCTACCGACTGGTTCTAGTGATTCATGCGGTCTATAAAAGTGCGGTTCAAAAAAGTGTGTATGTGGCATGCGTTATGCCTACGCTAGCGAGTCTGCACTATGGCCAAATGATCACAACCAGTTGAATTGCATACAAAAATATAAAAAGTGACCAAGCAACATTATGTTACATGCCTTACAAAAATGTCACACATATTTTTGTCACTCTGTAGGTGCAGGAGGAGCAGGAGGATAATATTCAATGTCAGCAGTAAAGGCCCTGACCACTTCCTCGATGTCAGCGTAAGCTCGCTGGGAGTCGGCTTCACTATAATGCACTGGCCACCCTGCCTGGACGACCTCCAGCACATGAGTGGCCACTGTCTTCGCAAAGTCCTGAGCTGACTACTTCATCCATCCTTCGGTGCCGACCAGTTGAGAAAAGGACTCTTCCGCTGGCCACTGAGTGCTCGGGGGCTCATCATCAAACATTCATATCATCGCCTCAGCACAGGTACGATAGACATCTAGATGCCTCTAGGTGCTCTCTATACGCCGCTCTAGGTCTTCAAATTGAGCGGTCACCTAATGGTGGACCTCAACAGATCAAAACATGGTTTTTAGGACAGAAATATATGAAATTCACCCAGGAAGAAAAAAGTGCTTAGAAGAAGTTCATACTTTTATACTCACCGCGCCATTTCTGGGCTGAAACCTCAGACTCAGTGAGCTCCTTCTTCAACTTCTCCAGCTTGACGGAGGCAGCTTCTCTTTCAGTGAGTTTCTTCGCTGCCTCCTCCAGCTTGGCCAAAGCAGCATCCCTCTCAGCTGCCGTAGCATCTGCCGAACGCTACACCTGGCTGACAGCCATCTCCAAACGCTCGCCCAATGCTGACAACTCTAGAGAAGATGAAGAAGAGTTATGCTCTGGATCCGCAGATGAAAATGCTAAAGATATTGAGACATACCGAGGGCCTGGAGGTTGAGCTGCTCGCAAAGATCATGAAGCTATCCACAGAGATCATCGTTCTCTATCTCCAGCAGTCGTAGCTCATCGTCCTTCTAGGACAGCTCAACCTCCTTGTGGTTTAGTTGCTCTCTTATTTCGAGAGCCACATCTTGCTCGGATACTTGGATTAATCTATATGCCAAGGTATGCAAGCCTATTTTTGTAGGAAAACTTACTATCGTCTTCTAGCTATGGTATTCAAATGACTTCAAGCGCTCGACCATAGCCACAGACCATCACCGAGAGGGAGTACGTCCAAAAGGTGGTGGCAACGACCCGACCATAACAGGAGGAGTGGAGTGCTCCTCTCCCGGCATGGTAGGCTCTGCTGTGACCACCCCCGCGGTTGATGGTAGATCCTCGTACCTTCTCAGCAAAGAAGATTGGGTCCCCGCCGTGTCACCCATCGAAGGTGGCCCACCCTCAAGTGACCCCAACAGTGACATGTAGACCACAATGGTGGTGGTCGTTACGACGGCACCAGTCACCTCGACCGGGCTCGGGTCAGGCAATGGCGATCCTTCGACCCTGTCAAGAAGAAGACCCAGTGATGATCACAAAGAAGTATACAAGAAGATCACTACCTAGAGACAAAGGGATATTCAGAGGCCCCTCAGCCTGCCTTCGCCTCGCCTCTGACTGGTCAGTGCTTTGAGTCACGTGACGGCTCGGCGGAGTCGCCGCCCGCTTCTCCGCCTTCCCCGCTGAGGGGGAGCAAGTCTCCTTGCTCTTCCTCTTCCTGCTAGGTGCACCACCACTCGGCCCAGTGTGCTTCTGCTCAACGGAGCAGGGGTGTTCTAGCGATGGAGCCAGAGAGATGAAGGCGGCCCGACCTTGCACAAGTTCACATTCAAAACCTGAAGATTGATTGAAAGTTCAGCCAAACCCTCAATGAAGAACAAGAAGAAGCAACATTACCTCCGGTTAGGGAAAATCAATATGGAAGGGGCAACAACGGGTAGAGCATTGGGCTTAGACCTTACTATGGAAGATGCTCCATTCCCTCGCCACCGCCTCCTCCAACGACCCGCCCTCTACCGACTCCCTGGTCGGATCATTGGGCCCCGAGAACTCATACCCGGGGTGGAGCCGCTGCTTTAGTGGAGCGACCCGATGAAGCAAGAAACTGATCATGACTTGGAAGCCCATGAGGTTCCTTTCTCGAAGACAATGGATTAGGGCCACCAACTCGTCAACTTGCCCCTGCTTCTCCACCGGGCACCGGTCGGTCTAGGTGGCGGATGCTAGCAGCACTCGGTCGATCTCCAGAGATAGGGATGGCTCGTGGTTGGCCACATAAAACCAACCCGAGTGCCACCCCTTGTTTGAAGAGGGAAGTGGGACAAAGATGTACTCTATCGCCTTCCCATCGTGAAGCTGAAGCCCGCATCCTCCAACCACTTTGCTCCGAAGATATCAGAAGCAGAAGAAGTTGAAGAAAAGATTTAAATGGGGATTGATCCCCAGGAAAGATTCACACAACTCGACGAAGATAGCAAGGTGGAGAATGGAGTTTGGATTCAGATTGTAGAGAGAAATGTCATAATGATGAAGAATGCCACGAAGAAAAGGATGAGCCGGTACCCGAAGCCACAAAGAAAGAAAGAATCAAAGACCATGATCTCGTGTGTGTCCAGGGAAGGAAATGTCTCACCGCCGGCCGCTCGCCATGATGAGATGACCTTCAGTGGGATCTCTCCCCGATCCTCTAGCGCCTGCACTGCCTCTTCCCCCATGGAGGAGACGCGGAACTCGTCCAGGCGATCCACCGACTTCTAAGGAGTGTTTGCCACCATATAAGTCTTGGAGGACCTTACCAAAGGTTTCAGATTGAATAGTCATTGGGCTTTACGGTAGAAAACCATACAGTTGCAGTGACGAGAACTTTTGCGATGCGCTAGGAGGGTAGAAGAAGAAGGAGAAGCAAAAGATGGAGTACTACTTCAAAAAGCGTCGAGGAAGGTTACTTATACATTTCCTCCCGGCGGTTCCCCATCTTGAAGCGTCGTGACTGCCAAAGCGAGCGGTTCGGAAAAGCACCTTTTTGCCATCAATCGGGTTGGTGTGGTTCCTAAGGATCGCTTAGAGGGTCCTAAACCGTGCTCTAGAAGACAAAGCAAGAAAAAAGCAAGTGTCGTCTCTCCGTGTGGTAACTTCCGCCTGTAGGGAGGCTGCACGGTTTCAAGACCAACTACACCAACGGTAAACCTCCCAAAGAAGATGTTTTGAGACTGAAGCTCATTCTTCGAAGGAACTTTAGCCTCTGGGGCTGCACTCGGTAGGTGCACCTAGGTGGTGCACCATTCAAATACATGGCTACATAGAAGGTACTTTGAGCTCTTCCTGCCCACTTCGAGCACGACGCATGCCGAAAAGACCTCGAAGGTTGCAGTTAGGGATATAATCCAGGGTACCCCACTGAGTGGTTTCACTCGGGTCACCGACTATTGGCTAGGCTAGCCATGAAGGACTTCTCGATCGCCAGGCCTCCCACTCGGGAGCAGATGCACCCAAGTGGTGAGACGCCAATGGTCGGTCCAAGGCCATCCGCCCAACGGTTATCTCTAATCAACACCAACGGTTACCTCCAATCAATACCTACGTCTCTATGATAGTCATTTAGCGCCAATTAAAGGAAGTTATGCGGCTGTTTCTGCATGCTATCAATGTTATGGTTAATTCTTGTAACTCCCAGTCCTTCTCATATAAAAGGATTAGGGGAGGCCCCGAGAAGGGCACGATACGATAACACAACACATCATAAGATCACACGGACTCGACACTAGAGAAGGCAACACCCCCCATTCATCCATACACATACAAGAGTAGGGTTATTATCCTTCAGGAGGCTCAAACCTGTCTAAAACTCTCTCGTGTCCGTCTTCTTATTGTTTTTCCCCTTTTCCGCCCCTCTCGACCGGGGTAACCATCGAATCCATAGCCGCAACTCCTCCCTTCTTTCTACACAAATCACACTACAGATACCCCCTGTAGGATTGACGTTCCCACGCAACGATAATACAACTTTTGAAAATGGGTGATGTCTTAGTACATCAACAACAACGAAATTCCAACAATTGGTGCATAAAACTGTAATGTCGGAAAGTCTCCAAATGTTTGTCCTTTTAAATTTAATGTGTCATCCAAACTAATCATGTATTTCTATAACAGTGCTAGAGTCAACCTCTTGGAAACCAATACAGATTTTATGTTGCACACCATATGATGTTGGCCATAAAGATAGCAGATCTTAAATCATCCAACGTAAAATATTATTAATTGTTTCATTTCTGTGTTGAATTTATGTTTCAGTTATGTAAACATCGACTAACTTCAAAAACTCAATTTGTAGGAATTCAAGATACATGAAGGCAATCTTAGCGAGACTGACTTGTGAAGATCTGTTCATAGCTAGCGGCATTCCTTGTGAACCAAGTCTTCACAACTTCTGGCGCTTCCATTACAAAGGCGAGGATTAATGTTTGTTGCATTGGTTGAGAACTTGTTTGTGATGTAACACTTGAAACATTTGATGAAATATCTAAAGTCAGTAATATAATTTTTGATGTATGCTTTTTTTGTTCAATACAATTTGTGATGATGGTATTCTGTGATAAATTCTTTGTTGTTTGCAATTTGCAATGATAGGTGCTAAATCCTATCTTTCGATTTAGGATGCAACATAATAATAATAATTTTTAAATATGACAAAAACATTAGTGATATGGGTCTAAATAAATTTCCGTCACTAAAGGTTTCCAATAGTGATGGGTTTCAAGTAAACACCCATCACTAAAGTGTCCCTCCAGGTCCATGCCGTGTCCGACATGACCCCTTTTAGTGATAGGTGAAAACCTTGACCTGTCTCTAATGGTTCACCTTTAGTTATGAATTACCATGTTTACCTGTCACTAAAATGGGTCATGCCAGATACGGCGTGAACCTGGAGAGACCCTTTAGTGACAGGTGTTTACTTGTCACTAATGACAAGGCTTTACTTATGTGATAAGAATGATGGGGACATGCCTGTCACCGATGTACGTTATTATCCATCACTAAAGTGCTTCTCTGTGGTAGTGGGTTTCAAGTTCAAACAAAATTTTAACAATTAGTTTGCTTTAAAACCTAACCCATTCCTTCTATAAATCCTAATTACTTCTCAGAGAATCTTCGATTTCTTAACATGCTACATGACAACTTTCTCAAAACATTTTATTTTTTCGGAGTATCTATGTATCATATCATAATTCCATGGTAAGTCTCGTTTTTAAACTACATTTGATTTTTTAGAATTAAAAAATGTTAAACTCCATGTTGTTGATCGAGTGTCACAATATAGATTTTTTTAAAAAATTCTTTCAATTTAGTGGATAAGAACTAAAAATGAACTAAAATGAATGAATAATGTGATTTTCTATAAATTTTGGTTCATTATTTCATGCACTTGCAGTTCAAAATTTACCTATTTCAATTTAAATACTATAAATATACTTAATGAATTAAAAATAGAAAAATGAACAAGAAAAATAAAAAATTACATGTCATAAGATATTTTGTATGTTGAGTGTAGATAAATTTTCAAGCTCAAACCATATTACAAATATCACATAGACTCCAGATATATTTTCGCACAAAATAATTGTTCTTTTGGGTTTGTCAAGTGTTTTTCAAAAAAACGCTAGGAAAACCCGGGAAAAAATTTGCCGCTCCAAACACACCATTGCGACTTCCATTAGTACTGTTTTTACCGAGTGTATTTTCCTGAGGCACTCGATAAACAGTAATTGGTTTGCCGAGTGTTTTTTAAAAGGGTTAATTTTTTCTGTGCCATTACAATTTTTTCGGTTTGCTAAAATGCCATCGTTGTGTCACTGCCAGGTGGGAGCCGCCACAGTCACTGACAGTGGCATGTAGGCAATTTCTAAAAATTATAATGACATGTGAGTAATTTTCCCTTTTTAAAAGGGAAAATTACTCTCACGCCATTATAATTTTAAAAAATTTCTTACATGCCACTGACAATGACACAACAATGGCATATTGGCAAATCGTGAAAATTATAATGGCACAGAAAAAATTAATCATTTTTAAAAAATAGTCGGCAAACCTATCTTTATCATGTGCCCAAAATAATTCACTCGACAAAGTTTTTGACACTCAATGAAGATGCATTGTCCCCTAGTGAATTAAACTTGTGTCTCATGCTTATTTTCAATTTTAATTCAGTATTAATTATAGTTTCCAAGTAACCTAATGAATTTATGTGCATTAACAAGAAAACAAATAAGGAAAATGATTAATTCTTTAAAACAATATATTTGCAATTTTTAAGAAATGAAATACTACATACGGTACCGGTACTTCTAAATAAGAAATAAAGTTATAAGGAAAGTTCAAGACAAATTTAAGTAAGAAATAAATTAAGGAAACAAAGAAAGTGAAATTTATATTGCATATACATATATATCTAGCACGCATATTATATTTGGTAGGTTGCATGTGAACCGTAATATAATTTATATGCATGGCATGTGCCCGTACATTTAAGTAAAAAACACATTAATTAATAAGGAACATAAATAAAACTTCTACGTGCAGTGGTCTGTGTACATATGTATGTGTGTGTGTGTTTGCGATTTTTTTAAACCACAATATGTGATACTTATATGCATGGTACTGCTTCAACCGTTAACATCCGGTATACGTTCTTACCACGTTCGGTATACTATTCTTGTTCATGTGTATAGTGTACTGGTATACCATGGTTATGCGTATTCATCTGTTTCACGTCATGATTTATTTATGGAATAAGTTAAACCTAATAGTGCTGTTATTTCCAACCGAAGAGGCTTGCGTGTGTGAGTTGGCGAACAACAACGAGTGTGCGCGTGATCGAAGAGGAGGTCGCACGACCTCGATCGACTACGTACTGTTAGGATTAGATCTCTCGGGAGGAGAGGGAGGGCTGAGTCCCTCTCTTCCCCTTAAGACTCGCCATACCCTAACCCCCTCCTGGTCTTCAGGCGCCTTGATCGGAGGCGCCCCAACTGAAGTTGTTGAGGGCCCCTGTCGCGCGGCATATAAAAGGGGAAACTGGGCGTATGAGCCAAGGTTGGTTGATACGCCCAGCTCCACACATTATGGCTACCGATCTAAGCCATGCCGAAGCGATGGGAAGCCTCCCTCACCTTCACTCCGACTGGCCGGACTTCTACGACGCCACAACACCATGCCATGGCGTCCTCCTCATCCTGGAGTACACTCAAGGTACACACCTAAGTCTCTACCCTACTACTCGTAACCCTAGACAATCCTCTAAGAACCCTAAGTAGACTAAGGATTTAACAATGGTATCAGAGCAAGGTTCTAGGGTTTAGACTAGTTAGGGTTTAGGGTGGCGTCGGAATCCCTTGAGCCGACGCCACCACCCCACTGTGTTCCCTCTGTGAACCCAGCTTGGAACCCTTTTAAGTCCCCGTATTAAGAACAAGAAAGAACTTGGGATTAGGGTTCCCCGAAACCCTAATCTCAACCCTCCAAGTCCCTGCAAACCACTAAGAAAATCCCCAAAACCCCTAGAGAAACCCCTCGGGTAAGAGCATAAGAACACACAAAAAAAAAACCGGAAGGAGGATTAGGGTTAGGGTGAAACCCTAACCCTAAATAAGAACTTAGGGAGCCGGGTTAAGGACCTTACCTCGTCGCCGACGCCGGATCTGGCCTCGCCGGAGTCCGGGAAGACGACCGTGCCGCCACTGTGCTCGCCTCGGTTGGTAGTGACCGCCGCCGGTCAGCTCGACGGAGCGCCGCTCACCCTCGAGTGAGCGCGCGGCTCCGGCCAGCTAACCGGCGGGCGGCACGCCGCCGTCGCCATTGCCGTCGGGGGCCGCCGCCGCTACGCTCCGTGCCGCGCCGTTCGCGCCGCCGCCGCCGCCGCTCTCTGCTTCGCTCGCTCGGGGACCGCGGGTGGCAAATGGGGCTAGGGTTTCTGGGGCGGACGGTGCGGGGTTTTTGTTGCGGCGAAATCAGCGCGCGACCGTCGGATCTGATCCGACGGCCAGCAGCGAACGGACTGCCTTCGAGCCCAGGCGGGGGCTTGCTTTCGTGGCCCAGGCCCAGGTTGCGGCCTGGGTCCGTTGGCGCGGGTGAGAGAGAGTTGGGCCGAGCCTGTTTTCTGTTGTGGGCCAGAATGTTTTCGCATGTGGGCTGTAATTTTTCCACAGTAGCAGGCCGAATTCAGTATTATGAATTTTCAGGATTTTCATAATTAGTTTTTCAATTGAGTAATACCTGAAAAATCAGAAAAAATGCCCCAAATTAAGAAACATATAAGTAATTTGCGGGTAAAATTTTGTATAATTTTTGTTCAGACTTGGTAATTTTATTATGAATTTTGCAGCAATTTAAGTATTTTTATGATATTTTCTTTGTTAAATTTAGTCTAAGGACTATATTTAATTGAGGAATATTATTTTAGATTTTATGTTTAAGTTTAAATTTCAAAATTTTATTGCTATTTCAATAAGTGTACTAATTAAGATTAAGTCTTCCGCTGTGCATACACTATTTAAAATTACTGATTCTGAATTTTGCAGCATTTTCAGTAATTTTGTGATATTTATTTATTAAATTTAGTCCAAGGACTACATTTAATTGAAATATATCTATTAGGAATTTTGTTTAAGTTTAAATTCAGAATTTTTATTACTGATTAAGCAGTGTATTAATTAGTTTTAAGACTTCCGTTGTGAATACATTCTTTATAAGTTTAGTACCATGTTCATCCTATCAATTAAGTAGCATTTATTCTGTCAATTAAATTTGAACCAACGAGATAATTTAATTTGGCATTATAAATGTTGTATTTTGTTAACATAGTGATTTTATCTACTGACCAACGTTGGTGATGAAATTACTGTGGTTCAGTTGAATTGATTCTATTTCTGCCCAACGGTGATGTAGAATTAATTCGCCTTTTAAGTTTTAAGTATGCCACGTGTTAATTTTGACCAACGTTAAATTTTCATGTGTCATATTATGTCTGTTATAATATACTTTGATAATGTTCCTTATTAGAAATTTGCTAAGTCATATCTCCGACATTGAGTCTCTCAATGGTAAGAACTACGGTTCCCGGAGATGAGATATTAAGATAGCGATTGTGCTATAGGACATAGATCTTGCTTTAATGCTTGATTGTCCAACTAAGCGTGTGAAGCCCGTGATCTGAGGGGATGAAAGCCAAGAGGCTTTTGTCACAAGGTTACGTGACTTCACCGAAATAAGATTAAAATAAGATATATCGTACTAAATGAAATCAGTGGTAACACAAAATGTATTATGATTAAGAGCTCCATTATGGAGCCAATTAGGGGTTCTATCCCACATCATGATACTGCAAAGAGTATCTGAAGGTGACTTTACTAAGGCGTATGCTAGCACGCTTATTAAGAAAAGCTTAGTAAGTTTTGCGACATGGTTTTCAAAGCTGAAACCCATGAATAAGGAGCTCGAGGATGATATTATCGTCCAATTTTTATTATGACGTCACGCTAAGTTTTCTGATCATTTTGTGATCAACTACAACTTACAGCGAGAGTGTTGAAGGTTGTAGATGCTGATTTCAAACTATGTATAAGAATTAAGAAAGCACACAATGATTTAGGTCATAATGTGCAACACGAATAAAGGGGAAGAAGCATTATAAGACTTGTTCTAATGATGCTAAGGACTCCTCTTATAAGCTCACATAAAGGAACATGATGTCCTGAAGGGCATGTACAGACATGTAAGGAGGAACACCACATGAAGGTATATGTGGAGTTCCCAAAATGGATGAACGAGAATGGTAATAGATGAATTTTCGCACTTAGAAATAAAGTCACTAGTCTTGACTTTGAGCATGACAAACTTTATTTATTTTCTCAAGATGATTTTATCATCTGAGAATAATGATAAGAGCAAAAGAATTGATGACGTATTTTCGAAATTATGGCACTATCTAATGGACCATATTTCGAGGGGGAGGATTGAACGTTGAGTCAATTCTTCCGCTTTAGTTTCTTTATACTAAGTTTCATGCATAGAATTGCACTAAGATAAATACGTCAAATAAATTAAGTAAGACGCGAAATTAAGTTTAATGATTGTAGTAATTTTTATCTCCTGACCAACGTTGGTGATAATGTTATTATATTTAAGTTCAATTGATTCTAATTCTGCCCAACGGTGATTTAGAATTAATTGATTAACATTTATCCAATCTAAGAGCGATCAGATCATAGCAATCAGATCATCAGTTGCTCTGGATAAATTTAAGATGTTTTTATGACTGATTCTTATATCAGCATGATCTAAAGTTTAAAAGAGTAAGATCTGACCGTGCTACGGTCAATATACCCCGTATGGCCGTTTTCTCAAACTCTTTTGCAAGGTTCTATAGAAAATGGCCAAATAGCCCGATATTTTATATCGGGTGCACCTTAGCAAAATAGAGTGGCTATAAGGTGCACCCGCACTTCAGTGGACATAGTAAGTAGTATGGTAAGTTATTCCACTCTACCGATTAATTTGTGGATGGAGGCATTCAAACCACCATTCATAATTTTAATTGGATCCTTAATAAGTCTGTGCCTAAAAGCACCATAAGAATTATGGACAAGACGATAACCATTTTTCTAAACTATTTTAGATTAAGGGTATGTCGTCCTGCTAAGGCTATATTTTAACCCAAATATTAATAAGTTAAATTTCTAAGAAAGTAAGTTGTCAATTTTATTGACTGCAAAGATAAGTCTAAGTGATCTCGTTTTGTAATGTCCTAACAGACATGTTAAGTTTGTAGAAACGAGATATGCATTTTATAGAAGATGCTTTAATCAGGGGGAGCACGGTACTTAGAGAAATTAATCTTGAAGAGAAGTGGGTTAGTGCATCCACTCCTATGATTCAAGAGCAATTTTTCATGTACCTGTGGTAGTGTCCTTTTGTTCAACACTTGAGTTTGGACCTTCATTAGCGACATCTATTGTACATGAGGCTCCTGTTATTCAGGAATCTGCATTTCTAGATGATGCTAATGAAGAAGTAAAGGAACAACTCTCTAACTTAGTAAATAATGTGCCAACTTAGATAAGAAGCAGATTAAATGAGACATTTTTGTATGTCTTATTTAAGGATTCTCTAAGAATCATTAAGGCACATTATGACTTAGAACTGCATCAGATTGATATAAAGACGACATTTTCAATAAGTTTTGAATGAGAATGTCTATATGACACAACTAAATGTTTGACATAGAAATGAAAGGAAATTTTATGATACTGTTTTATCTAAGTCCAATGGACTTAAATAAAGTTTTAAGTAAGGGTATCTGAAATTTAAATTAGACTATTAGAAAATTTTGGGTTTTAAGAATAATGAAGAGAACAACTGTGTTTGTCTAAGTTTAAGAATGGGGAATTTATTTTCCCAGTTTAGCATGTGGATGACATTCTGCTTGCAAGTGGTAATGTCCATCTAATATTAGAAACTAAGAAATCTTGTCCTCTCATTTTGACATTAAGAATCTTGGAGAAATTTTCCTATATGTTAGGACTAGAGTTTCTCTAAGATACCATTAAGGGGGTATTAAGATTATTGCATACGGCATACTAGAAGATATACTGATAAAGTATATAGTATGCATGCGTATAAGCTATCGCCTGATCCGATAGTCAAGGGTGATAAGTTGGGAACTTTCAGTATCCCAGGAACCAATATGAGATCGATCAAATTAGATTGGTTCCATATGCTTCTGCTGTCGAAAGCTAATGTATGCTCAATTATGTACTCGTCCTGACTAAGTTTATACCACCGGAATGCTTGGCAGATATCAGAAAATTCAGAAATAGATCGCTGAATTAAATTAAGAAAACCTTGAGATTTATATAAGGCACAACGACCTCATGCTAATGTATGTAAGATTAGATAACCTAGCGATTCCGGGTTATTCAAATTAAGACCTTGCGAGATGAGTGAATGCTAAGTAGTCCACATTAAGTTGTGTGTTCACACTCGCGAAGAGAGCTGTGTCGTGGAAAAGCTCCAAACAAACTGCGACGGCATCTTCCACGATGTATGCCGAGTTTGTAGTATGTTATGAGGTCGTCGGACAGGCACTATGTTTTAAGAAATTTATTCCGGTTTTAAGAGTGGTCGACGGCATTTAAAAACCACTTAAGTCATACTGTAACAATGAGTCAACAGTATATTTCTCCTATAACAACAAGTAGTGTGTTTGCTGCCAAACACATCTACGTTAAGTGTTATATTGTTGAGGAGAGAATCCAAGATCAAATGATAAGTAGAGCATATAAGTACCAAGCGAACGCTTGTGGATCCGCTCATAAAAGGTTTACATCCCACTGTGTTCAGAGAACACTTAGTCGACATGGGTTTAAGGTAAGTCTATGATCTCTGGATTTATAAGGGCCCAAAATAAGTGTAGACACTATTTCAGAGTAGAGAGGTGTATTGTAGCTGTTGAGTCACATAGTACGTAACTGACTACTGTGATGCATCATGCTCTATGCATTGATTTATAATGAGATAGAGGTAATGTTAAGTTAAGATAAAAATTAAGATGAGATCTAGGGGGAGAATGTTAGGATTAGATCTCTCGGGAGGAGAGGGAGGGCTGAGTCCCTCTCTTCCCCTTAAGACTCGCCATACCCTAAACCCCTCCTGGTCTTCAGGCGCCTTGATCGGAGGCGCCCCAACTGAAGTTGTTGAGGGCCTCTGTCGCGCGGCATATAAAAGGGGAAACTGGGCGTATGAGCCAAGGTTGGTTGATACGCCCAGCTCCACACATTATGGCTACCGATCTAAGCCATGCCGAAGCGATGGGAAGCCTCCCTCACCTTCACTCCGACTGGCCGGACTTCTACGACGCCACAGCACCATGCCATGGCGTCCTCCTCATCCTGGAGTACACTCAAGGTACACACCTAAGTCTCTACCCTACTACTCGTAACCCTAGACAATCCTCTAAGAACCCTAAGTAGACTAAGGATTTAACACGTACATCTACACTTAATTGTAGTAATCACTATTCAGTATTCGACATGTTTAGTTGCTGCACTAAGAAGACGACAGCGGTCCCGCCGTCACCTAGCGCCGTCCTGGGATTGGAGCTGCACTGCGAGGGGTGTGCCAGGAAGATCAAGAAAAACGCGAGAAAGATCCCGGGCGTGGAGAAGGTGACGACGAACGTGGCCGCGAACCAGATGACGATCTTCGGTCCTGCGGCGAATGATGTGGATGTGCTGGAGTTGAGCGTCGGCGTCAGGCCAGAGAATATCGTCACCATCATCAGCGCACCCTGCCGCGGCGAAGAACCGTCGACGGCACCGGCAAGGATATAGTGTAGTGGTGACGCGACTCGAGAGCACATGCAAGTGTACGGGCGGCATGAATTCGTCATGCATGTGCCCCATTTTTCGTTTAGAAAATACAAACCAATAAAGTAATTCAATTCACGTCTGAGTTATATGTAGTCATTTCTCTACTTATTTCAATAAATAACATTCAATTACGAACACGCATATGCAGCATGCATCCATATACTAGCAAGTACACATATCAAGATAACTGGTATATGCACTGATGCACTGGCTAGTTTTTTGCGCATATATGCCAGTCTTTACTCGTAATTGAGTAATTTTAAAGGATTTTTTGACGATTTGAACCACCCATGTGAAAATCCTATAAATTTTATTTGTTCCATATTAAAGATCCTTGCACTAGTAATTTTTCTCATAAAGAAATTTTCAAACCTATTGCAATGCCAATATTCAATGAAATTTAGGAACTTTATTCCATAAAAGCTAATATATGTAAATTAAACCTTTTTATAGGAATAGACATTGTTGAGCTAACAGCAAAAGTGCACTTCTTTTTATTGAATAAACCTATCTCTAAAGGCAAAATATTAAATTTGTGTTCTGGCACAATTATTGGCCGCGTTACTCCAAATTCACTCCTAAACCAAACACCCAAGTAAACAGTCAGGAATTAATTGATAACGTACGTGTGGATCAACCGGAACTCTCGTGAATCCTAGCATGATTCAGTAGGTATAACATAAACCACTTATTAGTGGGTCGATTAACTTGATTTCTTGTCACAGATTTTGGTTTTGATCACATCGGCCGTCTACAGATGAAAACCGACTGCAATCGTGGAAATTTTGTGGCACCATAAATATTGCACACAACAACCATACCTGCAGATCATGAAAATACCTCCAGATGATCTTTTCTTATACTTTTAAATAATAATTAAATAAAAGTATAAGAAAAGATCATGAAAAATTCAAGTAAGAAATAATTTAATAAAGTTAAACTTATATGGTATACATAGCACCCACATTATATTTGGTAGGTTTAATTTAGCATTAATTATACGTGGCATGTGATGATGTGAACCAGAATTTACATAGCATGTGTCTGTGCAGTTAAGTAAGAAAACAAAGCAATTAAGGAACGCAATATTTGCAATTTTTTAAAATGACAGAAAAATATGATAGTTATATTGTATGACACCCAATCATGCGTGCCATTTATAAGTCCTAATATCAGGTAAATCTAAATTTATATGCATGGTATATACATGTTTATTTAAGCACTCATATATATATTTGCAATTATATTTGGTAACAGATCGAGACGTCCGTATCAATCAGATGCAAAGATCACTTCCGCTGTTTTCGGCTTTTTGGATCTATAAATATCTGCCGAAGCAAAACACATCGTTCGAATAACGCACTAACGTTAGTTTTCGAGATGCTCTAGAGTGCTGCAGCAAGGTGAGAGTAATGCACGCATCTTAAACTGCATGCATGCTGTCGATGAGCAGAATCGAAGAAGCCATTTGTATGTAGTAGCTAACCTTCATGCATCCATACTATTTCGTTTCTGTTGCTCGATCAGTTTGAAGCTTAGGGTGTAGTAGAAGTTGGAGACGAAGAGGCTTATTACGTGCAAGGAGGTGAACGGCGACGAGTGCGATCGAAGGAGACTGCACCTCGAGTCCTCGACTACATCTACACTTGTAATATTCAGTATTCACCATGTTTACTTGCTGTTGTAAGAAGACGACTGCGCTCTCGCCACCGCGCTCTCCGCCCCCACCTCCGACGACGACGACTCCGGAGCCGCAGCAGCAGGCCGCCAGCAGCTCCTCTGCCCCACCACCGCCTCAGCAGCAGGAAGCCGCCAGCTCTAGCTCGGTTCCACCCCAGAAAGGGGCTGCTTCATCCTCTGACGTCGTCGACCGAGTTTATGAATGCATCATATGTTAGCACAAATAATCATCAGTCCTAGCTTGGTTCTGAAATAAGATTAGCACGCATATATAATCATTGTTTCATTATCCGAATGTAACAGAACCCATTCGATTTAATTTGCAGTACGCGTCTGGAATTACTACTGAAATATAATTCGTTCACACACACTGCAATATATTGCCTACGACTTCCTTTTGTCGAATAATACGGAAGATGTTGCTCTCTGACTTAATTTGTGAGGTTCAAACTTTCACTTCATTGGCTTTAATGTTCATACATAACTATTGTATATAATTAATTTAAATTGAGTAATCATATAAAAATGACATCGTCATTACTATTATTTAGCGAAACAATCAATGCCGTTTAATTTGGAACATATATATATATATATATATATATATATATATACATGCATTGAAAAACTTGTATAGCTAATACATGCTTTGAGCCCTTCCTGAAGAGTTCGTGTATGATGGTCCAAAGTAATTTGCAGTATACTCATCAATTTAGTTGGGACAGAAGAGCTGTTAGCGTAGCCTTCTTTTGAATTATTGTCCAAAGATATTTTTGAATTTTAAATTTAAATTATTTGAAAGTAATATAAATTTTATTTTTTTAAGAAAATAACTTGATTGGCTCTTGAAACACGATCACAGCATGCAAACGCCAGATGGCCAGATCTGAGCACGCCAGAGAGGAGAGAGAGAGTGAGCTAGCTAGCTGCTAGTCTTGGCAATCTTAAGAATTTTAAGAATTTAGAGATATAAGGGATGCACATCATATCCTCCTTTCCTGGGATCAAATGATTTTTCCCAACAATAAAGACTCACGGGAACAATGCATATGATAACAGTACATATATATAAACACGTTAATCAAATTATGCAATCGTTTTACGAAATAAACACGATACGAATTTAAAATACAAGCATCAAGGACGACTACTTCTCAATACAACAGAGTAGTGTGTGTGTAGAAACACACGCACACACGCCGCCTGCAATCTTGCAATGGAGATGGAATACCGAATACGCTTGCATATATATGCGTACACGCGCGCGTGCATGCTCAACTCGTAGTAAAGTAGGAAAGAGATTGTGCTACGCGGGAAATTACATATTCTTACGGATTAATATAGTAGGAAATCAGCTACTACCCCGGCCCGTGTGTTTGAAAGATCGATTGACTTGATTAGCTCTCGTCCATCCATTATAAAAACACGAGCAAAGCATACGAACGCCACAGCACACCAGAGAGAGAGAGAGAGAGAGAGAGAGAGAGAGAGAGAGAGAGAGAGAGAGAGAGAGAGAGAGAGAGAGAGAGAGAGAGAGAGAGATTGGATTTTTTTTGAAATAATATTTTTTTAAAAAAAAATTCAAATCTGTATGTCAAGTTCAAAAAATTACAAAACTAATAAGCAGTCGGCATTTGAAGTGCCGACTGGAGTCCAATCGCCACTTCAAATGCCGACTGGTGTTGACATGGCGCAAGTTGGCACTGGTCGGCACTTGAAGTGACAACTGGAGTTGACGTGACACTCAGTCGTCACTTTTTTTAAACTTGACATACAAATTTGATTTTTTTTAAAAAATATTATTTCAAAAAAATTTCGAGATATTGAGTATTCACTAGTCACCATATTTAGTTGCTGTTTTAAGAAGACGACTGCCGTCTCGCCACCGCCCTCTCCCCCACCTCCTTCGCCGTCGGCGTCGCAGCCCGCCGGCTCCGCTACCCCACCACCTCAGCAGCAGGAAGCCGCCAACTCCAGCTCGGTTCCACCCCAGCAAGGAGCGGCGCCGCCACAGAGAGACTACTACCAGCAGTGCTATATATAACACCGACGGCTGGTACTACAACCCGCACTACACCCCGTCCTACTTCAACGACGACAACCCCAACGGCTGCGCCGTCCTGTGACGTCGACGAGAGAAGACCGACCGACCAATAATCAAGATCGCCGGCGTACGTTAGCACAAATAAGCATCTATGTCCTAGTTAGCTTTGGTTAATTCTGGAATAAGTTTAGCAAAATCAATGCTTCCTTATTCAATAATCCGAATGAATTGAAACAGAATCATTTGTCATGCATTGAATTGTTTGTCATGCATTTGTTTGGTTTTACAATTTTGGGTAACTTATGTTGGCCCAGCTCTCTCACTAGCACTCAAACACGCCCAACTCTCTCACTAGCACTCAAACACACATAATGTATTTTTCAGCATAACCGGAACACACAAGAACATTGCACACCGGCAGTGGCGAATCTAGGATTTTACCGATGGGTATGCCACACCAAAATTTCATAATAAAATCCATTGTACATGTACTAAATAATATGACAAGTCATAAATCATCATAATAACAATCTCAACTATAAAACAAAAAGAGACTTACAATATTATTTGTCTGTCTTCTGAAGCCTGCATTTTCTGAAGGACATGAAAGTCTCGATTATATCATCTTCATCCACTTCAAAGAAAATATCTCGTTCAATGAATGTGACTAGATAATCATCCAAGAGACTATCACTCATCTTATTTCTTAGCTTTGTTTTCACTAAAACCATTGCAGAAAATACTCTTTCAACACTTGTTGTCGCCACTGGTAGAAGCAAAACTAACTTGAGAAGCATATAAACCATATCATACACTTTATGTCTATTTGTTTCAACAAGCTTAACTGAGAGATCAACAAGATTGTATACATCTTTGAAGCTATCAGCTTGTCTCATATCATCAATGTAATTACCAAGTTGTAATTCAAGTTTGAGCAAAGAATTGCTCGAAAACTCTTTAGGGTAGAACTCAGCTAGTCTACGTACCTTCTGTGCATCGAAAGAAGCAAATGAGTTGGAAGGATTAAATGCCGACATACAAGAAAGCAACTCTATATTAACCTCATCAATCCGATTACCAAGCTCTTGGCTAATTTGATCAATGACACCAATATATATTTCTCTTCTAAAGTGATCATCATTTGTTTGGTTTCGAGAACGAGCATACCTCATTGATTTCCCATAAGGCAAATAACCACTATTCATATCAGGAACTTTAACACCATGTTTATCACAAAATGAAGTAACCCTCTCAAGAAATTCATTCCAACCATTAGACCTCAACTGTTGCATTCTGTTCTTTGCCACATTAACAAGTGATATTGCATTAAGAATATCTTGCTCCCTTCTTTGCATACACTCAGATAATTCATTTGTGTATCCAAGAATAACAAACATCAAGTGTGTAAAGAAAACAAACTCAAATGTCTCAAATACTCCAAGCACAAAATGTATCTTCGTCCAATCAGCTTTATGTCCAGTATCATCACCAAGATCTATGAGTACATCATGGATTGTAGAATACATAACAATAATATTGGAAACAATTTTATAATGAGATCCCCACCGTGTCTCACTAGGTCTAGGCAAACCCATCTCTTGATTCAATCCACTACCAGATTCAAGTTCACCACAAGCAAGCGATTTCTTGATATTTTCAAGTCTAGCGTTTCGAAGCATGCCATGACGCTTACAAGAAACTCCGACAATATTCAACAAGAGAGATATTTGATCAAAAAAACCAACACAATCAGTATTACCCTTGGCAACAGCAATAAGAACTAATTGGAGTTGATGTGCAAAACAATGGATATAATAAGCAGAAGGTGACTCTTGCATGATCAATGTTTTCAACCCTTTAATATCTCCTTTCATGTTACTAGCCCCATCATAACCTTGACCACGGATTTGAGCCATAGTTAAGCCATGACTAACAAGTATATCTTCAATTGCATTCTTAAGTGATAGAGATGTAGTATCATCTACATGAACAACTCCAATAAAATGCTCACAAGGTCTTCCTAATTTATCAACATAACGCAAGCAAAGAGCTAGTTGTTCTTTATGTGATATGTCACTAGACTCATCAGCTAAAATTGCATAAGGCTCATCACCAAGTTCTTCAATTATTTTCTTTCTAGTTTCTATAGCACAACATTGAATAATTTGCTTTTGTATAATTGGACTAGTTAAGGTGCAATTGCCTGGAGCATTATCCAAAACATACTTGTTCACTTCTTCACTGTTTCTTGCTAGAAACTTCAAAAGTTCAAGAAAGTTCCCTCTATTGTTAGACTCTTCACTTTCATCATGTCCACGGAATGCTAATCCTTGATGCAAAAGAAACTTGATACATCTAAGTGAATAAGTCAACCTTTTCTTGTAAAGACGAAGATCCTCATTAGTCCACTTCTCAATGTGATAATCAATTGCTACCTTGGGATTCTTAAAGTTAATGTATCTCTCTTGAGCTGCACTATGTGCCTTAGAACCCAGATGTTTTAGAAGTGCTTTCTCCCCTATATTCCAATTTCTCCAACCATCAACAGTAAATGTATCTGATCCGGTACCCTTCTTAAACAAATAGCATACAAAGCAAAAAGCAGAATCTTTCTCGATACTATATTCAAGCCACTCCTCATGTTTATAAAACCATATGAAATTGAACCGACGATATCTATTTCCAATCTTTCTTTTTGGGAAATCATGTGTATAGGACTGGCATGGACCTTTAATAATATATGCACTACAACAATCCAGAAAACTTCCGTTGGCCAAGCCGACGGAAGTTAGCCCTTTCCCGACGGAAGAAGCTAACTTCCGTCGGCAAAAGGCTAACTTCCGTCGGATTTTGGCTGACGGAAGCAGGTATACGGAAGTTAGCTAACTTCCGTCGGCCAAACCTAGCCGACGGAAGTTACCAGCAAATCGTTAACTTCTGTCGGCCAAATGCTAGCCGACGGAAATTACTTTTTTTTCTTTTTTCTTTTTTCTGTCGACGGGCCAATAACTTCCGTCGGCTAATGTTGGCTGACGGAAGTTAACTAAAAAATCCAAAAAAAAAAGAAAATTTGCAAAATGACTACCGAACCAAAGTTTCAGTCTCCCACCTAATCTTTTACGCGAAAATGATTCAGAACTTATATCTGACCAGACCGAAAGACTGCAATGAGATGCCAGTTTTCAGGGAATTGTTAGGTTAGCTTTCGAATATTTCTTGTACACAAGGGTAAACCAACTTATATAAAAAACGGAACACGGTTCAGATACAAATGCCAAGAATCAGTGACACACTTCACTATCAGCTCAACACTGATAAACACATATGAACAAGTCTCAGCATTACCAAATGGAGCTTGGGGAATATGGAGCTTGAACCAAATCAGTAATGAAAGAAAAATCCTGCCTTTGGCCTTTGCTGTTCTTGCCTAGGTAATTTACCTGCTACATCCCAAATGCTGAAGGCAATTCTAGCACCCTGAACTGCCAAAGTCTTGTCCATCAGATTCAGGCCTGTCATCTGCAAGCCATTCTGCTCCTCCTCATCCCCAACATACTTAACCTGCAGATCAATTGCCATGAACAAGAATCTAACTTGTTCTTTGGTACAGTAATGTAGAAATGCTACAGTGATGTTGATTTTCGATAGCTGTGGGTTCATAGTTGAAATAGCATAGTGGAAGGCAACACAAATCTAATGAATTAATTTGGTTAATGAAGTTAAGTACATGTGCATCAAACATAACCATAATACCAAACAATTGGAGATTGCAAAACTAATTCAGCAATAACAAAGCTTATCCAGATTGAGTTAATAAGAATCAATCTTTCCAAAAAATAATCAGAGTTAACGACGACGAAGTAAAGAAACATTGAGAGACATTGAAAGGATTGCGAGATGTTACCACGAAGCTGGTCTTGATGATCTGGCAATCCCCGAGCAGGCTGACCTTGAGGCTGACCACGTCATCGACATCCGCCGCGTCGGGGTCCACGGTGCCGCCGCGGCCGCAGTAGTCGTTGTAGGACCGAAAGTAGCGACCAGAGGGGGTGAATGGGCGTCTTTAAAAATTCTTTCGAATCAATGGCCTGTTCCCAATACCCAACGCACCTCAAAAGACTAAGCAGCAGAAAATAAACAGATAGCCTAAGTCTAAAGGTATCTAGCCTAGAAGCAGCTGATGACAAATAGAGGACTATCAAAGCAGTGCTAATAGACAGATAAACAATATACGCAAGACTAGGCAAGACAAACTTCTCAGTAAAGCAATCTCGGTGCACTATGAGTGAGAAGAGAAGTTACCTGTTCAAATCCGTCTCCTGTTCGAAACTTGGCGAAGCTTGCTTCGTTGGTCGAAGCCTGCTTCGCTGGCCGAAGCCTGCTTCGGAGGTCGGTGACGAAGCCTGCCGAAGGCTGTTGAAAGGATGCCGAAGGTACGTTTTGGTCTAGCCTAGTTCGAAGTGACGGAAAGCGAAGTATGCTTCGAAGCGAAGTATGACAAAGTCGGAGCCTGCTTCGAAGTATGTACTTCGAAGGCAAAGCTTCGAACATAGCTTCGAACCGAGGGCTTCGAAGCCAAACCTTCGAACAGAAAACTTCGAACACAACAGACGGACAACCTTCGAACAAAGAAGCGAAGCCTATCACACGACAGAGGGACCAAATTCGAAGCCTACACTCTACCTTCGAAAAGAGCAAGCTTCGAAAAGAGAAGCGAAGGCCGACACGCGACAGAGAAAACAAAGCGAAGTCTATCAGTGAGATTAGCTTCGAAGCTAACTCCGAAGCCTGACGAAGTATTGACTTCGAACAGCTAGAGACTGAAAACACCTTCGCAAAGACTATCGAAGTATGTGAAGCTGTCAGAGTGCCAAAGATACTTCAAAGCTAGCGTCACCAAACAAAGTTCAAAGTTTAAACGAAGCCTTCGGATATCAGATCGAAGCCTGCCTCATGGAGCTGAGGGGCTTCGAACAAAGAGGGGGCTTCGCCAGTAAAACAGTCAGAAAAGGTACTCAGCCGTGAGAACTTCGATCAAAAAGTTGTGCAGTAAAAGCAAAAAGCTGACACTAGAGTACTGTTTCTACAGTGGAGGAGTACTACTTGCAAACAGCAAGAACTAGTACTCTGCTCGTGAAGAACAGAAGCAAACCGAAGCACAAAATCGCTTAGGAAATAAATTGCTGCCCGCAAACTGAAGGCGTACAAAGCTAATAATTAAATGCAGCACACAACCAGAGGAAATCCAAAAACCAACCAGACCAAGGAAAATGAAATTAAGATGAACTCACAGAAGGTTCCTGGCGGCGCACACAAGCAGGAGAGAGAAAACGCAGGGAACAAGAAGAATGACCCAATGAATGATTCAAAAAGTGATTTCTAGAAGGGTAGTCCAAACCCTAGGGATTGGGGCCCTATTTATAGGCTGCCCAACACTAGGAATATTCTCCCAGCCCCTTAGGGTTTTTACAGACGCAAGAATAAAGGAAAAGACTCTACTGCCCTTAGGTATTTTTACAGACACGACTGACTGACTGTGGGCCTAGAGATACAGATGACTTATCCGGAAGCTAAGTTTTCGTAGCGACTACGGCTTCTCTTCTGGACAGTCGGATACAAGATCAACGGTTGTCAGTTTTGCACCGAAACTGACAAAGCCTCCACCGACTTTGCACCAGGTACCCGGATTGGGCCGGCCTGATTCCGCAGCTCTCTCAGCCCGACAATCACTCACCGCCCGTGTACCTGAGTCAACCCTGGTCAACAGCCTAGTGGGTCTTCTACTGCTTCTGGCCCATGTACCCGGATTGGGCCAGCCCGACTTCGCAGCCTCCTCTGCCCGACAGTCGCTCGCTGCCCGTGTACCTGAGTCACACGCGGCCCATGAAACAACATATCTCTTCTTCTTCTGTCCTCTTTGACTATCGTTGACAATGACTCATCACATCTGGAGCCATGAGGCCCACGCTATTCAGCATGGCTCCTCGTCCGACGGGAGCGGGGACAGCACGACGCCGCCGACCACGGATGCCCCCTACGGTGGCCCGAGCTTGCGGTACCCGCCGCCAGCGGTCCCACCGCCACAAGAGGAGCAGGCGAGAAGAGAGGCGGAGGGGAGGTGGCAGAGGAAGAGAGGCGGGGAGGCGGCGAATGGGAGGAAGCGGAGGGGAGGCGGCGGAGGCAGAGAGGCGGGGAGGCGGCGAAGGGGAGGAAGCGGGGGGAGGCAGCGGAGGGGAGGCGGGCGCGAGGGAGAGAGGCGGGGAGCTGGAAAACCTAGGCGTGGGCAGCCACCGGGAGGCGCGGAGGCGTCCACCGGGAGGCGGGAGGTGGGCGGAGGACGCGGAGGCGACCATCGGGAGGCGTGGAGGCAGCCACCGAGAGGCGGAGGGCGCGGAGGAGTCCACCAGGCGGAGGGTGTGGAGGCGGCCATCGGGAGGCACGGAGGCAGCCACCGGGAGGCGGGGAGGCGGGCGGAGGGCACGGAGGCGGCCACCGGGAGGCGGGGAGGCAGGCGGAGGGCGTGGAGGCGGCCACCGGGAGGCGGGGAGGGGGGTGGAGGGCACGGAGACGACCACCGGGAGGCGGGGAGGCGGGCAGAGGGAGAGATGTGGAGAGGCGGCGAATGGGAGGCGGCCGGGCGGAGGAAGAGAGGCGGGGAGGCGGAAAACCTAGGCGCGGGCCGGGCGGGATAAAATAGAGCGTTGCTGTTTTTTGGGGAAAAATTAACTTCCGTCGGCTGAGGGTTGAACCGACGGAAGTTAAGTTAACTTCCGTCGGCCACAGTTAAAGCCGACGGAAGTTAAGTTAACTTCCGTCGGCTTCTTTAGGCTGACGTAAGTTAATTAATTTCCATCGGCTTTTGGAAAAGCCGACGGAAATTAAAAAGGCTGACGGAAATTTCTGTTTTTCTTGTAGTGATGATCTTCGAATTGCATCTTGATCATTAACCGGATAACTTTCAATAGGCTTCTTTTTACCTGGATCATGTGGAAGACGATTGATGTCATAAATCGACTGCGGTGGTGTGGTGATGGGGGCGGATGAACATCTTCCACAACTTCATCAATTTCTATTACTTGCTCTTGATTAGTTTGTTGTTCTGCTGCAGTAGTTTCAATTGGAAATGGGGTAGGATTCAAAGCAGTAGCCATCTTCTTGGCTGCATGTTTCTGAAAAGTGATGCAATATCTCTGTTTCTCTTCATAACTAAACAATTTCAAAAGAAAAATATAAATAAATTGTAAGTTTTATTAAAAAAAATAAAAAGTTCATACAACTCACTTCACGTCTTGTCTTCTTGCGCGACTTCTCGGCGATATAGCGACTTCAGGACAGGACATAGGTCATCGCCCGTTGGCTGGTCGGCGTCAGCACATGGCGTCAGATAAGGCGAGAACGCGAGATCTATCCCAATCCGCGACGCAGTGTAGATGCCAGTTGCCTTCTCGCCGGAGTGCCGGACCTGGCGTCCTGTCGTCCTAGATCCCTAGCGATGAGGCGAATAGATTAGGGCAAAAGCCAATCGTTATGTTAATACATAGATTAGATTATTTTAAAGCATGCGTGTTTTACTTGTTTATGGGCCTATGGGCTGCATCGTTGGGCCTTGATCCCTATTTATGTTGCTTACACCGTTACTTTATTTGCTGGTTTGTTGGATTAGTAAAAAAGTGCACATATATATAGAGGCTGGGAGCTGAGACACAGGGTATGTCGGGGCCCACCCGACATACCCTGTAGATACGCCACTGCACACCGGTGCTCTCTTTTCACTTAATTCACTTGAACACAAACACTTGCACTCACCACTCCCTGCACTAATCACACATACAACGCACACATTGCACTTGCGCCTATGTACTGCACACACTCTCAGCTAATCTCAGGCATACAAATTTATAGTAGCATATACAACAGCTATAGTTCCTGCATGCACGCAGTAGACCACCAACGCATGCAGCAGCTAGCTTCTCCCATAAAATACTACCTGCATGTAGCAACACACGCCAAGGCCAGCCATCATGCCCACTCACACATGACTCCCACTATGCATGCTAAACCAACTAAGTCATGATTATCCTAACAACGTACACGTTGTGGGTTCATATGATATTTTGATTCACGTCTTGCCCTCATTTAGTCCGAGATTAACACTAATAATCTAACGGTTGATAAGGCTATTCACAATGGTGGGTTTTATAACACCACTGTTTCCTAAAATGTCACGTCAATAAAAAATCTGATGTGACATGATAATTAATCTCATGAAACACCCTATAAAACTTTCATTGTGAATAGCCTAAGTACGTGACCGTCTCATGAAACCACCTTCAAGTGAGTGTAAAGTGGTCCCTCTCTAGCTGATAGGTTCCTAATATCTAACAAAATATAAAGATATATACGGATTTGCTGATATAAACGAAAACTCGGGAATACATATAGGGTATGTACAACCCTGAGACGGCGGAACAATTTTCAAAGTACAAGAGACAACAAAGAAACTGCATGGTACTACCCTAAGCACCTGAATCATAAATACAGCTAAGAGACAATGCATATGGAGAATCGTGTAGACACGGGCTCTCCGCGAAGAGCTCATCTCTTGTATTTTTTCAGTTAACCCCCTAGAGACTTCTTAAGAGATCACCTATTAAATGGGGTTGTACACACCCTAAGTTGATGTGAATACCTCTTGGAAATATAAACAATCTGCTAATTAATTAAGCACATATCGGTCTCACTTTCTCTATGTAAGGATATTATTTTATTTGGACTTTTTTGTATGAGTTTTCCCAGTTTGCAGATTTGAAGGGCGCGATCTGCTTATCAGCCCTCTTTTGAATTATAATTGAAAGAGATTTTTGAATTTTGATTTTTTTTTTGAAAATAATATAAATTTTATTGTTCCAAGAGTCTAACTTGGACTAGTCAGTTTTCTCAGAAAATTCGGATACATTGCATCCGAAAACCATGTCATACAGAGATTATTTAAGTAAGGACAAAATTTAAGTAAGCAATAAATCAATAAAGGAAACAAAAAGTGAGTTATATGCTATGATATAGCACACACATTTTATTTGGTATGTATAATTTGACATTAATTATAGGTGTCATATAAACCACAGCAGTTTACACGTACGGCATGTGTGCAGTGCATTTAAGTAAGATAAGAGAAACAAAATAATTAAGGAACCACGTAAATAAAACATATAAAACTTCATATGTTCGCCATTTTTTTAAAAGGACAAAAAAATGCGACACAAACTCCGTATACGGTATATGGCACCCAATTATACTTGCCATGTATAAGTTGGTACGGTATTAATATTTTTAACGACACAAAAATGTGACACACACAGGCGCTATCGCATGAAAAGATCTGACGATTTCTCTTCTTTTTTCGATTTATAACAACCCCGAGCGTTTCGTTCCATGCAAAAGGAAACCACAACCATATATCGATCAGAAGAGTTTTTCTCGTCGTCAATGATGGCGTCACAGCTGCAGATCGTCTAATATAATGCTGCAGCAAGGTGAGATTAATGGAGAAACTTTTTAGTTGATATGAGTCACGTACGTGGTATCTAACCTTCTGCCTTCATATGCAAACATATTTTTAGTTGCTCCTCGACTACACATCTGCACTTGTAATATTCAGTATTCACCATGTTTAGTTGCTGTTGTAAGAAGACGACTGCGGTCTCGCCACCGCGCTCTCCCCCACCTCCTCCGACTCCGGAGCCGCAGCCGCCGTCGCCGCAGCTAGCAGGCCACCATGAGCTCCTCTGCCCCACCGCCTTAGCAGCAGGAAGCCACCAGCTCCTCTCAGTCCTCTGTCCCACCGTCTCAGCAGCAGGAAACCGCTAGCTCCTCTGACCCACCGCCTCTGCAGCAGGAAGCCGCCAGCTCCTCTGCCCCTCCGCCTCTGCAGCAGGAAGCCGGCAGCACCAGGCACCAGCTCGCTTCCAACCCAGCAAGGGGCACCGCTCGGAATTTACTGCTACCAGTCCTTCGACCGCGGTGACGGCCATGACACCAGCAACCCGCACTACACCCATCGTCCTACTTCAGCGAAGTCAACCCCAACGTCTGCTCCATCGTGTGACGTCGACGAGACGGCCGACCTTCCAATAATCTAGATCATCGGCGTACGTACGTCGACGTCCGTGCTGCCGCGCACACTACCTACTAATCTACTATATGGTGGATGCAACGTATCTTAGCACAAATAATTAAACATTACGGCCATGTTTGCGAGTACCTGAAACTTTGCCGAGTGCATTTTTTCGGGCACCCGGCAAACACAATACTAATGAGCGTCATGATGGTATGCTTGCGCGGGCAAAATTTTTTTTTCGGGTTTGCCGAGTGTTTTTAAAAATATACTCGGCAAAAATATTTGGTTCGCCAAGTGCTTTTTAAAAAACACTTGGTGAACCCATTATTTTTTCCTGTGTGTAAACCTTATTTCGACCCTACATGATATTTGCAATTTGGTTTTGTCTTGAATATTTTTCTACAATCCAAATACAACGTATATTATCTTTTGTAAAAAATTCACATTTTTTGTTCAGTTTGTTATTTTTAATTTATTAAGTATGTTTTAGGATTTAAATTGAAATAGGTGAAATTTGAACTACAAGTGCCTAAAATAATGAACCAAAAATTATATAAAATTCATATTAATTTTTATTAGTATATTATGAGTTTTAATGCACTAAATTTAAATAATGTTTGAAAATTTTAGGTTGTGACACTCTATCGGCAATGTCGTGCTTAATAGTTTTTAAATTCTAAACAAATAAATTGAAGTATGAAAAATATGAGACTTGTCATGGTGTTATTATATGATACATAGATGCTGTGATAAAAATTTAAAAATGTTTCGAGAAAATATCACATAGAGTGATTAGAAATCGGAGATTACGAGAGGAGAAATTAGGGTTTAGAGAAGAAATGAGATAGGTTTGAAAGAAGTTTGATGGGTAAATCATTTTTTATACCTGAAATTTTTTCTAAACTCAAAATACAACATAACTTATCTCATGTAAAAATTTCACATTTTTTGGGTTTAGTTTGTTATTTTAAATTTATTAAGTATATTTTTAGGATTTAAATTGAAATAAGTGAAATTTGAACTACAAGTGTCTAAAATAATTAAGAAAAAATTATATAAAATTCACATTTATGTTTCATAGTATATTATGAGTTTTAATGCACTAAATTTAAAGAATGTTTGAAAATTTTATGTTGCAACACTCTATTGGCAATGTCGAGCTTAATAGTTTTTTAATTATAAACAAATAAATTGTAGTCTGAAAAATATGAGACTTGTCATGTGTTATTATATGATACATAGATGCTGTGTAAAAAATTTAAAATTTTTCAAGAAAATTATCACGTATAGTGTTTAGAAACCAGAGATTATGAGAGGAGAAATTAGGGTTTAGAGAAGAAATGAGATAGGTTTGAAAAAAAATTAATGGGTAAATCATTTTTTATACTTGAAATTTTTTCTACAATCAAAACAAAACATATTATCTCATGTAAAAATTCTCCATTTTTTTGGTTCATTTTGATATTTTTAAATTATTAAGTATGTTTCTAGGATTTAAATTGAAATAGGTGATATTTGAACTACAAGTACCTAAAATAATGAACCAAAAATTATATAAAAATCATTATATACTTGAATCATTTTTATACTTTAATTTTTTCTACAATAAAAATACAACATAACTGTGGCGCCCCGATTTATAAAAATCGAGACATTATTGAATTTCCATAGAAAAACAATAATAACAATAGATTCATCATGCGACAATCGTACATACGACAAGTATTCATGGCACGCAGACCATATTTATTACATCAGAGTAAAAATTAAATAAGTAAATAAAAGCATGACGAACGTCTTCTTCAGGATCTTCTCTTGACTGGGTCGCTACTCTAGACCATCTTCGTAGTAGGCATCCTCTGAGGTGTTCAACGGGTATGAGTACAAAAAGTACTCAACAAGCCATCGCAAATGCAAGTAATAATGCGGGATAATAAACAAGGAAGGGTAATGGCTAACAGTGTGGAAAAGTACATTTTCAGTTATTGCATTTAGTGTAGTCAGATTTAATCATGCGGAAAAGTAAACATGAGCATCAACAACACCATCTAACTCGAGGAGTACGTTTTACCTCATCGCACAACAGTCCTTACATGTCAACCAACATGCACATCCATATTCAAAGTAATCTAACTGTGGGATGTCACGCAACCAGCCCTTGACCGTGGGCTCGGCTTTTCGAAAAGATTTAAGACTCTGATCAGAGATGTACTACTGTACCCACAAGGCACACACTCATCCCAAACGAGATGACCCATACCACGGGAACTCGTGCCAAAACCTCAGCATGAAATGCTCCAAGCGATAACCACCCGCTCTAGGTTTCGCCGGCGCGCCGGGCCGCATCCCGGCTAACGTCGCACCCCCTTTTGCGCCACGTTGGTACAAGCCACCCGCAGGTGCTGCTTGACCCATCTCCAAATGGTGGCCTCGGTTTGGAACACTCACTACAGGAAACTGATAAACTTCCGTCGGCCAAATTAACTTCCGTCGGCTTTTGGGCAAGCCGACGGAAGTTAATTAACTTCCGTCGGCCTCCAGGGGCCGACGGAAGTTAACTTAACTTCCGTCGGCTCCTGACAGTGGCCGACGGAAGTTAGCGGGGATTTTTCCGCGGCCGCTCGGATCCCCCTAACTTCCGTCGGCCAGCATTGAAGCCGACGGAAGTTAGATAACTTCCGTCGGTTTTAATGCTGGCCGACGGAAGTTAGGGGCCTTTTCCCCAACCACGCGCGCGTACAGGGAGTTAGACCTAACTCCCTGTACGCGCCCACGCCGCCGCCGCCTCCCGCCGCCGGACCGCGCCGCCGCCGCCCGCCCTCGCCGCCTCGGCCGCCGCCCGCCTCGGCCGCCGCCCGCCTCGGCCGCCGCCGCCCGCGCCCCCGGACCACGCCGCCTCGGCCACCGCCCGCCTCGGCCTCCGCCGCCCGCCTCGGCCGCCGCCCGCCCTCGCCGCCTCGGCCGCCGCCCGCCTCGGCCGCCGCCGCCCGCGCCCAGCCCGCCGCGGCCTCCCGCCGCCGGACCACGCCACCTCGGCCACCGCCCGCCTCGGCCGCCGCCGCCCGCGCCCAGCCCGCCGCCGCCTCCCGCCGCCGCCCGCCCTCGCCGCCTCGGCCGCCGCCCGCCCTCGCCGCCTCGGCCGCCGCCTCCCGCGCCCAGCCCGCCGCCGCCTCGGCCACCGCCCGCCTCGGCCGCCGCCTCCCGCGGTAATTAGTCTCTCAATTGAACTTGAATACATACTGAGTATACCCTGTTTAGTCTCTCAATCTGTGTGTCTGAAATTTGAAGTCTGAAAGTATATATGCAGTTAAAATCTTTTTTGTATTGGATGTGGTCGGATAAGGAATAGTGTTGTCATTTAGAATAATTTTTAGGAACTCTGAATTTGCATGATCAGATGTGTGAATTTTCAGGATCCACCGCCGCCCCCAATCCCCCAATTCGGCCATCGCCATCCGTCGCGTGGTGCCACTGTGATCACCGCCGGCCTCCGGACACCATCACCCACCACTCGTCGCCGCCCGACGATTAAGTAATTTTTTTCGGCTTTAATTTTTTTCGCTTTTTATTTGTGCATGATATGATATTGTTAGTATAGTTGAAAGTTAACTTATTTCTGAATTTTGTCGTTGTACTGGATTGCAATATATTGAAATGTGGAATGATAGTAGTATGCATCTTGCTTTATAAAGGTTTCTTAGATGTTTTTTAGTATGACTTGCTTCTTGGTATTTTTTGCTACATATATGAATTTTGTCATGTATTAATATTGAGATTTTATGTATGTTTCACACTTTTAAATATGTTTCATATGTGATGTTTTGTTTTAATATGCAATATATGTTGTGATATTATGTATATATGATTCTAATTATATTATTCTATTAATTTATAGTTTTTTTATGATTTCATTGGGTGATTAGTATTATATCTATATATACTTTCTTATATATTTTTCTTTTCGTATGCAATTTTTTATTTGACAACAATGTAGATAGTGTAACGAAACCTATGTGTCACCCGTTTTGGACCAACATGTCTCACACGTGTCATGCGTGTGAGATGTGTAGGTCCGGAATTGTCCCTTTTTGGACAGCCTCGGAGTGGGCGACAGAGCGTGGTCTTTATGATGAGTCATGAGTCCGAATGGGATTTCAGTAACATAACCTTGTTGTTCTCCATTGCACCACTATCAGGCGTGCAATTGGAGAACAGCGGGGTTATGCTGCTGAAATTTCGTTCGGACTCATGGCTCGTCATAAATACCACGTTTTGTCGGTCACTCTTGGGTGGGTTTAGGACCTATCTTTTCCTATAGACCATGGTTGGCACGGCGTCGCCTGCGCCGACTAGACGTCCAGGCGGTCACCGCCGGACGCCATGGTGAATCGCCTCGCCAGGGTGTGTGTATGTTGCGAGCCCTTTTATAGCGGCCAGTGCGTGAATCTTCTTGATTGAATGAATGTTTTGCATATAGAATGGCTGAGGACGACCGACGGTGGATGTATAGTGGTTGGATGAAAAGTGGAGCTCACACGAGGGAGTGGGTAATCAACGCTGAGAAATTTGTTGATCGTGCATTCGCTTTGACAACAAACACTGGCGCGAGGTGCCCATGCATGAAGTGCAGAAATTCTCGTTGGCAAGACAAGAGGACGTTGTCATTGCATATTTGCAAATATGGTTTCGTGCCAGGTTATGAAGTTTGGTCTTTTCACGGCGAGACAGGCCTTGAAAAAACGGTATTAGTAGTGGAAGAAGAAGATGATAGCGTTGCTGACGATAGGATGGATGAGATGGTTGATGCTATACGACCGGAGTTTGAATCAAACCCCGAGGATCCTCCAACACTAGAGGTTCAAAAGTTTTTCGACATCCTTCGAGCTTCAGAAGAACCATTGCATGAGCACACCACCGTAAGCGTTCTCGCTTTCGTGACTCGTATTATGGCTATTAAGTCAAAGTTTGCATTTTCAAATAATTGTTATAAGGAGCTCTTGAATCTGATCAGCGATATCCTTCCTAAGAACCATAAGGTGCCGAAAGACATGTATCAGTCAAAGAAAATGCTTTCTGCTCTCGGTATGGAGTATGAGAAGATTGATGTGTGTCGAGATAATTGTATGCTGTTCTGGAAAGAACATAGTAATGAGGTGAAATGCTTAAAATGTGGTAAACCGAGATTCGTAGAGGTCATAAATGAAGACGGAGAGAAGGTGACGACAGAGGTTGCTCATAAGCAACTTCGTTACATGCCTCTTACACCTCGGGTGAAACGATTGTTTCTATCAAAGAAAACCGCTAGACATATGCGATGGCATAAAGAAGGTGTACGTGAGAATAATCAAGTAATGGTGCACCCATCTGATGGTGCGGCATGGAAGGCTCTAGATGATTTTGATGCAGACTTTGCTAGTGATGCAAGGAATGTTCGCATCGGGTTGGCAACTGATGGATTCACGCCTTTCAATGTAACGGCATCGTCGTACTCTTGTTGGCCCGTGTTTGCTATTCCATACAACCTTCCACCTTCATTTTGTATGAAATATGAATTTATGTTCCTGTGTCTCATTATACCCGGTCCAGATCATCCTGGAACACGACTAAACGTGATGTTGAAGCCCTTAATTGAAGAGTTAAAACAATTGTGGAAAGGAGTTGAAGCATATGACTATGACCAGAAACAAAAATTCAATCTTCGAGTTGCGTATCTGTGGTCGGTCCACGATTTTCCGGCATACGGTATTTTTCTGGTTGGAGTTGTCATGGAAGGTTGACATGCCCGATATGTGCGAAGGACACAGATTGTTTCCGTCTGAACTTCGGGGGAAAGATTTGTTACTTTGATTGCCATAGATGCTTTTTGCCCATGAATCACCCATTTAGGTTACAGAGGAACAATTTCAAGAAGGACAACATTGTTGTAAAGGGACCACCAAGGCGTTTAAATGGTACAGAAATCGCTGATATGCTGAATGAGTTGGTCCTTAATGAAAATGAGGATGGATTTGTAGGATTCGGAACCGAACATAATTGGACCCACATATGTGGTTTATGGGAACTGCCGTACGTCAAATCACTAATTCTGATGCACAACATTGACGTTATGCATCAGGAACGTAATGTTGGTGAAAGCATTATAAGTACATGTATGGATTTTACTGACAGGACAAAAGATAATGTAAAGGCGAGAAGAGATTTAGCTGAGATTTGTAATCGACCAACCCTTGAGTTGACGAATAGTGGTGGCAAGCCACGCGCCCCATTTTGTTTAAAACCTAAAGAAAAAAACAAGTAATGAGGTGGCTGAAAAATTTGAAATTCCCAGATGGTTACGCCGCGGGATTTAGAAGAGCTGTGAACTTGAAGACAGGGAAATTAAATGGATTGAAAAGTCACGATTACCACATAATAATGGAAAGACTCCTTCCTGTAATGTTTCGTGGGTACCTGAATGATGATGTGTGGAAGGCGTTAGCTGAGCTGAGCCATTTTTATAGACAACTTTGTGCGAAAGAAATTAAGAAAGATATGATGGAGATGCTAGAGAAAGAGATCCCGGTGCTTTTATGTAAACTGGAAAAAATATTCCCTCCAGGGTTCTTCAATCCAATGCAACATTTACTGGTTCATCTGCCATATGAAGCTAAGGTAGGTGGCCCTGTGCAATATAGGTGGATGTATCATATTGAAAGGTCCCTAAAGAAGCTTAGAGCGATGGTTGGTAATAAGGCCAGAGTTGAAGGTTGCATCGCAGAAGAATTTAAATTGAAAGAGATAGCATACTTCACTAGTGTATACTTCGCTGAGCATCACAATGTCAACACACCTGCTACACGGTACCATATGGATGAAGACCATCCTTGTAGTGATCTCCAAATATTTGGGTGGAAGGGCATAACTGTTGGTGTTTCCACGACATATTATATAACTCAGGAAGAACGAACAAATGCCTTGCTCTACATGTACTCAAATATGGAAGAGATGGAACAATATTTCGCGTAAGTGATTCGTTTTAGTTTTATATTTTACCTCCAAATTTTATACCCGTTTGTTTACCTATTCGTTACATTGACAGTATGCTTGATTCGAAATACTTGACGTCTGGTCGTCAACCAACGGAGAAGCAATTAGATAAATTGCGTCGAGAAGGAGTAAATGGCGGGCCTAGTTTTCTCACTTGGTTCAGAGAACATGTAAATCCTTACCTTTTCTGACACGTATTATTTTACTCTATCGGGTTAATTATCTTATAATCTCTTATGATTTGCAGTGCGTGCTCGCTGACAATGTACATATAGACTTGCGACAGCTCTCTTACGGGAGTATTAGTGCCAAAAGTTACGGTCGCTATGATGTTAATGGTTTCCGCTTCCGTTCAACTATATTTGAAGCATATCGACCTCTAGCGGCAACAACTAATACTGGTGTTGTTACAAGGGTCGTTGATGGAAAAGGACACGAAACTATGTATTATGGAATCATCAAAAATATAATCGACTACAAATTTGCCGGGAATAAGGAGATTAAAGTAGTCTTCTTCGATTGTGATTGGTTCGACCCTAAACATGGTACTCGTGAAAACCAATTTGGGATGGTTGAAGTCAAACACGCGGAACGATTATCTAGTTGCGACAATTTTGTCCTTGCTCATCAAGTCGAGCAGGTGTATTATATGCCCTACCCATGTGAAAAACTAAGTGCTTGGTGGGTAGTCTACAAAGTGAATCCTCGGGAACGTCTACACACCCCTAGTGATGACGCTTATCAATTGGAGGTTGAAGAGGTCGATGAGGTTTATCAAGATGATGAATTGCCGACTTCGTTTAATGTAGAGTCAGAATCGTCGACAGATTCTTTTCTCGGCGATTCTAATGATGTGGCAGTTCCCGAGAAAAGGAAACACCAACATAAGAAGAAAAAAGTAACATGGCGTGCTTTGGGGAGAAAAGGACAAATTGATCCTGATTTTGATGATAATTGACAAGTAATTGTTTTCATACATGTATATGCAATATACTTCATATTACATGTTTTTTCATATGTACAAACCTTCTTTACTAATAAATGCTTGTTTGTGCTTATTTTGAACAGGATGTCGAAAAAGATGAAGAGTGTCACGAGGAAGCTCTTCCGCTTGGGGAGTTCATCGGCGAGTACTCCGGCGAGTACACCGACGAGTCAGGAGGACACCCTATTCCAGGGTAGTTCCTCTTCTTCAAACAGACGTCGTCAAGAGCAGCTCCTGAGATGCATAGATCCGACATTAATTGGTCGGCCTATTGCATTTCAACTAGATGAGGAGGTAACTTTCAGATTGTTTTTTATGCCAGTTATAAACTATTACTAATTGTTTCAATACTGTTTTGTAGGAGGAAGAACACTTGGAGAGTGCGGGTCATGAGGATGATCCGGTGGGTGGCGGGCAAGAGGGGGATGTCCCAGAGTGTGCGGCACAGAGGGATGACCCAGAGGGTGTGGGGCAGGGGGATGACCCAGAGGGTGCGGGGCAGGGGGATCTCCCGGAGGGTGCGGGTCAGGAGGAAGGTGCTGAGGCTGCCGGCGGGTCCTCGGTATCTTTCAGGACGAGCCACTTGGTCGCTCCACCAGTAGTCTCTTCCGGTGGAGCCAAGATCGAGATTACGCCTGTTGCTGACGGGTAAGTGTAATACTCTTCTGTTGTTTTGCTTTTGTTTTCAAAAAATTTCTTTCACTAAACTAATTAACTTTATTTATTATGTATTTCTAGATCTTGGATTGACTCTCGGTTCGACGGCACTTCGAGGGTCAGGCAGGTTAACCAGATATTGGGTAACCTGTGCCGTCTGCACTACCCAGGGGTGCTGACAATGCCGACCGGTGAGCGGGTTCTATGCCAGACATGGGACCAGTACCGGTTCGCTCCTGACGGGCGCCACAGAACTGCTCAGGGGGCGGTGTCTCATGACTTCTGGGTATGCAAGTGTTTTTTAAATCTACTTTTAGGCTTTTCGAGTTACAACACTTTACTAATCATTACTTTTGCAGTTACGCTTTTGCTTGCCAGAAGTCGGCAATCACCATAACCATGCGCTTCAAGTCTTCAACAACAATGCACATAAGGTGGTGAAGGACGCCATTTCGTATGCCCGCATTCAAGCGAACAATGCTTACTACAAGGAGAAGCTAGGGCAACGAATGAGCAAGGCGACGGGCTCATCGTCAATTTATTTGACTGAAGAAGAATACCGTTCGGTAAACAATTCTAACTTTTTACTCTTCGATTGTTGAGATTTGTTGTCATATAATACAAATAGCATCTTTGTTCAGGTGAGGATTCCGTGGTTTGCAAACCGCGAGGACGCCTATTTCGAATTCTGCAAGATTTGGTCTTCAGCCGCATTTAAGAAGACTTCCGAGCAGAAAAGACAATGCCGCGGGACGGATCCGAAGCACAGATATGGTGCCGACGGACATATTCGCCACGCTAAACGCTTGGTAAGACCGATCTGTCACTCTCTAGCTATAGATACATTGTAATGCGACTAACTCATTTCTAATGTACAGGAAGCTAAATCTGGCAACGTGCCAAGTGACATAGAGGTGTATACCTCTGGTCACAAAGGAAGCGATCCGACACAGCCAGATGTCTTGTGTAGCCAGACAGCCACGGACCATTTGGTGAGATGTTATTAAGAGTTGACGTAATTTCATTTTTCTGCGTCTAGCTAATCGGACATGTTTTTTGCAGGCGCAGTATGGTGAACACATGGTTCGACTCCATGGAGAGGACTATGATTGGCGGAGAGAACCTGTGGACCAAATGGTCGTGTACTCCAGCGGAGGTGGCAAAAGCCATGGACGGTGAGACAGTGTTTTTATTAATGTTTTGTGTATGGTATTGTGATGGTAACTAACCCCTGTTAATGTTGCAGGTACTCCATGTTCAATGGAGTTATTGACTCGAGAGCGGTGAGAGCTCAGAAGTCAGCTCAGTCGTCGCAGAGCTCCGTCGGAGTTGGCTCCAGCTGTCGTCGCTCAGAAGAAACCCCGGAGATGGTTCGGATGAGGGAGGAAATGAGGCGGCGCGACGAGCACTACAACAAACAACAAGAGTACTATACCGCCTGCTTAGCACAACAGCAGGCGATGATCCAAGTAAGCTTACTTTAGAGTGTTGCAGTTCAAAAGTATTCAGAAATAGGTTTAGAACTAACTGATTACATTACAACATGTGTAGCAACTAGCCCAGCAAAACAGTGGATTTGACATGTCCATGTTCCAACCACTACCTCCCCCGCCACCACCACTATCTCCTACATCACCTGAGGTACCTCCTAAATACTTAAGTTAGCGTTTAGAAGGGTAGTTGAGTTCGTTTCTAATTTTGTCTATTTCTTCAGTGTTTCCGTACGCCTGGTCAAGATGGAGCCTCCGGGGCAAATGTGGATGAAGCGGGAGGCAGCGGCGGCGCCCACGACCCAAATGTGGGCGATCAGTGAGTATGGATGTGTATAATGAACCTGGATTGAATCTCGATATGTTATGTGACTTTGTATGTGAATTTGGATGGTATATGTGAATGCGGATGTGTATTGTGACTTTGATTGTGAATTAAGTTGTGTTATGTGATTTTGGATGTGATGTGTGAAGTTTTGGATGTGAGATGTGATTTTGGATGATATATGTGAAGTTTGAATGTGATTTTGGATGTGAAATGTGATTTTGGATGTGTATTGTGAATGTGATTGAAATTGTGGTTGGATGTGAGTGTGAGTAGGGGAACCAGGAAAAAATAAAAAAAATATCAGGTAACTTCCGTCGGCTTTGACCATAGCCGACGGAAGTTAGCTGGTTTCGGCCACGTGGGCAGAAAGGCTAACTTCCGTCGGCTTCGGCCCTAGCCGACGGAAGTTAGCTGCCCCTAACTTCCGTCGGCCAGGCTGGCCGACGGAAGTTAGAGCCCCCCTGCTGACGTGGCAGTGTTCGGCGCTAACTTCCGTCGGCCACGTCAAGCCGACGGAAGTTAGCTAACTTTCGTCGGTGGCCGACGGAAGTTAGCTAACTTCTGTCGCCGCGCTTCCGTCGGCCAAAGGCCGACGGAAGATAGCGTTTTGCCGACGGAAGTTGGCTTCTTCCGTCGGGAAAGGGCTAACTTCCGTCGGCTTTGGCCGACGGAAGTTGCCTGTTTTGTTGTAGTGACTCCATACCTTAGTTAGGACTTACCCACTAGACTTGTGGTTAGTACGGAAGTGTATTGCAACGGATCCCTCAGACCGGTCCTTATAGTGCCCCGGGTGCTACCGACCAATGCCCTAGCTTGCACCCGGAACCCACTATGCATACACTCACAACCATGACTCATCACCGACAGAAATCCAAGGATAAGAAGTAACGGGGAACATATAGTGGAACCATTTTACTACGACTCATTTTATCCTATAGCGATCGTGTCAATACATTGGACACTAGCTAATATCATTAATCATGTGGTGACAAGGAGGTTAGGCGAGATAGCATGGCTTGGGTTGCACATCAAGGTCGGGGGATCCTAAATAAATATATTGTAAGGGTTCATTTGACTAATGCATGTATAACCTATGTGTTTTAGCGATAGTTTAATCAAACATGGGTCCAATATGCTCAAAAGATTGGTTTGGTGACTTGCCTTGTTCAGTGAAAGGCGAGGGAGGGACTTCGGGAAAGTATTTCGGCTCCTCGACGGCGTCGTAGTCTTCTCGATGTAAGTAAATTAAACGTGACATTCAATTAAACAATCAAAAAGTCACACAACAAGCACGTATGTTTAGTGTGGTTTTATCTTAAAGAAAGTTGAGTTGTTTATGTTTCTGAAATCTATTTTATAAATATTTTAAATTTAACTAAAATGGGATGTTGTCCTCTTTATAAGGGGTCTTTAATTGTGAATAATCTCACTTTAAGTTTTATATTTAATTTGGAATAAATGGTTCAAAGAAAACTTAGTGGTCTCAGCATATTAACAGGAAATAATTAAATATAAGACTTACTGAAATTTAAATAATTAAATTTACATTTTTATCTTAATGGCATTTGAATACCTATTTAAATTAACATGGAAAACCTAAAGTAAACCTACTGTTTTTATTGCATGAACATGTAGAGAATAATTTTACAAATTTTCTGAAATTGAAATGGCAATTTTTAGAGTTCAAATGCGCCAGATATGAATTTTACAAGTTTAAAAGCATTTCTGGAATTTATTTTCAAATTTAAACCGCCTCGGGTCCATGGTGAGCCAGGCCCACGGTGAACCCGCGCACTGTGCGCGTGCGCCGGATCGATCTGGACTGTTGGATCCTGATCCAATGCGCGAGGGAAGAGGCCCGTTACTGTTTAAAACATTTTTGAATAAAAATAATTGCAAAAATTGGTTCAAAATAATAGGGCAACTTCCAAAGTTGATAAAAATTTATAAAAACTCTCAAAAATATATTTTGGCCATGGGAGCTTATACAAAAATTTTCAGCTCCTGGTTTAGTCATTAACTCTATGTTGTAGCTCAAAATGGTATAGAAGGGTATTTAATAGTATTTCCAAAATAATAAAATCCAGGAAATTGAATTAATTAATATTTTTATTCCTTTGAAAATTTGGGGTGTTACAAACCTATCCCCCTTACAAAGAATCTCGTCCTCGAGATTGGAACGTTACTCGAATAACTCGGGGTATTGGGCTTTCACATCGTCTTCTTTTTCCCATGTAGCTTCTTCGGCGGGGTGGTTGTCCCACTGAACCTTGCAGAAGCGAACTACACGGCTCCTGGTTACCCTTTCTTTGGTTTCCAAGATCTTGATAGATTTTTCGATGTAGGTCAAGTCTTCTTGGACGTTGAGCTGTTGAAGGTCAGCTTGCTCGGCGGGCACACGAAGGCACTTCTTCAACTAAGAGACATGGAACACATCATGAACTCCTGCCAAGGATGGAGGCAGTTCTAGTTGATATGCCACTTCCCCTTGCCATCGGAGGATCTAAAAAGGTCTGACATAGCGGGGTGCTAGCTTGCCTTTCATGTTGAACCTTTGAGTGCCGCGGAGGGGAGTGACTCGGAGATAGACATAATTGCCCTCCTCAAAGGTTAGGTCTCTTCGACGGTTATCGGCGTAGCTCTTCTGTTGGGACTGGGCTATCCTTAACCGATCCCTTATGATCTTGACCTTCTCTTCAGCTTCTCTCAATATATCTGTCCCAAATAGTTGCAATTCTCCAGTTTGATCCCAGAGCAACGGCGTTCTGCACTTACGTCCGTAGAGTGCTTCGAACGGGGACATTTTCACGCTGGCTTGATAGCTGTTGTTGTAAGAGAACTCTGCATAGGGTAAGTTCTTGTCCCACATTCTGCCAAAGTCTAGAGCGCAAGCTCTAAGCATATCTTCCAATATCTGGTTGACCCTTTCGGTTTGACCGTCGGTCTGTGGATGATAGGCGGTGCTAAAGTTCAGCCGGGTGCCGAGTTCCTCTTGAAGGTTCTTCCAAAACTTGGAGGTAAACTGACTCCCACGGTCAGATACAATCTTCTTGGGAACTCCGTGAAGGCACACGATCCGGGTCATATACAACTCAGCCAACTTGGCGACTGTGTAAGTTGTCTTGACCGGGACGAAGTGAGCTACCTTGGTGAGTCGGTCGACGATCACCCAGATGGAATCGTGACCAGCTTGGGTCCTGGGCAGTCCCGTGATGAAGTCCATTCCTATCTCTTCCCACTTCCATTCAGGGACCTTGAGAGGTTGCAAAAGTCCGGCAGGTCTCTGATGCTCTGCCTTGACTCGCCCGCATGTGTCGCACTTGGCCACATACTCAGCTATTTCTCTTTTCATGCTGACCCACCAATATTTTCCTTCAGATCTTGATACATTTTTGTACTCCCGGGATGAATGGAGTATAGAGTATCGTGGGCTTCTTGAAGGATAAGAGTCTTCAACTCAGGTAGGTCGGGTACGCATATCCGGCTTCCGAACCAAATGGTACCAAGCTCGTCCTCGGAAAATCCGGGGGCTTTACCCTTCCGCATGTTCTGTTGGATCTCCAAGATGTCCGGGTCTTCCCTCTGCTTTTCTCGGATCTGGTCTATCAAGACAGGCCGAGACTCCAAGGCAGCGAGGTATGCTCGGGTGGTGATCCCTAAATTCAGCCTTTCCATCTCCTTGTAAAGTAAGGGAGCCTGGTCCTGAATCATGATGGCATTGCAGTACACTTTTCGACTAAGGGCGTCTGCCACCACATTTGCCTTGCCTGGATGATAATGGATGCCCAAGTTATAATCTTTGATCAGTTCCAACCATCTCCTTTGCCTGAGGTTCAGGTCTGGTTGGGTGAATATGTACTTGAGGCTTTTGTGGTCGGTGAAGACCTCACACCGATTCCCCACAAGGTAATGTTTCCATATCTTCAAGGCATGAACCATGGATGCTAATTCCAGGTCGTGGGTCGGGTAGTTCAGCTCATGCGGCCTTAGCTGTCGGGATGCGTAGGATATCACCTTCCCTTCTTGCATTAAGACGCATCCCAACCCTTGACGAGAGGCATCACAGTAGACGTGGAAGTCTTTCTGGATGTCTGGCAGAGTCAGGATAGGGGCTGATACGAGCTTCTTCTTGAGAGTCAGGAAGCTCTCTTCGCAATCTGAGGTCCATTCAAATTTTACTCCTTTCTGCAAAAGTCTGGTCATAGGCTTGGCGATCTTGGAAAAATTCTCGATGAACCGGCGGTAGTATCCGGCCAATCCGAGAAAACTCCGGATCTCGGTCACGGTAGTGGGCTGCAGCCAGTTGGTTACCGCTTCAATGGTGGTTGGGTCCACTGCTATTCCTCCGGCAGATATAACATGGCCGAGGAACTTCACCTTAGACGGCCAAAATTCGCATTTGCTGTATTTGGCGTACAGTTGCTGCTCCCTTAGCTTTTCGAGGGTCAGACGGAGGTGAGTCTCGTGTTCTTCCTTGGTCTTGGAGTAAACGAGGATATCGTCGATGAATACCACGATGAACTTATCCAAGAACTCCATGAATACATTGTTCATCATGTTCATGAAAAAGGCCGGGGCATTCGTGAGTCCGAACGACATCACTGTATACTCGTAGAGTCCATTGCGGGAGGTGAAGGCAGTCTTGGGTATGTCCTCTTCTCTAATCCTCAATTGGTGATAACCTGGCCTGAGGTCAATCTTGGAAAACACTGAGGATCCTTTCAGCTGATCGAACATGTCGTCGATCCGAGGCAATGGGTACTTGTTCTTGATGGTTACGTCGTTTAGGGCCCTATAGTCCACGCACATCCTCTTGGTCTTGTCTTTCTTCATAGCGAAGATGACCGGTGCACCCCAGGGTGAGGTACTCGGTCAAATGTACCCTTTCTGCTCTAGGTATTCTATGTTGCTCTTGACTTCGGCTAGTTCGTTAGCGGCCATCCGGTATGGACTCTTGGAGATTGGAGTGGTCCCGGGGACAAGTTCGATTCTGAATTCGATGTCCCGCTTGGGAGGCATTCCTGGTAGGTCTTCAGGGAAGACGTCCATGAACTCCTTGACTATGGGTACTTCTTCAAGAGCGAGCGAGTGGAGGGATGCTTCGAGCGGTTTGCGACTGGTCATCCGAAAGGTGACGGCTGCGCCTTCAGGGTTGGTCACTGTGACGGACTTGTTGGCACAGTCGATCACTCCCTTGTGCTTCATCAACCAATCCATCCCTAGGATGAGGTCGAGTCTAGTGCATTTTATGAGGACTGGCTCGGCCCGGAATAATACTCCTTGGATCTCTATCTGAACCTTAGGGCTGTATAAGAGGGCTAAGGTCTTATTGCCAGGAGTGGCAATCATCATGGGGACGGATAGAGGGAGTACGTCCAATTCGTTGATTTTCACAAAATCTTCCGATATGAAAGTGTGTGTTGCTCCAGAGTCAAATAAAATCGTAGCTGGTACGGAATTTACGGTAAACGTACCAAGCACGACTTCGGGAGCCTCCTGAGCTTCCTCCGCGTTGATGTGGTTGACGCGGGCACGTATCGCCTGGTTGGGTGCCGCGCCTTGGGGCTGCTTGGGGTGAGGACACTGGTGCGAATAGTGCCCTTCCTTGTGGCAGTTGAAGCAGACGACCAGCCTCCCTTGGCGATCCTTCAAGACCGGGGCCTTGGTGGCTGACGTCGGCTGAGCGGCCGGAGCGGGTGGAGCAGGGCGAGGATGCCCGGCGTTGGATCCACCGGCGGCGTGAGGTGGCCTGTAGGCGGGCCGAGGATGGTAGGCGGGTGCTGGTGGCGGAGGGACGAAGCGGGGCCTCTAAGAGTTCGCCTGCTGATGTTTGAAGGCGATCATCTTCCTCTTCTTGAGGTCTAGCTTGTTCTGCTCAGTCTCTTGGATGAGCGCTTTGTTGACTAGCCATTGGAAGTCGGCGTAGTCGGTGGCGACGAGCTGGATGGACAGCTCATCCTTAAGTCCCCGAAGGAACTTGGCCTGGCGGAGGGCATCGGTGCGCACTTCTTCCGGTGCATAGCGGGCGAGGCGGTTGAACTCATGGAGGTACTCCATGACAGTCCGACTGCCTTGCTGCAGGTCATGGAACTCCTGCTGCTTTACCGCGATGACACCGGCGGGGACGTGGGCGGCACGGAAGGCGATGGTGAACTCCACCCAGGTCACCACGTGGTCCTCCGCTGGGACTCACGGTAGTTGTCCCACCATTCAGCGGCGGGACCCTGGAGCTGATGAGTGGCGAAGGCCACTCGCTCCCGGTCGGTGCAGGGGAGGAGGTCAAGTTTCTTTCCAATGGTGCGGAGCCAATCTCCGGCCTCCATTGGGGTTGGTGGTGCTTGAGAAGATGGGCGGGCGCACGCGCAGAAACTCCGAGAGTTGTGGAGCGGGTGCGGGTGCTGGTGCGCGAGGGGCAGGTTCCCCGTTCTGCAGTCGGTCCAACTGAGCTTGTTGGTGTTGCATCTGAGTGAGGAGGGCGGTGATCAGTTGGTTCTGATTCGCCATCATCTCCGCCAAAGTAGGGTGGTTGGCGGATGGCGACCCAGACTGACGTGGGCCTGTTGCTCCCCAGTTGGGTACAACACCCTCGGGCGCATCACGGCTTCCTCCTTCACCGTTGTTGGAGCCGGTGTTCTGGTGGTCGGTCATCTTCTGAATACACGAGGTTATAAGGCATAAAGATGAATACACTTAAGAAAATTGCTCATATGCATATAAACCAAGTGGTAAAAATGTTGGTTACAATCAAGTTCTTATTCTATCCACGACACAACCGTCGTAGATAGCACCACATACAAAATTTTTCTTTATTTAGGATAACGACCTCTAACGCCTACTCGCCACCAGAGGCGGTCTCCGTGCTCTCGGAACCACGAGTACGTGGCTCCAGAGGGATGGTGGGCTCGAGAAAGTTCTCGATGATGGAGTCGGAGACAAGGCCGGGGCGCGGTGCAGGGGCGCTAGTGGAGGGTCTGGCGGGGGAGGGGTGTGGCGGGATCCTCTTGGGGCGAGGGAGGGGCTCACGGATGGGCTTCTTCTTCCTTGGAAGGAGAGGGACCATCTCCGCGATGTCCTTCTACAGCTGCATAATCTTGTGCTGCAGCTCGCCGTTCTGTTGGATCAAGTTCTTCGTCTCCTCATGAAGAAACTCAACCGCCTCATGGTGCTCATCAGCTTCGAGTACCGCCTCGGTATGGAGGTCGTCCATAGCCTGCAGAAGACGCGACTGCCGGGCCATGACCGGATCACGCACGGAGTGAACTCCGAGGTAGATGCTACGGTGGGAGCCGGGAGTACGCTTCGGCACAAGCCGAAAGGACGAGTTCTGAAGATGATCATCGTAGATCATCCTCAGCTCCATGAGGGCCTGGAGGGCGACTCGTTGGCACGCGACGTCGAAGGTCGGGCCCCCAAGTGCGGTGGTGTAGGGTGGCAGGTGCTCTCCGGAGCCGTGGACGGTGAGGGAGACGTCACAAGGTCCAGCGAACTCGTCGGGGTACACTCCTTGAAATTCGGGCTCGAAGAGGAACCCGAGGAATGTGAGCATCATACGGAGCTCCCTGACGAAGCCCTCGTAATGGCGGCAGTAGCTGTGCACTTGGTATACTGGCATCTACAAAACAACAAGTTGAATAAAAGTGAGGGGAGAAACAAAGTTTATAAAGTAGGTTTTCGAGAAATAATTTCCTGCGGCTAATGGCTAGGCGGGTCTGTTTGGCTTCCTACAGTCAAGTCGGCTCTGATACCATCTTGGGGCACCCCGATTTATCAAAATCGAGACATTATTGAATTTCCATAGAAAAACAATAATAACAAGAGGTTCATCATGCGACAATCGTACATACGACAAGTATTCATGGCACGCAGACCATATTTATTACATCAGAGTAAAAATTAAATAAGTAAATAAAAGCATGACGAACGTCTTCTTCAGGATCTTCTCTCGACTGGGTCGCTACTCCAGACCATCTTCGTAGTAGGCATCCTCTGAGGTGTTCAATGGGTATGAGTACAAAAAGTACTCAAAGAGCCACCGCAAATGCAAGTAATAATACAGGATAATAAACAAGGAAGGGTAATGGCTAACAGTGCGGAAAAGTACATTTTCAGTTATTGCATTTAGTGTAGTCAGATTTAATCATGCGGAAAAGTAAACATGAGCATCAACAACACCATCTAACTCGAGGAGTACGTTTTACCTCCTCGCACAGCAGTCCTTACATGTCAACCAACATGCACATCCATATTCAAAGTAATCAAACTGTGGGATGTCACGCAACCCGCCCTTGACCGTGGGCTCGGCTTTTCGAAAAGATTTAAGACTCTGATCAGAGATGTACTACTGTACCCACAAGGCACACACTCATCCCAAATGAGATGACCCATACCACGGGAACTCGTGCCAAAACCTCAGCATGAAATGCTCCAAGCGATAACCACCCGCTCTAGGTTTCGCCGGCGCGCCGGGCCGCATCCCGGCTAACGTCGCACCCCTTTTTGCGCCATGTTGGTACAAGCCACCCGCAGGTGCTGCTTGACCCATCTCCAAATGGTGGCCTCGGTTTGGAACACTCCATACCTTAGTTAGGACTTACCCACTAGACTTGTGGTTAGTACGAAAGTGTATTGCAATGGATCCCTTAGACCAGTCCTTATAGTGCCCCGGGTGCTACCGACCAATGCCTTAGCTTGCACCCGGAACCCACCATGCATACACTCACAACCATGACTCATCACCGACAGAAATCCAAGGATAAGAAGTAACGGGGAACATATAGTGGAACCATTTTACTACGACTCATTTTTATCCTATAGCGATCGTGTCAATACATTGGACACTAGCTAATATCATTAATCATGTGGTGACAAGGAGGTTAGGCGAGATAGCATGGCTTGGGTTGCACATCAAGGTCGGGGGGATCCTAAATAAATATATTGTAAGGGTTCATTTGACTAATGCATGTATAACCTATGTGTTTTAGCGATAGTTTAATCAAACATGGGTCCAATATGCTCAAAAGATTGGTTTGGTGACTTGCCTTGTTCAGTGAAAGGCGAGGGAGGGACTTCGGGAAAGTATTTCGGCTCCTCGACGGCGTCGTAGTCTTCTCGATGTAAGTAAATTAAACGTGACATTCAATTAAACAATCAAAAAGTCACACAACAAGCATGTATGTTTAGTGTGGTTTTATCTTAAAGAAAGTTGAGTTGTTTATGTTTCTGAAATCTATTTTATAAATATTTTAAATTTAACTAAAATGGGATGTTGTCCTCTTTATAAGGGGCTTTAATTGTGAATAATATCACTTTAAGTTTTATATTTAATTTGGAATAAATGGTTCAGAGAAAACTTAGTGGTCTCAGCATATTAACAGGAAATAATTAAATATAAGACTTACTGAAATTTAAATAATTAAATTTACATTTTTATCTTAATGGCATTTGAATACCTATTTAAATAAACATGAAAAACCTAAAGTAAACCTACTGTTTTTATTGCATGAACATGTAGAGAATAATTTTACAAATTTTCTGAAATTGAAATGGCAATTTTTAGAGTTCAAATGCACCAGATATGAATTTTACAAGTTTAAAAGCATTTCAGGAATTTATTTTCAAATTTAAACCACCTCGGGTCCACGGTGAGCCAGGCCCTCGGTGAACCCGCACACTGTGCGCGTGCGCCGGATCGATCTGGACTGTTGGATCCAGATCCAACGCGTGAGGGCGAGGCGGGGCGCTTAAGTGATAACGGACGGCCAGGATTAAAACGCGCGAAAGGGTACCACGTGGACGCACGAGATCGAGCGCGGGTTTTAAATGAAAATGAACGCGCGGGATTAAAACGTAACGCTTTGACCAGATCCGACGGTGCGGATTAGATCGCATACGTGGGGTCACAGGCGTCGTCCGATCGCGATCGCACGGTCGGGATCAGATCCGACACGACACGGGTACTCGATCCGTGCCGGTCGTCTTCTCCGGCAACGGCGAGCGGGCCAGCGGCCACGGCGAGCGACAGCGGTCATATCTAGGGCCTAAAACGGAAAGAGGGCGACAAGGGGGTCACGAGGGTACCCTTGCGGTGAAGAAAGGTCGACAGAGCGAGGCCAGCGACGAGCGGAGGCGGTGAAGGCGTTCGGGTGCTCGGCGGCGACGACGATCCGGCGGGTTTCGTCGATGACGGAGCGGTGGCTGGGGTCGGTGAGGTTCGTGCGGTCGCAGCGGTGTGGTCGGCGAGGGCGGAGGGGGACTCCGGTGACGGCGAGCGACGGCTGGAGGACGGGCGACGGTGGTGCGCTAAAACACGGAATGTAAGAGCTCTGCTTGTTCTCGCAGCGTGTGAGCGTAGGGGTGCAATGCGGACGGCCAGGGGGTTTAAATAGGGTCGTCGACGGGGGCAGAGGGGGCGTGATTGGCGGTGGCCGGGAGTAAACGCGTTTTTAAACGCCGGCGAGCTCGGTTGCAAGGGTTCAACGCACCTGGACGCGATTTGGTCGGAATTGAAGAGGGGGAAACGGTCGGCGCGTTGAGGGGAATTCATTGCCGGTGATGGATTAAAGGGAGGGGGCCGGCGGGGGCGGGTCCGAGGCGGGATTAGGGCTTCGACCGACGAGGGGGGGATTTGGGGGTGGATCTCGCGGGGACGAAGGGTCTGACAAACGGGGGCCACACGTCAGCGAGCGCGAGCGAGTGAGGGTGGCGACTGACGGGTGGGCCGGGCTCGGGCGCGAGAGGGAACGGTTGGCGCCGACAGGTGGGGCCATTGTGTCGGGCGCGCACGCGAGGGGGGGGGTCGCTGACTGGTGGGGTCCAGCGGTCAGACGGGGCGCGCGGGAGGGAGTGGGCTGGGCCGGTCGGGAGAGAGAGAAAGCGAGGGAAGAGGCCCATTACTGTTTAAAACATTTCTGAATAAAAATAATTGCAGAAATTGGTTCAAAATAATAGGGCAACTTCCAAAGTTGATAAAAATTTATAAAAACTCTCAAAAATATATTTTGGCCATGGGAGTTTATACGAAAATTTTCAGCTCCTGGTTTGGTCATTAACTCTATGTTGTAGCTCAAAATGGTATAGAAGGGTATTTAATAGTATTTCCAAAATAATAAAATCCAGGAAATTGAATTAATTAATATTTTTATTCCTTTGAAAATTTGGGGTGTTACAATAACTTATCTCATGTAAAAATTAAAAACACATTTGAGAGAATTTAAAAAACAAATATTTGCCGAGTGCCACTTGGAAAAACACTCGACAAATAAAAAAGATAATGTTTGCCGAGTGCCACCTAGAAAGACACTCGGTAAACTAAAAATTTCATCTCTCACCAATTTTCCCACCTTTTTTTTCGCTGGCTGGCGTCATTTTTTCAGCTTTGCCCATTTATATATCCACAAAATAGCAGCAATTCCTCCTCTACCCACCTCCTTCCGCCACCCAGCCGACCGCCGCCTAGCCTCCTGGTGCCGCCCCGACCCGCCGCCTGGCCTCGACCGGCGTCGCCGCCCGACACCCTCTCCCGGCCCTGCCCTGCCCTGACTGCCACCCCTCCGACCGGCGCCGCCGCCCGGCTCTGCCCCGGTGCCCTTGCCCCGCCCCGCCCCGCCCCGCCGCTGCGCCGCTCGGCCGCCTCCCCAACCGGCGTCGCCCCGACCCCCGCCCTGGGGCTGTGCCGTGCCGTGCCCGCCAAGCATTCGACGAAATGCCGTGGTGCGGACGTCCTGTTTTTTTTTTATTTTCAGTTTTTTTCTTTGCCGAGTGCCAAGTTTTGACACTCGGCGTACCCGCTGTCATCTTCTTGTGTACACCGTTGTTTGCCGTGTGTCTTGTGCGAAAAAAAACACTTGGCAAAAATGAATTTACCGATGACGTTTTTGCCGAGTGTTGTTTGCCGAGTGCAACACTCGGCGAAGCGTTTGCTAAGTGCAAATAAGGCTTCGTTGAGTGCCTTTGGTACTCCACAAACATATGGCGTTTCCCGTAGTAAGCATCTGTCCTAGCTTGGTACTGAAATAAGATTAGCTAGCAAAATCATTGCTTCATTATCTATCCAATAATATGAATGAAACAGAACCCATTCGATTTGCAAACTGGAATTACGCCCACACCGCAATGTCTCCGCGACTACCTTTTGTCGAATCATACGGACGTCGCATTATAATTTAATCTGTGCAGTTCAAACTTTCATTACATTAGCTTTAATGTGCATACATAACAATCGTATGAGATTAATTTAAATTGATTAGTCGTATACAAATGGCATCGTCATAACTATTATTTAGCGAAACAATGTCGTCTAGTTTGCAGATTTATACGCATACATTGGTCTCAGTTAGATGGGCCACAAGGGCTCGCTCTGCTTAGCTTTCTTTTCAATTATAATCCAAGCGATTTTTTGAATTTTGAATTTAAATGTTTTGAAAATGGTATAATTTTTATCTGTTCCACAAAGCCCTGGACTAGTTTTTTTTCCGCAGAAACTTCCAATAAATTACATTCGAGAACCTTGTCATACAGATCCCTTAACATATTGTTGCAATGCCAAAATTCAATGAAATTCTGGAACTTCAATTTATTGCATGAAAGGTAATATCTGTAAACATCAAACTTGTATACCACACGTTCTCCATTTTTATGGGAGTGTAATAATTGTTTAGCAGATATCGAGCAAACGGCCATACTATACTTATTTTTGATCAAAGAAAGATATTAATGTAATGTTGTCTAAAATAAATCAAATATATTTTATATGATATATGTTATTTAATTTTAATTATATGGGTCTATCTACTTTTATTGATTTGTTGTGTAATATTAAACAGTAACAAAACGTAAACTGCTAAAACTACAAAGTATGTGGGTGGCAAATTCAGCACGACCACTTTGTTTTTTAAAAAGAGTATCGATACATGACATATCTCCAAAGGCAAAATGTTTAAATCGTGTTCTGGCCGGCAATGACATATAATTAAGTTGTGAAAAAAGTGATTCTCAGCCAATATTATCAGCAATCAACAGCTGGAAAATAGAGAATGAACTTTCAATTCTAATTCTTTATTAATTATAGTTTCCATGTAACATGAATTTATTAGGCGCATTTAGAAAGAAATCAAGTATGGAAAATTGATTATATATTACAAACGGTATATTTGCAATTTTTAAGAAATGAAATATTTTTTACATACGGTATGTACACGTGCATTTAAGTAGGAGAAATAAATTAAGGAAACAAAATAGTGAAACATGTGTGTCACCCAAATTACATTTGGTAGCTATAATTTGTATTAATTATAGGTGCCATGAAAAGCAGAGTTATATATATATATATAATGTATGTGCCACATTTTGTTAAGAAGAAACAAAATAATAGGAAAGTAAATAAAACTAATATGTTTGCATTTTTTAAAAAAGACACAAAATTAAAATGTAATACTTATATATGGCATGGCACCCAAATATACTTAATTATATTTGTCAAGTAAATCTTAATTTGCATGACACATTATGAAACAACGTATGAAAAGTGAATAAAGCTACGTGGCATATTTGCAATTTTTAGGAAGTAATCAAAATTATGTATATATGGTAATTAACACGCGCGGGCGCCCGGATGCAAGATCACTGCCTTTGATTTCACTTTTTTTTTCGATTTATAAGCCCGTGCAAGCCACCGCCATCTAATCGCACTGCACTACGTAGTCAATTTGATCAAGCTTTTTCGTCAATGGTGATCTAGTGCTCCCCTAAGGTGAGAATCAAGAAACCTTCTAGTTTTGATGCACTCATGCATGTATCTTTCTCGTTTGTGGCTCAGTTGAAGGTTAGGGTGTAGCAGAAGCAGAAGGCGAAGCCAGAGGCTTACGCGCGCGCGTTCGAGGAGGTGAACGCGGTAGTCACCATGTTTCGTTGCTGTATGTCGATGGATCCGGAGACGGGCGCCGGAAGGAAAAAGGACAAAACTTCGGCGTCTGGCGACGGCGCCGGAGATGGCGGCGATGGACGAGGTGGCGGCGGCGGCCGGAGAGGCAGTAAGAGCAAGTCCCAAAGCCCGACGTTTTGGGTCATCTTGCATGTCGAGAACCTCGAGGGATGCCGTAGGTTGATCAGGAGGCTCGCGATGGAGATTCCCGGCGTCGAGTCGGTGACGATGGACATACCGAACAACCAAGTGACGGTCACCGGACCCATGGCGACTGACCCGGACTTGCTGGCGGCGAGCCTCCGGACCAGGGGTAACCAAGTCGTGTCCATTGTCAGCGCTCCCTTCCGTGAAATTACCCGGTCCTTATGAGTTATGATGTGTGTCGTAATGGCCGGTCGAGCGCGCGTTGGATATTTGCATCAACTTCCTACGAATCGTAGATTTGCTCTCATTTTAGTTATTTTCTGTTAGAAAAAATAAGAGCTTAATGTGTTGCATCTTTATATTGTATGATATAGTTTGAAAGTTATGTGGCGGAAATATTATAGCATTATGGTACTCACATCTCTTTCATAATTAGTACTATTTTGGAAATAATAATATTTGGTTTCTCGACAGTGAATAAAATCATTTCTAAACATTGGAAAATGCTGTGCTTGGTATCTTGGATATGCATTTTTATATATGTTGCAATGATAAAAAATTTACAATATTAAAAAAAATATCATATAAAATATATAAATAACTTAAAATATGATAAAATAACAATGTCAGTAATTCTGTTTCAAGAAATTTACAATATTAAAAGAATACCATATAAAATATATAAACAACTTAAAATATGATAAAATAACATTGTCAGTAATTCGGTTTAAAGAATAGTATGTCACCACCATTAGCTGAAGTATTTGGTGCCACAAGTGCCGTGTGTTTATTGGAAATAATAAGCTTCCGTTGAAAATTTTAATGCAAAGTTTGTCGTGAGTTTTTCTAGTCGTTGACGATGGAGGGTGATTTCTTTTTTTGTGATTTTGCTCCCCTTCATATTTATACTTTGAAGTCCCACCTTATCTTTATAGATTTTCTAATATAATTAGAAGTCGACATACCGTTTCTTATACAGGAATATGATGTTTTCATATTAGGAGATCACTGCACATCATATTTGGTATTTATGTATGAACGCATGTGTGTGTAAATTAGTGATACATTGTACATTGTGTAGTGTACAACAAACTACATATGCGGTAACCATACTTGGCTCATGTCTGCCATCGATCTCTTCTAGACATTATTTTTTCTTCAATGTATTAGTATTATATATGTTTACATTTCGTAGATCAGAAAACAGTATTTGCTCAGAAAATAGTGTGCGTGCCAATTCAATTTAAGTTGAGTTTCATTTTTTCAACTAAAATTTGTGGTATTTTCTTTTGGCCAAAGTGATATTCACAATAGTGCGTGCGGAAAGAGAAAAATATAAACAATTAAGCGATGGAAGATGTTTACTCTCTTACCATATATGGATGACACGTGGATCTAATCGAGTTAGCTATTCTATTTTAAAAATACCTAATAGTGTTGGCAGTGAACCCGCTACTGCCATAATCATTCTCATTAATATTTGGTTATAATTGTCATTGACACGTGGACCTTCATTGTCATTGATACGTGGTGGCATGTTGTTTTTTTAATATTGTAAGTTTTTAGCACTCAACTAGTTATTTACCATTAGTGGTAACTAGTAGTGGACCCGTGCTACGCAACGGTAAAAATAAAAATAATAAATGTGTTAAGATTGAAACCATTTTTTAATTAGTTAAATTAAGTTCAACAACAACAATGAATTTGACAATAGAAATGTACATAGAAAATGGTCATTGGATCTGATTATTATCTTCGAGTCAAGACCAATCTATACTCCATCAGTGTTTCACTTTCACAAGACCCAAGAAGATTGATCATAAAATGACCATCAGGTAGAAGCTCTAAGCAAACCAGTTATCTAAGGATCCAACTAATAGCTGGTTGGTCACTTATTGCAACACTGTAATAAAAAGTACAGGAACAAAAACATGACATCAAGAGCATTGCACAGTGCACACTGCCATTTGGGGTGTAGGTTGATAAAAGATAGTAGAATTGAAGTTATAATTTAAGTTAAACAAATAATTGTTTAGCCCAGCAATTCACATGATAAACTTGTATAAGCAGGACAAATTTTTTCAGTTAATGCATTGGGAAATGTCATGAAACTCATTGTATTGACACAGCCGTTTCGGTGTGAATGATTGCAAAACAAATTTTCTAATTCAAAGAAACATGGTATGCTTTTCAACTAATCAATCAATCAGATTACGACTACAAAACAATTGTCCTTTTCAAGTGACACAAACAAAACACAGAATTATCTAGTTCTATCATTACTTTCATAAATGAGTTGCTCTTAACACTACCATTCCTGCACTCACTTGTATGCCAATATTAGAATTGATTAGGAATAATTATTATGGAATACAATAAGGTAAAATAATTCAACGGCAATGAGCTAATGATTGAAAAACACAAGATTACGCTACATTTTGATCATGTCATTTTCCTCAAGGACTGCTTGAGAAGTGGCTAGTGGAGATAAATGGCAGACTGTATTGTTCACAGATAAGTAATGATTGCAGTTAGGTTTTATTGCTAAAGGTACCAGTCTAGTAATACCAGCACCAACATAGAGATTATTTGAATTCATCTATATCAAATAGTTAATATTGAAATACACCAACTAATTAGCACATAGTAAATAGCATCAGATCGTGTTGATGAAGTTGAACAACATTTTAGTGTATAACCTTCTCAATCGCTCATTATCCGCATGGCATAAAAAAAGAAGCTCACTTCTTGTCTGAACCTCAACAAACAATAGGAATCATCAGGCATCAGCTATTACACAATTCACATTAGCATGAAAGTAACAAATTGAAACTAAGCTATGACAAAATATCAGTCAGTGAGCAATATACATAAGTGCTAGTAAAACAAATAGAGGACAAGAGATGTAAAGCAAAATGAGGATATGATCAATTTGAAATACAACATGATGGGAAAGGAGTTCATGTTTCTCCACCCCTTAATAGAGAGTTAAATGAAAAAATTATCCCTTCTCATAAGTCAAATATTATAACTACAATTGCAGCTTAAACAAGAGCTCAAGCTACGACATCAACCATGAAAAAGAACATCACATCTGTCATCCTAATACAAGAGACAAAAAGACAACTTCTTATCAATTTATGGAACAACAATCTTATGAGTCTTCTCAGCGATCACCTGAAATAGCATATCACATAACTTAACGAAGAAATGCAGACAAAATAGGGGAAGTCATAGATATATTACATGAATTTTTCCCAAGTACTTCTCACGGGTCCTAGTAGGCTCAGCTTGCCTCCTTTCTGCAATATTATTCAAGATTCAAACATCATAAGGTGAATCAAATATATAGAGGGATGGTAACAGTGCGAAAAATGCAATCTAAGATGCAAAAACAAAAAACTCACAACAAATAGACTTGACAAGACAATCTCTTTTCTCTAGAATAAAATTTAGCCTTTGCAAATAAAATAGAAACACTTCTATGCACCTTCTTCCCAGGTCTAACAAGCCTCAATGCAACTTCTGTTGATGTGTTGGCAGGAGAAAGAACATTGCTACTCTAAATGCAATATCAAGACAGCCATCAAAACTAAATGCAGCCTACCATTTCCGCACATTCAATGTACATTAACTGCATAACAAATAGTCTCAAGTGGTAAACCATTGCTGCATAATGGAGATGATAGCTGCCTAAATGGTTGGTTCACTAGACCACAGCACAGAATTCCCTACCAACGTTTGTTGGGAAAAGTTAACATATACCGACCGACAGTTAGTCAGTAAAACTAGCGACAAATTGTTGGTCGGCAATAATTACATATCATATCAGACTGTTGGTCGGTAAAGCTAATATTTTTATTGTCTAACAGCTGGTCGGCAATAGTGTTTTTACTGATGAACCGTTGGTCGGTAAATGTCGTCCGTCGGTAATGGGCTTAATTTCAAAACCCTAAGTCCATCCCGTATATTCCCGTGAATCCCTCATTCCCTTCTGAGACCCGCCGCCTCTCTTCCACAGATCTGCCCAGGACCGCCAAGAATCCCAACTCCCCGTTGCGCCGTCCGCCAAGAATCCGCCGTCCGGTGAGCCCGTGTCCGCCGCCGCCGCCGAGGTCCGCCGAGGTCCGCCGAGGTCCGCCAAGAATCCGCCGTCGCCGCGCCGCAGCGCTTCGGCACCGTCGCTCTCTCGGACGTGCGGTTCGTGCGGCGGCTCGGATCCGGGGACATTGGCAGCGTCTACCTGGCCGAGGTCAAGGGGAAGGGCGGCGACGGCGGAGGGAGCGGGAGTGGGGGCGTGGCCGCGCTGGTCGCCGCCAAGGTGATGGACAGGAAGGAGCTCGCGGGGAGGAACAAGGAGGGCCGCGCGCGCACCGAGCGCGAGATCCTCGAGAGCACCGAGAATACCTCTGATGGCGAGAGGGGAAGCAACAGCAACCCCAGCTGTGGCAGCCGCAGCTGCTTGAGCCGAGTCCACCCGCAGGCTGCATCGATCAATCAGTGCAGTGACAGCAGCGGCGAGGGGGAGGGGCCGCGCCACGTCGGTCCGGTGCCGATGGATCTCCCGCCGCTCTCCCACCAGGCGCTCTTCGGCGCCGTCCGATCCGCCGACGCCGCCGCCGTCGGCCGCCTCCTGGCCGACGCGGAGGCCTCCGGATCCACCCCGGCGCTCGCCGCCGCGGTGACGGACGCCGGGGAGACGGCGCTCTACGTCGCGGCGGAGGCCGGCTCAGAGGAGGTCGTCCGCCTCCTCATCCCGCTGTACGACTTCGAGGCCGCCACCATCCGCTCCCGCCTTGACCTCGACGCCTTCCACGTCGCCGCTAAGCAAGGCCACACCGGTGAGCTCTGCCTGCCTCCCATCTGATGCGATTCTTCTTACAAATGAATTAGAGTCTGTGGTTGTAATTGCTTCATGTTTCGGGCTCAGGACTAACTATGTTGGTAATTATAGCTGAGCTTCATTGCTTCGTCTGAACTGGTGGGAGTACTGGTGTATAGAGATGAAAAATCAGAGCTTAACTGCTAAGCTGATCTGGATAGTTTTTTTGCTGTTTGATGTGTCGAACATTAAAGTTCGATTGACGAATGATTGGCTATGTGTATGACAATATTATTAGGTTAAGGGAGGTATTGAAGTTTATGGTCTTACAAGTGCTAGACATAGTGGTTATTTGTACTTAGTAATTACAGAGAGATCGATATGTGGACAGCCACAGTTCATATGAATCGCAGTTTTCTCATGATCTCATCTATATCTATTCTTTTATAACATTAATTCAACGAAGGTATTATTCTTACATAGCTGAAAATGCTAACAGGGGTTGTGAAGGAATTCCTAGGGCGGTGGCCTGAGCTATGCTTTTATAACATTAACTCAACGTGCGTGACAAGAAGGCAAACACAGCTTTGCACATAGCTACACGAAAATGGAGGCCCCAGGTATGATTCTTTGCTAAAATCATGCAGTGGTATATTCTTCTCTGTTCGGCTGATGTTGTTAGTTTAAGTATACTATGCCTGGGGAATGTGTAGCAATGTTGTTACTATTAGGCATTCCGAAATTTCTATGCACAATTTATATGCACTCAGTCACTCACTTTTCTATATCATAAACCTGTGATTCCATTCATACATCATAAAAAAGTATAGCATGATGTACCTATCTTACTAGATTACTCTTTAGTATCTTTGCACATCATGTTGAAGTGGTTGCATTCAGTTGTTCCGACTCCCTGTAACTATAATGCTAGGTTACTTGGCTAACCTTTTATTTGGCTCTCCACGCGCACTACATTCCCAATCCCCTAGCTTTAATTAGAGCTAAACTGAATTGACTTTATATTAGATTTGTAATAAATCTATTGACATGGTTTATCTTATTGACATGTTTTGTAGGAAGGAAAAAGGCAAGCTACCATTTTGGGGGCGAATGGATTAGTAGCTTTTTGGATTAATGTATGTCGTGGTAGACGACCTTCTAGCCATTGTTTGGGATCATCAAGGCCGATTATTTTTGTGAACTTGTTATGGATGATTATGACTTTTACACTAAGTGGTGGATGAACTTGTATTTTTTAGTAATCAATACAATGAAAAGATCGTGTATGGTTGACTATCAATTCTTCGTTTAATTATGGTCAGTTATGTTCACTTATGTTTTGAGAGATGATTGGTTGGCAATAGGCTATGAGAGTATAGTCAGTTATGTTCACACTATCAGACTGTTGGTCGGGACAAAGATTTTGAGCTATGCCTACTGATAGTCGGTCGGTAAAAGTCTAGTGTCCAACCGTCGGTCGGGAAACGAACGTCGGTCGGGAAAGAATTTGTTGGTCGGTAAAAGTTTTTATCCCCGACCAACAGTTGGTCGGCAAAAAAATGTTGGTCGGGAAAGAGCTTTGCCTACCGAACTTTTAGTGACCGACAAGGTTGGTCGGGAAAACTCTTTCCCGACCAACATTCGGTCGCTAAAAGTGGTTTTCCCTACCAACTTATCTGTAGGGAATTCTATGCTGTGGTGTAGTGGTTTCAGAAGAAGAAATTAAATTATAGAACCCAATATCATGTACATTAACTAGACAAGCAAATTTCGTGTATTGCATATAATTCAAGTGCAGATCATTAGTACAAATATTCAATAGATTACTCTTCCAAGTTAGTCAGGATGAACTCCCTTAATTTGTGCATTAAGTGAACTTTGGAACATCTGACTTAACCCCTTACATTTCAAGATAATTGGATTGGAGCAGTAAAATACAATATTTCCTATACAAACACAATAGAAAGATATTTAGGACTCACATACATCATGACAAATATCATGCTAATAGTTGACAGGACAACATTGTTAGCACTTTCCAAAGCTTCAGTAAGGGTTTCCACTTCCATCTCAAACAATGAATCAACTTCAATAATTGGGGTAGAAGGTTATGCATTTTAAGTTCATACCATTTGTTGTGGCCAATTACAGAGTATTGAATTATGTGCTCAAATTGCTCTGAAAACAAACAAATTTAAATCATGGGATTTCCCAATAGAGGTGTTCAAGTATATGAAGCTGATCATCAGTTACTCCACCACCACAACTCCACAAGAAACAATCACCATATTACTTAATGGACCCAACGGGTATGGGGGAGCCCGATCTTTCGATGAGAGATGGAGGATGTGGTGAATTTGGTGGAGGTCAACGTTGGCTGCCCGACTACCACAACCAAGATGTTGTGGCGCCTTGAACGACAGGTACACCGTCTTCTGATAACTACGATTTGGGGGTGGAGATCGACGTTGTGCTACCCGACGACAACAACCACAAGGATGTTGCGCCTTAGCGATAGTTACACCAACTCTAGTTGTTGCTACTCTTGCCGTACCAAGAACAGCCTTGAACCTGCAAGCAATCGAAGAACAAGCAAGAACAAGATGACAAGAAAACACTCACGGATCTGATAGAAGTTGGAGTTTTGATTCAAGTAATCGGGCGGTCTAGCCGACACGCGTGTTTACAAGGAAGTAGCAGCAGCTAACTTACATCAAACAAAACCCGAGTTCTTTTTGTGGCTACTACTTGCTTAAAAGGAAAACTAGAAACTCGGGATGGAGTCATGAGTGTTCTTCGGTAGTTTCTGGACGTTTCGTCTGTTCTCTGCCATTGATTCTTGATCCGTTGGAAAGTAGACGAAGAGACCTTTCCAACAAGTACTTATTTGCTTTAAACAACCTTGGGAGTTGAATGATATGCTCCATTTAATCTTGGATTTCTGTAGTTACAAGAGTCCCTTCGGGAGTACGAATATTTATTGTATTGTTGCCTTCTCCACTCCTAGCTGGTTAAATTCCTAAGCACTTAAGGATAATAAATTCATCACAAGGCTTTAATAGTATCCCATTGGAAAAATAATTAACTTGAACAGCTAGGAACGAGTTCACCAGATAATTAAGTTCACGTGCACGGGCGCGTGTCATTGGTCCTTGCTTAGGTGTAGGCGGTGAAGGGGCTGCTGTTGTGGTTGTATTAATGGCAGCGATGTCCTCATCATCCTCCCCTTCTTGCAATAGAGTCGTCCTCGACTCGAACGTGTCCTCCTTGTGTAAGTATGGTTTCAAATCTGCAATGTTAAAAGAGGGACTAACCCCAAAATCTGCAGGCAACTCAATTTTATATGCATTATCATTTATTTTTTGAAGCACTTTGAAGGGTCCAGCAACTCGTGGTAGCAATTTAGACGTTCTCAAATCCGAAAATCTATCCTTTCTCAAATGAACCCAAACTAAATCATCTGTTTCAAAAGTAACATGCTTTCTACCCTTGCTACCGGCTTGTTGATACTTAGCATTCATGGCCTCAATGTTTGCCTTAGTTTGCTCATGCATCTTAGGAATCAGTTCAGCACGGCGAGAAGCATCAAAATTCAATTTTTTTGAAGGTGGAATGGCCATAAGATCAATGGGAGCACAAGGGACAAAACCATACACAATCTCAAAAGGGCATAATTTAGTAGTCGAATGCAGCGAACAATTGTAAGCAAATTCAATATGAGGCAAACATTCTTCCCACAATTTGATATTATGTTTCAGAACAACCCTAAGCATGGTAGATAAACTACGGTTTACCACTTCTGTTTGTCCCACTACAACAAAACAGGCAACTTCCGTCGGCCAAAGCCGACGGAAGTTAGCCCTTTCCCGACGGAAGAAGCCAACTTCCATCGGCAAAACGCTATCTTCCGTCGGCCTTTGGCCGACGGAAGCGCGGCGACGGAAGTTAGCTAACTTCCGTCGGCTTGACGTGGCCGACGGAAGTTAGCGCCGAACACTGCCACGTCACCAGGGGGGCTTTAACTTCCGTCGGCCAGCCTGGCCGACGGAAGTTAGGGGCAGCTAACTTCCGTCGGCTAGGGCCGAAGCCGACGGAAGTTAGCCTTTCTGCCCACGTGGCCGAAACCAGCTAACTTCCGTCGGCTATGGTCAAAGCCGACGGAAGTTACCTGGTATTTTTTTTTATTTTTTCCTAGTTCCCCTACTCACACTCACATCCAACCACAATTTCACATACATTCACAATACACATCCAAAATCACATTTCACATCCAAAATCACATTCAAACTTCACATATAACATCCAAAACCACATCTCACATCCAAAATCACATCCACACTTCACACATCACATCCAAAATCACATAATATAACTGAATTCACATCCAAAGTCACAGTAAACATCTGAATTCACATATAACATCCAAACTCACATACAAATTCACAAAACACAGCGAGAGCCACATACAAAGTCATATTTGTCCATATACTCACTGATCGCCCACATTTGGGTCGTGGGCGCCGCCGCTGCCTCCTGCTTCGTTCACATTTGCCCCGGAGGCTCCATCCTGGCCAGGCGTACGGAAACACTGAAGAAATAGACAAAATTAGAAACGAACTCAACTACCCTTCTAAACGCTAACTTAGGTATTTAGGAGGTACCTCAGGTGATGTAGGAGATAGTGGTGGTGGCGGGGGAGGTAGTGGTTGGAACATAGACATGTCAAATCCACTGTTTTGCTGGGCTAGTTGCTACACATGTTGTAATGTAATCAGTTAGTTCTAAACCTATTTCTGAATACTTTTGAAATGCAACACTCTAAAGTAAGCTTACTTGGATCATCGCCTGCTGTTGTGCTAAGCAGGCGGTATAGTACTCTTGTTGTTTGCTGTAGTGCTCGTCGCACCGCCTCATTTCCTCCCTCATTCGAACCATCTCCGGGGTTTCTTCTGAGCGACGACGGCTGGAGCCAACTCCGACGGAGCTCTGCGACGACTGAGCTGACTTCTGAGCTCTCACCGCTCTCGAGTCAATAACTCCATTGAACATGGAGTACCTGCAACATTAACAGGGGTTAGTTACCATCACAATACCATACACAAAACATTAATAAAAACATTGTCTCACCGTCCATGGCTTTTGCCACCTCCGCTGGAGTACACGGCCATTTGGTCCACAGGTTCTCTCCGCCAATCATAGTCCTCTCCATGGAGTCGAACCATGTGTTCACCATACTGCGCCTGCAAAAAAACATGTCCGATTAGCTAGACGCAGAAAAATGAAATTACGTCAACTCTTAATAACATCTCACCAAATGGTCCGTGGCTGTCTGGCTACACAAGACATCTGGCTGTGCCGGATCGCTTCCTTTGTGACCAGAGGTATACACCTCTATGTCACTTGGCACGTTGCCAGATTTAGCTTCCTGTACATTAGAAATGAGTTAGTCGCATTACAATGTATCTATAGCTAGAGAGTGACAGATCGGTCTTACCAAGCGTTTAGCGTGGCGAATATGTCCGTCGGCACCATATATGTGCTTCGGATCCGTCCCGCGGCATTGTCTTTTCTGCTCGGAAGTCTTCTTAAATGCGGCTGAAGACCAAATCTTGCAGAATTCGAAATATGCGTCCTCGCGGTTTGCAAACCACGGAATCCTCACCTGAACAGAGATGCTATTTGTATTATATGACAACAAATCTCAACAATCGAAGAGTAAAAAGTTAGAATTGTTTACCGAACGGTATTCTTCTTCAGTCAAATAAATTGACGATGAGCCCGTCGCCTTGCTCATTCGTTGCCCTAGCTTCTCCTTGTAGTAAGCATTGTTCGCTTGAATGCGGGCATACGAAATGGCGTCCTTCACCACCTTATGCGCATTGTTGTTGAAGACTTGAAGCGCATGGTTATGGTGATTGCCGACTTCTGGCAAGCAAAAGCGTAACTGCAAAAGTAATGATTAGTACAGTGTTGTAACTCGAAAAGCCTAAAAGTAGATTGAAAAAACACTTGCATACCCAGAAGTCATGAGACACCGCCCCCTGAGCAGTTCCGTGGCGCCCGTCAGGAGCGAACCGGTACTGGTCCCATGTCTGGCATAGAACCCGCTCACCGGTCGGCATTGTCAGCACCCCTGGGTAGTGCAGACGGCATAGGTTACCCAATATCTGGTTAACCTGCCTGACCCTCGAAGTGCCGTCGAACCTAGAGTCAATCCAAGATCTAGAAATACATAATAAATAAAGTTAATTAGTTTAGTGAAAGAAATTTTTTGAAAACAAAAGCAAAACAACAGAAGAGTATTACACTTACCCATCACCAACAGGCGTAATCTCGATCTTGGCTCCACCGGAAGTGACTACTGGTGGAGCGACCAAGTGACTCGTCCTGAAAGTTACCGAGGACCCGCCGGCAGCCTCAGCACCTTCCTCCTGACCTGCACCCTCCGGGAGATCCCCCTGCCCCGCACCCTCTGGGTCATCCCCCTGCCCCACACCCTCTGGGTCATCCCTCTGTGCCGCACACTCTGGGACATCCCCCTCTTGCCCGCCACCCACCGGATCATCCTCATGACCCGCACTCTCCAAGTGTTCTTCCTCCTACAAAACAGTATTGAAACAATTAGTAATAGTTTATAACTGGCATAAAAAACAATCTGAAAGTTACCTCCTCATCTAGTTGAAATGCAATAGGCCGACCAATTAATGTCGGATCTATGCATCTCAGGAGCTGCTCTTGACGACGTCTGTTTGAAGAAGAGGAACTACCCTGGAATAGGGTGTCCTCCTGACTCGTCGGTGTACTCGCTGGAGTACTCGCCGATGAACTCCCCAAGCGGAAGAGCTTCCTCGTGACACTCTTCATCTTTTTCGACATCCTGTTCAAAATAAGCACAAACAAGCATTTATTAGTAAAGAAGGTTTGTACATATGAAAAAACATGTAATATGAAGTATATTGCATATCCATGTATGAAAACAATTACTTGTCAATTATCATCAAAATCAGGATCAATTTGTCCTTTTCCTCCCCAAAGCACGCCATGTTACTTTTTTCTTCTTATGTTGGTGTTTCCTTTTCTCGGGAACTGCCACATCATTAGAATCGCCGAGAAAAGAATCTGTCGACGATTCTGACTCTACATTAAACGAAGTCGGCAATTCATCATCTTGATAAACCTCATCGACCTCTTCAACCTCCAATTGATAAGCGTCATCACTAGGGGTGTGTAGACGTTCCCGAGGATTCACTTTGTAGACTACCCACCAAGCACTTAGTTTTTCACATGGGTAGGGCATATAATACACCTGCTCGACTTGATGAGCAAGGACAAAATTGTCGCAACTAGATAATCGTTCCGCGTGTTTGACTTCAACCATCCCAAATTGGTTTTCACGAGTACCATGTTTAGGGTCGAACCAATCACAATCGAAGAAGACTACTTTAATCTCCTTATTCCCGGCAAATTTGTACTCGATTATATTTTTGATGATTCCATAATACATAGTTTCGTGTCCTTGTCCATCAACGACCCTTGTAACAACACCAGTATTAGTTGTTGCCGCTAGAGGTCGATATGCTTCAAATATAGTTGAACGGAAGCGGAAACCATTAACATCATAGCGACCGTAACTTTTGGCACTAATACTCCCGTAAGAGAGCTGTCGCAAGTCTATATGTACATTGTCAGCGAGCACGCACTGCAAATCATAAGAGATTATAAGATAATCAACCCAGTAGAGTAAAATAATACGTGTCAGAAAAGGTAAGGATTTACATGTTCTCTGAACCAAGTGAGAAAACTAGGCCCGCCATTTACTCCTTCTCGACGCAATTTATCTAATTGCTTCTCCGTTGGTTGATGACCAGATGTCAAGTATTTTGAATCAAACATACTGTCAATGTAACGAATAGGTAAACAAACGGGTATAAAATTTGGAGGTAAAATATAAAACTAAAACGAATCACTTACGCGAAATATTGTTCCATCTCTTCCATATTTGAGTACATGTAGAGCAAGGCATTTGTTCGTTCTTCCTGAGTTACATAATATGTCGTGGAAACACCAACAGTTATGCCCTTCCACCCAAATATTTGGAGATCACTACAAGGATGGTCTTCATCCATATGGTACCGTGTAGCAGGTGTGTTGACATTGTGATGCTCAGCGAAGTATACACTAGTGAAGTATGCTATCTCTTTCAATTTAAATTCTTCTGCGATGCAACCTTCAACTCTGGCCTTATTACCAACCATCGCTCTAAGCTTCTTTAGGGACCTTTCAATATGATACATCCACCTATATTGCACAGGGCCACCTACCTTAGCTTCATATGGCAGATGAACCAGTAAATGTTGCATTGGATTGAAGAACCCTGGAGGGAATATTTTTTCCAGTTTACATAAAAGCACTGGGATCTCTTTCTCTAGCATCTCCATCATATCTTTCTTAATTTCTTTCGCACAAAGTTGTCTATAAAAATGGCTCAGCTCAGCTAACGCTTTCCACACATCATCATTCAGGTACCCACGAAACATTACAGGAAGGAGTCTTTCCATTATTATGTGGTAATCGTGACTTTTCAATCCATTTAATTTCCCTGTCTTCAAGTTCACAGCTCTTCTAAATCCTGCGGCGTAACCATCTGGGAATTTCAAATTTTTCAACCACCTCATTACTTGTTTTTTTCTTTAGGTTTTAAACAAAATGGGGCACGTGGCTTGCCACCACTATTCGTCAACTCAAGGGTTGGTCGATTACAAATCTCAGCTAAATCTCTTCTCGCCTTTACATTATCTTTTGTCCTGTCAGTAAAATCCATACATGTACTTATAATGCTTTCACCAACATTACGTTCCTGATGCATAACGTCAATGTTGTGCATCAGAATTAGTGATTTGACGTACGGCAGTTCCCATAAACCACATATGTGGGTCCAATTATGTTCGGTTCCGAATCCTACAAATCCATCCTCATTTTCATTAAGGACCAACTCATTCAGCATATCAGCGATTTCTGTACCATTTAAACGCCTTGGTGGTCCCTTTACAACAATGTTGTCCTTCTTGAAATTGTTCCTCTGTAACCTAAATGGGTGATTCATGGGCAAAAAGCATCTATGGCAATCAAAGTAACAAATCTTTCCCCCGAAGTTCAGACGGAAACAATCTGTGTCCTTCGCACATATCGGGCATGTCAACCTTCCATGACAACTCCAACCAGAAAAAATACCGTATGCCGGAAAATCGTGGACCGACCACAGATACGCAACTCGAAGATTGAATTTTTGTTTCTGGTCATAGTCATATGCTTCAACTCCTTTCCACAATTGTTTTAACTCTTCAATTAAGGGCTTCAACATCACGTTTAGTCGTGTTCCAGGATGATCTGGACCGGGTATAATGAGACACAGGAACATAAATTCATATTTCATACAAAATGAAGGTGGAAGGTTGTATGGAATAGCAAACACGGGCCAACAAGAGTACGACGATGCCGTTACATTGAAAGGCGTGAATCCATCAGTTGCCAACCCGATGCGAACATTCCTTGCATCACTAGCAAAGTCTGCATCAAAATCATCTAGAGCCTTCCATGCCGCACCATCAGATGGGTGCACCATTACTTGATTATTCTCACATACACCTTCTTTATGCCATCGCATATGTCTAGCGGTTTTCTTTGATAGAAACAATCGTTTCACCCGAGGTGTAAGAGGCATGTAACGAAGTTGCTTATGAGCAACCTCTGTCGTCACCTTCTCTCCGTCTTCATTTATGACCTCTACGAATCTCGGTTTACCACATTTTAAGCATTTCACCTCATTACTATGTTCTTTCCAGAACAGCATACAATTATCTCGGCACACATCAATCTTCTCATACTCCATACCGAGAGCAGAAAGCATTTTCTTTGACTGATACATGTCTTTCGGCACCTTATGGTTCTTAGGAAGGATATCGCTGATCAGATTCAAGAGCTCCTTATAACAATTGTTTGAAAATGCAAACTTTGACTTAATAGCCATAATACGAGTCACGAAAGCGAGAATGCTTACGGTGGTGTGCTCATGCAATGGCTCTTCTGAAGCTCGAAGGATGTCGAAAAACTTTTGAACCTCCGGTGTTGGAGGATCCTCGGGGTTTGATTCAAACTCCGGTCGTATAGCATCAACCATCTCATCCATCCTATCGTCAGCAACGCTATCATCTTCTTCTTCCACTACTAATACCGTTTTTTCAAGGCCTGTCTCGCCGTGAAAAGACCAAACTTCATAACCTGGCACGAAACCATATTTGCAAATATGCAATGACAACGTCCTCTTGTCTTGCCAACGAGAATTTCTGCACTTCATGCATGGGCACCTCGCGCCAGTGTTTGTTGTCAAAGCGAATGCACGATCAACAAATTTCTCAGCGTTGATTACCCACTCCCTTGTGTGAGCTCCACTTTTCATCCAACCACTATACATCCACCGTCGGTCGTCCTCAGCCATTCTATATGCAAAACATTCATTCAATCAAAGGGCTCGCAACAAACACACACCCTGGCCACCCCCCGCCTCCGCCTCCGGACAACGGAGGGGAAGTAGAGGCGGCCGGGCGGCCGACGACGCAAGGGGAAGCAGAGCCCACCGGCGACGCGATTCACCATGGCGTCCGGCGGTGACCGCCTGGACGCCTAGTCGACGCAGGCGATGCCGTGACAACCATGGTCTATAGGAAAAGATAGGTCCTAAACCCACCCAAGAGTGACTGACAAAACGTGGTATTTATGACGAGCCATGAGTCCGAACGAAATTTCAGCAGCATAACCCCGCTGTTCTCCAATTGCACGCCTGATAGTGGTGCAATGGAGAACAACAAGGTTATGTTACTGAAATCTCATTCGGACTCATGACTCATCATAAAACCACGCTCTGTCGCCCACTCTGAGGCTGTCCAAAAAGGGACAATTCCGGACCTGCACATCTCACACGCATGACACGTGTGAGACATGTTGGTCCGAAACGGGTGACGCATAGGTTTCGTTACACTATCTACGTTGTTGTCAAATAAAAAATTGCATACGAAAAGGAGTATATATAATAAAGTATATATATATAATACTAATCACCCAATGAAATCATCAACAAACCACAAATTAACACAAGAATATAATTAAGATCATATATAATAGCACATCTCATAGTAAACACTTGTAAAAGCATAAAATTAATTGACTTTTGTTTTTATTAATTACTTTACTCTTGGTATTTATTTTTGCAAACCTGGAGAAATCATTGCAATCCACTACGACAAAATTCACAAATCAAAAGTGAAGAAAATTCTTAAAGAAGAAAAATTTACTTGACAGCGATGGATCAAAGGTCGGCGGGCGGTGGAGGTCGACGGGCGCTGAAGGATAGTAGGCGGCGACGGGCGGCGGCCGGCTGCACATCGCATATGAAACATATTAATACACAATCCAAAGACATCCCCTGTACAATGCACAATGCATATAACCACACAATTGGTGGCCAGCTAGCTACGAAAGAGGTGGATTAATGTAAACTAGAATGGCCAACACACTTTTCACACTATATTAATGTAAACAACATGCATGTACATTTAAATTACTCTAAAATTACTATGATCGGAACAAATTCTCATTTTTTTAGGAATAGCATTGAGGCTTCTCAATTGTATAGCAAACAAAAAAATAGCATACATGCACATTGAAACAAACAAACATTAATTTGCCAATATAAAAAATAGCATTGTCTCACCGAGACGGGTGGCACGGGCCGTGCAGCGACGTCCAAGACGGCAGTGGGGCGGATGGCGGCGATGGCCAGGAGGAGGCGAGCACCGGGTGGCCGAGGCGGCAAGGGCAGGCGGCGGCGCCACGGGCAGGAGGCAGCTAGGGCGGTGGCCGGCGGCTGCCGGACGGGCCGGGCGGGCGGCCGAGGCGGCGGCCGGGCGGCTGGGCGGCCGGGCGGGCGGCGGGCGGGCGGGCGGGCGGCCGAGGCGGCGGCCGGGCGGGCGGCCGGGCGGCGGCCGGGCGGCGAAGCGGCGGCGACGGGCGGGCGGCGGCCGAGGCGGCGAAGCGGCGGCGGCGGGGAACGGGCGGGAGTGCGCGCGTGTACAGGGAGTTAGGGCTCCCTGTACGCGCGCGCGGTTGGGTGAAAAGCCCCCTAACTTCCGTCGGCCAGCATTAAAGCCGACGGAAGTTAGCTAACTTCCGTCGGCTTTAATGCTGGCCGACGGAAGTTAGGGGGATCCGGGCGGCCGCGGAAAAACCCCCGCTAACTTCCGTCGGCCACTGTCATAAGCCGACGGAAGTTAAGTTAACTTCCGTCGGCTTGTGGAGGCCGACGGAAGTTATTTAACTTCCGTCGGCTTGCCCAAAAGCCGACGGAAGTTAACTTGGCCGACGAAAATGTTCTGTTTTGTTGTAGTGTCCATCAGTTTGAGGGTGACAAGTAGTAGAAAATAGTAATTTAGTTCCCAACTTAGCCCATAAGGTTTTCCATAAATGACTAAGAAATTTGGCATCCCGATCTAAAACAATAGTGTTTGGTACCCCATGCAAACGAACAACTTCACGAAAGAACAAATCAACAGTATGGGTAGCATCATCAGTTTTGTGACATGGTATGAAGTGTGTCATTTTAGAAAACCTATCCACAACAACAAAAATACTATCCCTCCCCTTCTTTGTTCTAGGCAGTCCTAAAACAAAGTCCATAGAAATATCCTCCCATGGAGTACTAGGAACAGGGAGAGGCATGTACAAACCATGTGGATTAAGACGGGACTTGGCTTTTTGACAGGTGGTGCAGCGAGCAACAAACCGCTCCACATCCCTTCTCATCTTTGACCAATAGAAATGGCTTGCTAAGATGTCTTCTGTCTTCTTCACACTAAAGTGCCCAATCAACCCACCGCCATGTGCTTCCTGCAATAGTAACAAACGCATAGAACTAGCTGGAATGCATAATTTGTTAGCCCGAAACACGAAGCCATCAGTGAGAACAAACTTGTTCCATGTTCTCCCTTCTTTACATTGCAGCAACACATCTTTGAAATCAACATCAAAAGCATATTGTTCTCTAATTGTTTCCAAGCCAAAGATCTTAAAATCAAGTTGGGATAGCATAGTATAACAGCGAGATAAGGCATCCGCAATGACATTATCTTTTCCTTTCTTATATTTGATGACATAAGGAAATGACTCAATAAATTTTACCCACTTGGCATGCCTACAGTTCAGATTGGTTTGGCTCCTAATGTGCTTCAAAGATTCATGATCAGAATGTATAACAAATTCTTTAGGCCACAAATAATGTTGCCACGTTTCCAAAGTTCGAACTAGAGCATACTCCCTCCAGTACACAAAAACAAGTCATTTTGGACATGATTTCACATACCAAGGAGCAATTAATTAGTGTGTACTTTCCATGTTTGCCCCTATTAAATATAGTGCAAGAGTAAACATAGCACGAAAAAACAAGAAAAAAGTAGTACTACTTGAGGGGTATAGTTGTCCAAAATGCACAATAAAATGCAAAACGACTTGTTTTAGCAACCTCTTGATAGAAGCCTAAAACGACTTGTTTTTGTGTACCGGAGGGAGTATAATTCTTTATCATAAGTGGAATAGTTTAAACTAGGCCCATTCAGTTTCTCACTAAAATAAGCAATAGGTTTTCCTTCTTGCAACAAGACACCTCCCAACCCAATACCACTAGCATCACATTCCAATTCAAAAGTCTTATTGAAATCTAGTAATTGAAGAAGGGGTGTATGAGTTAACCTATCCTTCAAAGTATTAAATACAACCTCTTGCGCCTTTCCCCAGGTGAACGGAGCACCCTTCTTCGTAAGCTCGTGCAGTGGGCCTTCTATGGTGATGAAGTCCTTCACAAATCGGCGATACAATCCAGCAAGCCCGAGGAAGCTTCAGACTTGCGTGACCGTGGTAGGAACCGGCCAACTGTGTATTGCCTCCACCTTGGCTTGATCTACTTCAATTCCCTGTGGTGTCACAACATAGCCAAGAAAAGAGACTCTATCTGTGCAAAAGGTCCATTTGTTAATGTTACCAAATAAGCGTGCATCGCGTAAAGCATTAAAAACAGCACATAGATGTTCAAGATGTTCTTCTAGAGATGTGCTATAGATCAAGATGTCATCAAAGTAAACTACCACAAATCTTCCAATGAAAGCACGTAAAACTTCATTCATTAATCGCATGAAAGTGCCAGGTGCATTAGTGAGGCCAAAAGGCATGACTAACCACTCATACAAACCGAACTTGGTTTTAAACGCCGTTTTCCATTCATCTCCTAGCTTCATGCGAATTTGGTGGTATCCACTACGCAAATCAATTTTAGAGAAAATCATCGAGCCACTAAGTTCATCAAGAATATCATCTAACCTAGGGATAGGATGATGATATCTGATGGTAATGTTATTAATTGCTCGACAATCTACACACATGCGCCATGATCCATCTTTCTTTGGAACCAACAGAACAGGAACAGAGCAAGGACTAAGGGACTCACGCACATAACCTTTGTCGAGTAATTCTTGTACTTGTCGCTGAATCTCCTTGGTCTCCTCCGAGTTGGTCCTGTATGGTACTCGATTTGGCAAGGAAGCCCCAAGGATGAGGTCAATCTGATGCTCAATACCTCTGATTGGTGGTAGCCCGGGTGGCACTTCTTGTGGGAACACATCAGCATATTCCTGCAAAAGATTAGTGACAGTAGGAGGCAAAGTAGATGGTATGTCATGAAGCGAGAACAAAGCTTCTTTGCAAACAAATACATAATAGATCGTGGCATCATCATTTAATTCAAGCAAATCAGATTTTGAAGCAAGGAAACAAGCACTTTTCAATTTTATGTCATTTTTCCCAACATGAGCAGATTTAGATTTTTCATTCGTAGGTTGAACCGATCCGTTCACAACACCACTGTCATTTTGAGCAGATTTCTTGTTTTTCTCCTTGCAAGCTCTAGCAACTTCATCCCTGAAAATAGCATCGGGGGACATAAGGTGCAAAACAAGCTTCTTCTCATTATGCATGAAAGAATATTGATTTGATTTACCATGATGCAAGGTATCCTTACCAAATTGCCAAGGTCTACCAAATAACATAGAGCAAGCTTGCATAGGTATCACATCACAATCAATGTAATCATGGTATGAACCAATTGTAAATTCTACTCAGACCATACGTGTTACCTTAAGCTTACCACTATCATTGAACCGTTGGATGTAGTAGGGATGTGGGTGTGGAAGTGTTTTCATCCCAAGTTTTGCTACCATGGTGGCACTCGCCAAGTTGTTGTAACTTCCTCCATCAATAATAATGTGACACGATCGTTCCAAAACTACACACTTTGTTTGGAACAGATTGTGTCGTTGGTTCTGTTCAGCTTGAATCATTTGGGCACTCAAGATACGCCTCACAACAAGACTCTCGTAGTGTTCAGCGTGTTTAGCCCCAATGTGTTCTTCATCATCATTCTTCTTTCCTACATCTTGGGCAGCAAGCATGGCATATGTTTCATCATCTAAATCACTATTTTCTCGTATGATCAGCACACGCTTGCTTGGACAGTCCCTTTGTATGTGCCCAAATCCTTTGCATCGGAGGCACTGGATGTCCTTCATTCTCCCGGTGGAAGCGACGGAAGAAGAAGTGTTGGCTGCAGCTTGGGTGGATCCTTTTGCTGTCTCAGTAGTATGGAATGGTGCTGATTTTGATGTAGTTGTGAACAACCGATTGGAATTATCTCTTTGAAAATCATGTTTAGGGCCAGCGGCACTTGTGTGGGGCTACCACGATGTAGTCCGACCTGCAGGAGTGTTATTTATTGTGCGGCGTCCCTGCACTTCTCTTTCAGCCTTACAAGCAAGATGAAATAATCGAGTGACATTAGTGTACTCCTTGTAAGCCAATATATCCTGAATTTCTCTAGTTAAACCACCCATGAATCGAGCCATCGCAGCCTCTTCATTTTCAACTAGACCACATCTCATCATGCCTATTTGTAGTTCTTGATAGACTCCTCAACTGATTTGTTGCCTTGCCTAAGCTGTTGTAATTTATGCAACAAGTCACGAGCATGATAGGACGGAACAAAATGACTACGCATGATTCTTCTTAAAGCATTCCAAGTTTGTGGTACAATAGCTGGATTTTTAGTTTGATACTCATGCCACCAAACAGAAGCAAAGTCAGTGAATTCACTAGTGGCAGCTCTAACCTTTTTATCATCAGGAAATTCATGGCATGCAAATTTTTGATCTACCGACAGCTCCCAAGTCAGATATGCATCAGGATCATATTTCCCATCAAAAGATGGTATGGAGAATTTAATCCTGCATAGGGAATCATTGTTGTCACGTACCTCACGTCATGGAGCTCGACCAACCATACCGTGATAGTTGCGACGTGGTTGCCATCGATACCTGAAAGATCCATCATCAAGCTTGGTATCCGCTGAATAGTCTAGCTCGTCATATCTTGCGGCGCTGCCAATGGAGGTATGGCCGTTATCATCACGTTGTTCCCTCTCTCTGAGTCCAGCTTGTTCCATCCTCTCTAATCACGCATTGATTGCTGCAAGAGAGGTGTTAATAGCCCCAGCTGTTCTCTCCAATGTGGTTAGCTGGTTGTTGGCAAAAATCTGCGCCGCCTCTAATTGACCTATGCGCTCATTGGTGACTTGAACATCCTCGTTGAGGGCTTCCATGTGCAATATTAGTTGGCGTTTGAAATGCTGAATGATGCCCCTCGTACGTGGTGAATGTGGAAGCATCTCACTCGCATTAGCTGACATGGTTAGTACAAAAGAAGTACAAAAGCAAGCAGATTAAACCTAACAGTTGCTAGGAGATGGTAGGACACAGACACTTTCTCATTAGCAAGAAATCAAGCTCTTACAAGTTCTTACCACAAAATGGAGGAGGCGCCGGCAAACAGCAAGAACAACAACAAACAATGACTGCCAGCACAACCCAGTGGTGTTGTAGATAATTTTGTGGAGCTGTAGGTGGCTGCTAAAACAATTGCACAAAGGAACAACTAGTACCACGTCAGTCACAGCAAGTTGAATAAATGTTCCGCGATGGTACGGTGCTGGTCCTAGTCCAAACCGTGATAGAGATGTGAGCCGTCACCCAAACGTAATCACCAAAATGCTCAAAACAGCAAGCTGAATTTCGAAACTTTGAAGCAAAGGTCACACAAAATGTCTTTCTTTTTTTTGTACTTGGAATCTTAATTTATATAGAAAATTGAATTAGTGCATATTTTTTTTCTTTTGGCCTATGCCTTGTTTCTTGCTGATCTGTGCGGCTTTTGTTTTGCACTTGCCTTTTTCTCACTTTGCAACTTCAGTTAGAGAATGAAAATGGAGATAGAACAAGGTGCACGAACTCAAAACTCTAGCGGTAAAATCTTAGGACCAGCAACTTGACACAAAGAAGTAACCGTGAATTCAACAAGCCGAGAGCTAAGTAGCAAAGCAAAGGCACAAAATGTTTTTGGGATTTTCATATCAAAACTTATCTTTGGGAAAAAGTGGACTGTAGGAAAACAAAGAACAAAGAAGAAGGAGATCTATCACCGATCAACCTGAAATCTGATACCACTTAATGGACCCAACGGTTATGGGGGAGCCCGATCTTTCAATGAGAGATGGAGGATGTGGTGAATTTGGTGGAGGCCGACGTTGGCTGCCCGACTACCACAACCAAGATGGTGTGGCGCCTTGAGCGACAGGTACACCGTCTCCTGATAACTACGATTTGGGGGTGGAGATCGACGTTGTGCTACCCGACTACAACAACCACAAGGATGCTATGCCTTAGCGATAGTTACACCGACTCTGGTTGTTCTGCTCTTGTTGTACTAAGAACAACCTTGAACCTGCAAGCAATCGAAGAACAAGCAAGAACAAGATGACAAACAAACACTCACAGATCTGATAGAAGTTGGAGTTTTGATTCAAGTAATCGGACGGTCTAGCCGACACGCACGCTTACAAGGAAGTAGCAGCAGCTAACTTACATCAAACAAAACATGAGTTCTTTTTGTGGCTACTACTTGCTTAAAAGGAAAACTAGAAACTCAAGATGGAGTCACGAGTGTTCTTTGGCAGTTTCTGGACGTTTCGTTTGTTCTCTGCCATTGATTCTTGATCCGTTGGAAAGTAGACGAAGAGATCTTTCCAACAAGTACTTATTTGCTTTAAACAACCTTGGGAGTTGAAAGATATGCTCCATTTAATCTTGGATTTCTGCAGTTACAAGAGTCCCTTCAGGAGTACGAATATTTATTGCATTGTTGCCTTCTCCACTCCTAGCTGGTTCAATTCCTAAGCACTTAAGGATAATAAAGTCATCACAAGGCTTTAATAGTACCCCATTGAAAAAATAATTAACTTGAACAGCTAGGAACGATTTCACTAGATAATTAAGTTCACGTGCACGGGCGCGTGTCATTGGTCCTTGCTTAGGTGTAGGCGGTGAAGGGGCTGTTGTTGTGGTTTTATCAATGGCAGCGATGTCCTCATCATTACTGAGCATGGTGCACTATAAAATTTTATAACTTTGCTTATAATAAGGCTATCCCATAACATCACTTTTGACTAATCAGCCAGTGTTATTAAAACGGCCCTAGCATTACCATTTATTTGTGTTCTGCTATCATTTCAAATAGTATAATCTGCGGTACAATAAATAGAAAATTTAGCATATGTAGAAGGCGATAGAATCTTGATAATTTACACTTATTTAATCTAGGAGAAAAATGTATAATGAATTAATAAGATCCATGATGAAGAAATCAAAATAAAGTTCATACAGGAACTGGTGTTACCTCAGGAGACACGGCTTGGGTGCAGATGTCAATACGACACCATCGTCGACAGTGGAGGCGCAACACCGGAGCTGCACAATCGATGTAGCCGGCGCACTTGGCGTGGATCGAACGAAGCCAAAACATGTGGCTTCTTCTTCCCCTGTCCATCCTCCCCCAAAGAAACCAAAACATGCAATACATACACGAGACTTCATTGCATCATAATGCAATTAAAAGTATTAATACTTGATCAGAGAATGTAAAGCAATATTTAGTAAAAATATTAATACTTGATCAGAGAATGTAAAGCAATATTTACCATCAACCAAGTCATTTTCTTGAATCTCCCCAAGTAGGATCCAGTAAGAAGCTTTTGCTTCTTTGAGTAAAAATAGATAGGAAGAGAATGGATATGCAAGAACTACAAATTAGTCCATAACACTAACACCAACAATAATGTGGAATAACAAACCTCACATCCGCACAACAAAATTAGAATTGACCTAAAAATCAGATTATTTCTTCACGTCAAACGCCTCATAAATTAGATCAAGACAAATCCACATTCATTGCAATAAGGATGGCATCTGCAAAGATGAAGAACGACATTTCAACAGTCCAAAAAAATATTCATCAAGCACCGAACTAATCTGAATCCAACTCAATGAATAGGCTCCCTAGCAGAGCAGTCAAACAAGAAAGCCCCGGGGACTCGATTGTGTACACTTATAGAGATATCGTTGCCAATGGTGGAGAGCTCCTGCTTGGCCTTCTGGGAGCTAGTGAATTGCCGATCTTGGTGAGGGCCTTCTCCATCCTTCGCTCATGGACGCTCAACTCAACCCAGCTGACCTAGCCACCGAAGGTTGTGTGGTCGTGTAGACGATGCACGGTGGGTGGGTGAGGTGTTGCAGCATAGGCGACAAAGAATCATGTGCAAAACTCTAGCACCCTTCCCCTAGCAAAGCCAGATAAATCGCGAACAGACCTAACCACGAGGATTGCAATGATACAAATCCCAGCAAAATAGTAGTAAAAATTGTGAGAAAACAGCAGCGCAAACAAGATCAGAGCCCCCGCTCGCCTGGAGCCCCCACCGCTCGGATACCCCGCTGCCCAGAGACCCCGCTGCCCAGAGCCCCACCGCCCGGAGCCCCGCCCACTCGTCGCCCCGCCGCCCGAAGCCCCGCCGCCCGATGTGTGGGAGCCTAGTGACTGGTGAGAGGAGGCGGCGGCGCCTAGGGTTAGGAGGGAGGGGAGGCCAGGGATGCAACGTGGGGAAGAAGCAGCGCTTACGGTTAGGGGAGAAGGGGAGGATGATGCACATTTGTGATTAGTTTGCCATAAATTTAGGATGAAGCAACAGAATACATTCGTTGGAAATATATTTTCAATCGCTGCATGGCCGGGAATAGTGTGGACAGTGAAGATTATAGTTTGCTCGTTGTTCGTTCAGTTTGGTGGGGATCTCAGATGGATGGCACGGGGCGCAGAAGGGAAGGCTCAGGCGCGCGGCTACATCTGCTGATGAACGGTGCAGATGAACGGTGCAGATTGTTTCAATGAGTATGAGTAAACAATTAACGGACCAAATTGTTTAAATGAGTAAAACAACTCGTCTATTATATAGTAGTATAGATACTAGAAAGAGTACCACACAAATATTACAGACTAGTGGGATAATCAAATTTCTAAAATATTTGACGATAAATTGCATATTTATTTAAATTTGTAAATATAAGGACTACAAAGAGGTTACCCATGCAATGAGAACTATCAATTTGAGAAGAATTGAGGTTACCCAAAAAATCCCCAAATTTCTTCTCCTCTACTTTTCTTCTCCCTTCTCCCTTTGCCCTTTTCTAAAATCCAATTTCAACCAATTCGATGAGCACTTCACAACCACCAAATCTGATCGAACATTAATTAGAGCAACAGTTAAAAAGTTGTATTTTTGTACTTTTTATTAAACCTTGGTCTGTAATACAGACATATATAATACTAAATTTGGTCATTGTTGCCATTTTTAATCTTTTTTGTCAAACCATTGTTAGAATTTATGTTACAAGTACTAATATTGTTGTGGTGATAAAATATATAAACTTATAAAGACATGATTGTTAATAATATATTCATCAAACCTTGATTTTTTATGAAATAAATTATAAAAAAATACTAGGTTTGATTTCCATGGTTTGACGGAATTCTTAAAACGGAGATGTGTACAGCAACATTAATAAACTTTAAAACCAATTCTAATATTATGTTTCAAAATTCAAGACAATGTCCTGTTTGTTTATTTTCAATTCGAATTCGTTATTAATTATAGTTTCCAATTAACATGAATTTAGGCGCATTTAGAAAGAAATAAGTATGGAAATTGATTATATATTACAAATGGTATACTTGCAAATTTTAAGAAACGAAATATTTTTTACATACGGTATGTACACGTGCATCTAAGTAAGAAATAAATGAAGAAAGGAAACAAAAAATTGAAACATGCATGTGTGTCACCCAAATTACATTTGGTAGCTATAATTTGTATTAATTATAGGTGCCATGAAAAGCAGAGTTATGTATGTGCCACGCATTTTGTTAAGAAGAAACAAAATAATAGGAAAGTAAATAAAACTAATATGTTTGCATTTTTTAAAAAAAGACACAAAATTAAAATGTAATACTTATATGGCATGGCACCCAAAATATACTTAATTATATTTGTCAAGTAAATCTTAATTTGCATGACACATTATGAAGCAACGTATGAAAAGTGAATAAAGCTACGTGGCATATTTGCAATTTTTAGGAAGTAATCAAAATTATATATGGTAATTAACACGCGCGGGCGCCCGGATGCAAGATCACTGCCTTTGATTTCACTTTTTTTTTTCGATTTATAAGCCCGTGCAAGCCACCGCCATCTAATCGCACTACATAGTCTTTTCGATCAAGCTTTTTCGTCAACGGTGATCTAGTGCTCCCCTAAGGTGAGAATCAAGAAACCTTCCAGTTTTGATGCACCCATGCACATGCATGCTTGCGACAGCCGATGAGCTTGCCGAAGAAGCAATCATTACGTGGTAATAGCTAACCTTCATGCATGTATCTTTCTCGTTTGTGGCTCAGTTGAAGGTTAGGGTGTAGCAGAAGCAGAAGACGAAGCACGAGGCTTACGCGCGCGCGTTCAAGGAGGTGAACGCAGTAGTCACCATGTTTCGTTGCTGTATGTCGATGGATGCGGAGACAGACGCCGGAAAGAAAAATGCCAAAACCTCGGCGTCTGGCGACGGCGCCGGAGATGGCGGCGGTGGACGAGGTGGCGGCGGCGGCCGGAGAGGCAGCAAGAGCAAGTCCCAAAGCCCGACGTTTTGGGTCATCTTGCATGTCGAGAACCTCGAGGGATGCCGTAGGTTGATCAGGAGGCTCGCGATGGAGATTCCCGGCGTCGAGTCGGTGACGATGGACATACCGAACAACCAAGTGACGGTCACCGGACCCATGGCGACTGACCCGGACTTGCTGGCGGCGAGCCTCCGGACCAGGGGTAACCAAGTCGTCTCCATTGTCAGCGCTCCCTTCCGCGAAATTACCCGGTCCTTATGATGTGTATCGTAATGGCCGGTCGAGCGCGCGTTAGATATTTGGCATCAACTTCCTACGAATCGCAGATTTGCTCTCTATTTAGTTATTTTCACTTAGAAAAAATAAGAGCTTAATTTGTTGCATCTTTATATTGTATGATATAGTTTGAAAGTTATGTGGCGGTCATAGTGTTATATGGTACTCACATCTCTTTCATAGTATTATTTTTGAAATAATAATATTTCATTTCTCCACAGTGAATAAAACCATTTCTAAACATTGGAAAATGGTGTGCTTGGTATCTTGGATATGCATTTTATATATATGTTGCAATAAGAAAAAATTACAATATTAAAAGAATATCACATAAAATATATAAATAACTTAAAATATGGTAAAATAACATTCCCAATAATTCGGTTTCAAGAATAGTATGTCACCACCATTAGCTTAAGTAACTGGTGATTTTTTTTTGTGATTTTGCTCCCCTTCATATTTATACTTTGAAGACCCATTTCTAGATATAATTAGACGTCGACATACCGTTTCTTATACAGGAATACGATGTTTTCATATTAGGCAACCGCACATCATATTTGCTATTTATGTATGAATGCATGTGTGTGTAAATTAGTGATACATTGTACATTGTGTAGTGTACAACAAACTACATATGCGGTAACCATACTTGGCTCATGTCTGCCATCGATCTCTTCTAGACATTATTTTTTTTCTTCAATGTATTAGTATTATGTTTACATTTCGTAGACAAAACAATATTTGCTCAGAAAATAGTATGTGTGCCAAATTCAATTTAAACTGAGTTTCATTTTTTCGACTAAAATTTGTGGTCTCGATTAGATTCACATATGTCATCCACACATGGTAAGAGAGTAAACATCACCCATCGCTTAGTTGTTTGTATTTTTCTCATTAATATTTGGTTAAAATTGTCATTAACATGTGGACCTTCAATTCATTGTCATTGATATGCGTGGTGGCATGTTGTTTTTTTAATATTGTAAATTTTTTAGCACTCAACTAGTTATTTACCATTAGTGGTAATATTAGAAAGAATACTACACAAATATTACAGACTAGTGGGATAAAATTTCTAAAATATTTGACGATAAATTGCATATTTATTTAAAATTGTAAATATAAGGACTACAAAGAGGTTACCCCTTCAATGAGAACTATCAATTTGAGAAGAATTGAGGCTACCCAAAAAATCCCCAAATTTCTTCTCCTCTACTTTTCTTCTCCCTTCTCCCTTTGCCCTTTTTCTAAAATCCAATTTCAACAAATTCGATGAGCACTTCGCAACCACCAAATCCGATCGAACATTAATTAGAGCAACGTTTAAAAAGTTGTATTTTTTGTACTTTTTATTAAACCTTGGTCTGTAATACAGACATATATAATACTAAATTTGGTCAATGTTGCAATTTTTAATCTTTTTTGTCAAACCATTGTTAGAATTTATGTTACAAGTACTAATATTGTTGTGGTGATAAAATATATAAACTTATAAAGACATGATTGTTAATAATATATTCATCTAACCTTGATTTTTTATGAAATAAATTATAAAAAATACTAGGTTTAATTTCCATAGTTGATTGAACCGAGCTAATATAAAGTCATGTTTGCATCATCTACTAGAAGACGAGGCGTGCGTCCGTCAAAACTGCATTGGCTGATGTCTTGAACATGACTTGTGTTGATTCAAGACTTCTTTTCAAGCCAGTAAGGGAAGTTCCGAGTTGCTGCACCTTGTAAAATATGCCCTCTGTTGACATGGAAACGTGCCCACACACTTGGGTCAGTTCGACGATCCAAAAACGTGTTGATACTTTGGGATAAACCTAAGCGTGACGCGGCGCCGACGTCGCGTTCCGATGGATCCTTAATGGTTGTAAGTAATGGTTGTAAGGGTAACGGAGTCGCCAGGTAATCAAACAAATATTAAGAAATAAAGTCTGATTAGCCGATGTATGAAGAAAATAACTAAAAACAATAAAACCTAAACAAACCGGCCAGAACAAGATTGATTCTGATATGTAATAAAATGGCGGTCGGACCAGAGGTATACTCCCTGGTCAGACCGGTGATGCGAAGTATCGCTGAAGAGGACCCTTCGGCGTTTTGTATGGGATAAATCCTAAGTACCCCGAAAGGGGGGCTTCGGCCTGGTGGCCGGTTGAACTGGAGTAGAACTCCCGGTCAGACTGACGCCTGCGTAGGGGTCGCCGAAAAGGGCTTCGGCGTTCTGGTGCGAAGCGAGCTCCGGGAGGTCAGATCGACGGAGGGTACCTGGTCAGACCGATAGCGAAGCTTCAGTCAGACCAGGGCTTCGGCACCGTGGAGTCCGGTGCAGAGCAATTTACTGCAGAGGGTTCTCGCCGAAGAGGGCTTCGGCGTGACGACGAAGAGTGCTCCGGAGCGGAGTGGTTCACTACGGAGAGGTTCTCACCAAAGAGCGCTTCAGCGTGATGGCGAAGGGGAATGAAGACCGTGCTGACAACAGCCTAACGGCTCAGCACGGCAATGTTTGGTTAGACTAGCGAAGCCCTATCGGTCGGACTGACAAGCTCTGATCTGATCACCTAAGGGCTCCGGCGACTTTGTAGATGAATAGCAATCACCCCCAAAACTCCTTGGCGATGACTTTGAAGGTAATTCCCCTGCAAAACAGTAAGAGATCAAGTGCAATTTGGCTTAGAGGCCGAACTCCCAAGAGTAGAAGAAGAAAACTGATAAAACAATAAAAAAATGTTTCGTGGATTAAATGGGAGATTCACGGGTGAATCAACAAGGGTTACCGTGATTTCGATGCGGCGGACGGAGGTCTTTTAGCGCAAACCCATGAAGATGGACATTACTTGGCTAATCCTAGGGCAAGGAAAGTAGATTGGAAGATAAAAGAACGATTCAAAGCGAGGATTTTGTGTTGATATGAAATCAGGGCTCCTCTTGAATTGGCCACACCCCTCTATTTATAGGGGCTGGTCTCACCTAATCTGAGCAAATGAGATCCTCTGCAGTCGGCGCCGTCTGATCTCAATCAGACGACTGTGCGAGGGGGGCTTCGCACCGCTCGATGAAGATCAGACAACGCGCGAGGGGCGACTGCCCTCTGCAGTCGGCGAGCCGACTACAGAGGAACCGGTTCCAATCTGAGTAGGATTCGGCCAAGTGGTTACGTTTTGGATAAGAGATCAAAAACAGCCGAATTGTACTAATCTAATTCTAACTATGCCAGCCGGAGTGGGCCTCCGCGGGCCTCGCCGAAGCCAGCCTACCGAGCCAAAGCCTACAGGCCGCCGAAGGGGCCCACTGGGCTGAAGCCTGCCTGTGAAGCAGGCCTCCGAAGGTGCTACCGAAGCCCAACGCAGGATGGGCCTTAGGCACTTCAGGGCTTCGGCCTATGCCGGAGATGGCATATTTTCGGCCCAAATTACCAAAATTGATATTTCGACAATTTCGACCATTAATGCCATATTCGAGTGTCAACACATGCCTCCCTGCCTTTTAGCAAACTTAGTGAGCTAAAAGCATAGTGAGCCTTTGGCGGTACTCTCTATTTGTTTACCTACCAAATCGTCCATTTCATAACCCAAGACATTCGAATTTGATGAGGACGATTTGTACGACTCACTAATATGACCAGAGGACTTAAGCGCCAGATTTTTCACCAAACCGGCCTTTAGTTATTTTACTAGTTCTATCCCCTGAGTCCCTCGCGAGGACGCGGTCCTTACTCAACGAGGGTAGAAGTTGGCTGGCCAGCCAACTTCGGTCTCCACACCAGGCGTGTTCTAGCTATAGTTGTGGACTCGCCGTGTGGGTTATCTTTGCATTCTTCGGCCTCTTTTTCTCTAAGATACTCGGCACGAAGACGTTGCAATCGCCTTTCACTACTAGAAAACTCCCCCTGTAACTACGCCAGAATTAGGTTGTAGACATGCTTTATTTCATCTCTATGTCAATATAGACACGCGTTCATAAAGCGTGTTAGAAGCGTCTTCGTACGTACCGCATCAGACCTTGTAGATATGAATTATTTATGTGTTTCTATGAAAGAAAGAGACAGTCTATAAACACGTTATTTGCATATCTATAAAGTTAGATACAATTTAGTAGACACATGTATAAAACATCTGTAGTGGTGTAGTTACGTAGTATTGTGACATTTCATTCACGTTAATAAATGTAGATACAATTTATAGATACATATACAAATCATGTCTAATAATATAGATGCGTTTTATAAGGACGCCTTATTGCGTAGTAATAAGTATAGAGACGAATTTGTAGAGCGTGGAACGTGACGTGGCAGATGATGTGGCACGTGACGTGGCTAGGGATGAAAATGAATCGGATAGTTTCCGTCCAAATCCGAAAAAATCTTATCCGGATATCCGAAATCAACATGGTTATCTATAGAAAATAACGATAAAATAAATCATTACTTAATATGTGTATCAAACATCAAACATAATTTTATTTCTTGACATAATACTAATGCAAAACGCATTAGATTTGTGCTGCTAAGGTGTGCCCCTCGCCCTGGTTTTATAGGCAGCCCACCACTCACACTGCTTCAAACTAGCGAGGTGGGACTAAAGAGTGAGGCGCGATTACAAACAATTGTTTGATATGCTTTAAAATGTGTCAAGAGGATAATGACACTTCAAAGCGTGTTTATGTCCGTGTCATTTTCTATTGATGGTTATTTGATACGGTTTACGACTAATCTACATGCTATTCGTGGAATGACAGTATGTTAAACTTTGTATCAATTCAATACGCTTTTCTAATCAAGTTAGAAAGCATCTATACCTAACTATAAACAAATGTTTGATATACTTTACAACGTCTTTGTGTGATAATGACGCTTTAAATCGTGTCTAACATCGTGTCATTTTGAGATGACTTCAATGGCATGTCAAAAAATGTCTTCGTATGATTCGTAACAGTATAAGCGTGTCTATTATCGTAACAATCTAACATGCTTTCAAAATCGTGTCAACAAGCATCTTTATATGTGGATGTAGAGATGCTTTTACATGGCGTTAATACTATGGCGTAGCTATAGGGGGGTTTTCTAGTAGTGTTTTTTGGGACTTAGTCATCCCGGGAGGCACCCATGAAGCTTGCGGCTCGGTTCCGGGCGTCACAAATTTGCTCCCAGAACCTTCGGCCAAACGGGGTGTACCTGGAACGGCCTTAGCTACTTGCGGACCGAACTCATGCTCTTGTTGAGGGTTCGACCTCTTTGGCAGGGGTGGCCGAGGGCGTTTGTCCTCTACCCTTCTCCTATGCCTCTAGAGAAGCATCCCAAAAGTTACCTTCGGCTTTTTGCGGGATTTAGCCGAAGATGGCTTGTCAACATTTACTTTCCACACTCCTACCTCAGGGTTCTTCGGCATGAGCATGCATGTGCGAGGATTCCCAATGACGACTGCCTTTCCTTTAGATAACTCAGCCTATTCGGGCCGAATCAGTACCTTCTTCCCATCAAGATCAATGTTGTTTACGGGAAAGGGATCATCATCTAGCTTCATTCTAGGGCTAGAATCTATCTTCAATCGTCCTTCATCTATGGCCGATTGAACTTGTCGATGAAAAACATTGCATTCATTAGTAGAATGGGAAAGCAAATCATGTCACTTACAGTATGCACGTTTCCTCAAGTCGTCGGTAGATGGAATGAAGTGACCTTTGGGCAACCTGAGGAGCTTGCTTTTCAATAGAAAATCAAATATTTTATCGCACTTGGTCACATCAAACGAGTACTTAACTTCGTTGGGCCGACTCTTAGTGGGAGACGGTCGTAATTTGGAGCACGTGATTGTTTTAGATCCACTGGGCTAGGTCCATTCGGCCGCGTACATGCCAGTCAAATCTTCTTCTCCCGATGATTCTTCTTCGGAGTGCTCCACGATGTGTAGCTAGGCCTTAGGCTCAATAAAAACTTTGAGAGACCTTTTGGCCCTGGCTCGGCCTTCCTGGTCCAGAGCCTGCAGTAAAACCTGACTAACCTCGAGGAAGTTTTGGCCGTCTAGCTTTTCCTTAATTTCAGAATGCAAACCGTTGAAAGATAAGTCGGCCAGATCCCTCTCGGAGATGTTTAAACTAAAACATTGGTTCCTAGTGTCTTGGAAGCACCTAATATAGTCGAAGACGCTCTCATTGGTCTTCTGTGTAACCAATGTCAAATGTGAGAGCCTACGTTCGGTTTCCCCGGTGTAAAAATAAGTCAACAGCCATGTGGCTGGCACTTGATCAGCTACGGGCGAAGGCGGCTGATCTAGTGTCAAAGCTGGATGGGGTTCGAATGAAGTTCGACAAGAAGGAAGGTGCTCTAGCCTCCTTCCCAGCTCGAATAAAGGCTTAGAAGAGCTATATCACCTATGCCATCCGCCATGCGCAGCGTCGATGTTACGCCCTTCAAGATGTCCCCAGTTCGGATGCTGAATATTGGGTCGTCCTTCGAAGCGTTGATGCAATCTGGTTGCGGGCGATTGAAGCCATCCGCCACGCTCTCGCTTAGTTCTGGTGTAGGGTCTTCATCTTGTAACCTGAAATGATATGCTTTTCACAATATATTCATCATTGATCCCTTGAATTGGTTTTGAGCTTTTTGTTTCTAAGGGCAATGCTTCAACATCGGCCGTCTAAAGGCGATACCATCGGTATCGGTTATCTTGCGTGTAGTCTTTTAAGCATTTATCCAAACGCTTGGGAAATATTTCTTCAATTACTTACCATTTAAGGCTTTCCCAAACTCTTCTCCATCCAATCCCTTGAGCAGATAGGCGTTGTCAGGCACCACTCGATGCACTCGAAATGGCCCTTCCTAATTAGTCGACCACTTATCGAACTGATTATCCTTAGACCCGATCGGTAGGATAAGTTTCCACATGAGTCATCCTTGTTCAAATGACTTGGGCACCACTTTATTGTTATAAAACCTAGCAACCCTTGCTTTGTTTTCTTCAATCTTCTCGAGGGCTCTCAATCGGACCTGCGCTAGATCATCTAGGCCATATGTCATTAGATTATAATAATCAGCGGCTGTGAGTTGGTATTGTAATGTAATCTTTCTCGAGCCGATGTTATTTTCCCATGGTAGTAGTGCTTCATGGTTGTAGACTAACTGGTATGGTGGTACTTGAGGAGATCTGTGTCATGCCATCCAATAAGCTCAGAGTGCATAATATGGTGATGAATTCAAGAGCTTGATCCCCATACTGGCTACGAATTGTTGGAACTACTCTCACACGAAGATTGTCCCTTGATCTATGGTGATGGTCTGTGGAATCCCAAACTAGTATATAATATGTTCTCTAATGAACTCAAAAGCATTGGCAGAAGTTACCCTTCTGAGTGGAATGACCTCTACCCATTTCGTGAAATAGCTAGTGGCTGCAAATATAAACTTGTGTCCTTTACTTGACGTTGGGTAGATTTAGCCGATCATATCGATGCCCCACCCTCTGAAGGGCTAGGGTATGATTATCAGGTTCATTGTCGATGCAGGCATCCTCTGAATAGCTTCAAACCTCTAACAGTCTTGGCACCCTCTATAATATTTTATGCAATCCTCCACCATAGTCAGCCAAAAGTAACCTACCCTCCGAAGCAACCATTTCATTTTATGCACTTCAGACATCACCACCTTAGCTTCTTCGACACTTATGCATTTAAGGAGAACCCCATCGGTCATCCGATGGTACAAGTGAGGAGCCATGCTGAATAGCGTGGGCCTCATAGCTCCAGATGTGATGAGTCATTGTCAACGGTAGTCAAAGAGGACTAAAATGAGAGAGAAGATCTGCTGCGTCTGGGCCGCGTGTGACTCAGGTACACGGGTAGCAAGCGACTGTCGGGCAGAGGAGGCCGCGAAGTCGGGCTGGCCCAATCCGGGTACATGGGCTAGGAGCAGTAGAGGATCCACTGGACTGTTGACCGGGATTGACTCAGGTACACGGGAGGCGAGTGATTGCCGGGCTGAGGGAGCCGCGGAATCGGGCCGGCCCAATCCGGGTACCCGGTGCGAAGACGGTGGACGCTTTGTCAGTTTCGGCGCAAAACTGACGACCGTTGATTTCGGATCTGACCGTCCTGAGGCGAAGCCGTAGCTGCTACGAAAGCTCTGCATCAGGACAAGTTACCTTTATTTAGGGTTTTACTATTTTGCCTTTAGGCCCACAGTCTGTCAGTCGAGTCTGTAAAAATATCCTAAGGGCAGTTTGGTCTTTTCCATTTATTTCAGCGTCTGTAAAAAACCCTAGGGGTATTTCTGCATTTTTACATTTAATGGGCTGCCTATAAATAGGCCCCAATATCCTAGGGTTAGGGTTACCCATTCTATAATACACTTTAATCCAGCTAAAATTTTGGGTCACTTTATTCTTCGTCTTCCTGTTCCTCCCAGTGCGCGCCGCCACTGTTCTTCATGAGCAAAATGTCTCTGCCATTTGTTTTCTCAAGTTTTTGATCTCCTTGTTTTGCGTGTTCCACTGGATTTCTTTGTCTGATCTGCTCTAGAAAGTATTCTCTTGAAGCCATCGATATTTTTCCTGTCGCAGTTTTTTATTCAAATAAATGCTTGGACGGTTTGAGCACTAACTGCAATCTAGGACTGTTTTTTAAAATATTTAGCCTTTCTTGATTGCGGTAGTTGCTACAGCATGATCAAAGTAGTACATATTAATTTGCTTATCCAGAATCTCTAGTTCTGCTAGCTTCTTTTAGTTCTTTTGTTTACTCGATCTGAGTTTGCATGCTTTGATGTATTGATTGTAGCCTGGAAGCTAGGTATGCAGCTCTACAGTTTTTTGGGCGTAGCCTAACAGGGCTATGTTTGATAGCTGTTTGTGTTCAGACCTTGTTTTTCTCACGTTTTGGTTCCAGGGAGCAAGTTTTTCTTTGTGTAGTACTCTTTTGCATGTCATCATTACATAGGTTTCAGCCTATTTTGCCTACTCCACGTATAGGAAGCAGATGAGTACTCAGTGCTATCAAAAGTTGCAGTCACATGCGTGTGGGTCCCACATCCTGATCAGCTAGCTTCGGGTATAGCTTAACAGTACTCTGTGCGAAGGTGCTTCGAGACAGTCTTCGGTTGCTATTTTTTCCGACGAAGTCTGTGCAGATAGCTTCGATCATCCGAAGGTACTCCGAAGTATGCAAGGACTTCGGACATACTTCGTTTTCTTTTAGTCCACCGACGAAGTCCGTTCCCGCACGTTAGCTTCGATCAAAATATTTCGAAGTACTTCTTGCGGAGCCCTGCTGTTGCTGTGATTAACTTCGCACTTACTTTATCTCTGTGAACATTTTCTTCCAAGGGATCAGTACACTTCGCTAACAGCTTCGGTAGTCTGCAGTACACTTCGTCAGCAAAAGCATACTTCGACGGCTAGTACTGCACAGTGCATTTGCGGACAGGCTTCGAAATCTTCAAGCCTCGCACATACACTTCGAACAGGCTCCGACCTTCTTGGCTTCGACAGCTACTCACTTCGACGCTGCAGACTTCAACATAGCAGGCTTCATCAAGTATCTAACAGGAGACAATTTTGAACAGTAACCTCTCAACTCAGATCAATTGTTGTGATGATTTATTTCTGTGAAGTTTGATCTGACATGATTTGAAAGCTTTAATTATTCTGCCTATTAGCACTGTGTTGGTGTCTTTTCAATTAGGACACCGGTTGTTCTTAGGCTAGATCATTTTAGGCCTTGTCGATCAGTTTACGTTTTTGCTGCTAAGTCTTTTGAGGAGCGTTGGGTGTTGGGAGCAAGCCATTGATTTGAAAGAATTATTTTTAGGCGCCCATTCACCCCCCCTCTGGTCGCTACTTTCGGTCCTATAAGTGGTATCAGAGCCTGGTTAGGGTTTTTCCATACCTTAACCGGTTCTAAACCCCAGTAGTGATCATGACGTCTCCTGGCAAGGTCCCGTCCTTGGAAGCTTATGGCTATAATTATTGGAAGACTCGCATGCGAGCCTATCTCATGAGCCAAAGCTCGGACATCTGGGATATTTGCGTTCACGCTACGTTTGTCATATTGCCAGTTGCTGAGCGTGATTCTCCTGGTATCATCGCCCAGCATGTGAACAATAGCAAAGCGGTGAACATCTTGTTTTCTGGTTTGGGTCCCACTGAGTTTGAGCGTGTGAGCCATCTCTCCACTGCGAGAGAGATCTGGGCTACCCTCCAGGCACACCATGAGGGGACAGCTCAGGTCAAGGCTCGGCTCTATCAGACCTACCGGCGTGAGTACGAGAACTTCACACAAAAGCCGGGTGAATCTGTTGAAGCATTGTTTGGTCGTTTTCAGTCGATCATAAACAAGCTTCGGGACAACAAGGCTGAGGGTGTTCAGTTGGTCTCAGATCATGAACAGGCGCTCAAGGTTCTTCATACCTTGGACCCAAAGATCTGGGAGATCAAGGTATCCTCTATCATTGAGAGCACTTCTTATGATACCTTGACCATTTCTGATTTGTTTAGCAAGCTGAAGGCCACCGAGGTTGATACCCAGTTGAGATCAAATCTCACTGGCTCTGGATCAAAGTCTTTGGCCCTTGCTACACCTTCTGTTGATCCCTCTTCTGTGAGTTGTGTTGGGTTCTCTTTGATGTCTATCACTGAGGATCAGCTTGAGTCGTTGGGAGATGATGATTTGTGTCTTTTTAACAACCGGGTGCGTCGTGTCTATGATAAGAGGATGTTCAAAAGACACGGCACAAAGACCGGATGCTTTGAGTGTGGTGATCCAGGACACTTCATCGCCGACTGCCCCAAGCGCAATGGCCACAAGAAGGGCACCGGTGGTGGCTTCCACGACTCCGGCAAGCACGACAGCTCCTCCTTCAACAAGGGCAAGCCAAAGACCAGATTCTTCAGAAAGGCCCTGAAGGACTACCGGCGAGAGAACAAGAAGCGCGACAAGGCCTTCTTCGCTGAGATGGAGAAGAGCTACTCCAAGCGGTCCACATCTTCTTCCTCTTCATCGAGATCAAGCGATGAGGAGATCATCATCAGGAAGGGGAAGGACAAGGACGATCCAGCAGGCCTTTGCTTCATGGCCTTCGGGGATAGACAGAAGAGCCGCTCACACCAGCGCCGAAGATCCCGCAAGAGTTTCTGCTCAATGGCTCTTGGGGATAAGGAAGAGAAGGGCTCCTCCGATGACTCCGACGACGACAACAATGAAAAGGTATCATCCTATGAACGCGAAATCGTTGATTTACTTGAAAGCAATCGTCAGGAGTTAAAGTATCGGGAAAAACTGCTTAGAGGGGCTAAGAAGAGGATAGATGAGTTAGAAAGTGAGCTTGCCGTGGCCAACGGCAGAATTGAGAGTCTATCTTCTTCTCCTTGTTTGGGTGATAGCAGTGAGTGCCCAAAGTGTGAGGTGCTTCTGTGTGACTTGTCGACTCTGAAGTCCAGGTACACAGAAAGGGTTGATGAGAGGGACGCTTTGGCCACTGAGCTTGAAAGCGCTCAGCTGGAGCTGAAAGATGCTCAAGCCACCATCGTCCTACCCTGTGCTGATTGCCCATCACATCTTGCTAGTTTAGCTGAGCTGAAAGCTAAGGGCGATGAGTGTCTGGGTGATTTGGAGAGAATGAGAGCTGAGCTGGCGCAGACTAGGCTAGAGCTTGAGACATTGTCAATTCCACCAACTGTCTGTGAGAACTGTCTGTCTCTTAGACTTGAGTTGATTAAGCTGAAAGCCGAGAAGTCTGTCCAGGTAGATAGTGAGTGTGAGACCTGCTTGTCTCAGGTGGAGGTACTAGCTTCCTTGAGAGAGGAGCTAGCTGATTCTCAGAATGAGAACTTTTACCTCCGTTCTATCCTGAGTTGGATCAGTGCCAGAGAGCCTCAGCTCGGCATGATGATCCAGCAGTTCAAGAGGCAGGATGGGTTTGGGGTAGGTTACACCTATACCAAGGCTGACTTTGAGAGTGCCATTAGCCGGGCAGTGGAGTGGAGTAAAATGACTCCTGAGCAGAGATATCCCAAGACCCATTCCACTGAGTCTTCCCAGGCTTGTCAGCCCAAGGATGGAGTGATCCATGAACCACCCAAAGCTCCACCCAAGAAACCCATCTGGGTTCCAAAGCCCAAACTCCTCCACACTTCTCTTGACTCTCTTCCTGGACCCTCTCAACCCAAGAAGCCGACACCAAACACCACTAATCCAAAGAACCCCAAGCCTCAACCACATCCCAAGAAGCCCACCTATCATTGTGAGTACTGTCAGAGAGACGGGCATCTTGCGGAGTTTTGCTTCAGGAGGAAGCGGGTTGAGAGAGCAGAGAGAGCTCGTGGTGGTCAGGAGCAGTTCTACCAGCAGGGTGGTAGACTGAGAGTTCCTCGACGCGGGGAGAGGCTGGAGGCCAGGCCGCGTCGTGTAGGTGGTGGTAGAGGAGACGACTTTCCCGCTCGTACTCCAGTTGGTGGTGGTCGTTCCGGCAGTGATCCAGGCCGTTTTGGCTACGGTCCTGGACCTCGTGGCCGAGGTTTTAGGCAGAACCGAGGACCGCGCTTTGAGCCGCGTTTTGGTCCAAACTTTTCTGATGATTTCTGCTTTCCGTCTTTTGAGCAGATGGCTCGACACTGGTTTAGCTCTTTTGCTAAACCTGGTGCCGGACCATTTGCTCCCACTTACAACCACTGATTGTGCAGGATCGAGGACTGGAGGACGTTTGGATCATGGACTCAGGATGCTCTCGCCACATGACGGGACATCGCAGATGGTTCTCCAGTCTCACTCCCCCGAGCTCCAAAGAGTACATCACTTTCGGGAACAGTGGTCAAGGGAAAGTAAGTGGCATTGGCTCAATTCGCATTTCAGACCATTTTTCTTTGAAGAACGTTGCTTTGGTTGGAAACTTGAACTTTAATTTGATTTCTGTTTCGCAACTTCTTGAGGATGGTTTGGAGGTGCGTTTTAAGAAGGGCAATTCTTCTGTGTTTGATTCTAGAGGGTCTTTGATTTGCCAGATCTTACCTTTCGGTAAGGTTTTTCGGATTGACTTCTCTAGTTCTTTTGGCCTTTCTCGCTGTTTGATTGCTGGATCCTCTTCTGAGCTCTGGAAGTGGCATAGGAGGTTAGGCCATTTGAGTTTTGACCTGCTAGTCAGGTTAAGCTCTATGGACCTCATCCGAGGATTGCCCAAGCTTAAGATGGAGAAGGATCTAGTTTGCCATCCCTGTCGTCACGGGAAAATGGTTGCCGCTTCTCACGCACCTGTGACTCAGGTGATGACTTCGTATCCGGGCGAGCTATTACTTATGGACACTGTCGGTCCAGCTCGGGTACGCTCAGTCGGTGGGAAGTGGTACGCACTTGTGATTGTTGACGATTTTTCTCGATTCTCGTGGGTTTTCTTTTTGGAGTCTAAGGATGAGACTTTTCATTTTGTTCATGACCTAATCCTGAAGCTGAAGAATGAGAACAATGGTCGGATGCGAGCAATTCGCTCCGACAACGGCTCTGAGTTCAAGAACTCTCAGTTCGTCAGCTTCTGTAGTGATCAGGGTCTTGACCATCAGTTTTCTGCTCCTTACACTCCCCCACAGAATGGCGTTGTGGAACGAAAGAACCGCACGCTAGTCGAGATGGCCAGGACGATGCTCGATGAGCACAGGACTCCTAGGCGCTTTTGGGCTGAAGCCATGAACACGGCTTGCTATCTGGCCAACCGCATTTTTCTTAGAGCTTACCTAGGTAAGACCTCATATGAGTTGCGGTTTGGTAGACAGCCCAAGGTGAGCCACTTGCGAGCGTTTGGCTGCAAGTGCTTTGTGCTCAAGAAGGGAGGGCATTTGGACAAATTTGAGTCTCGTTGCTGGGATGGAGTTTTTCTTGGTTATGCTTTGCATTCTCGAGGCTTCCGTGTTTGGAACCTCGACTCCCAGCAGCTTGTCGAGACTTGCGAGGTTTCTTTTGATGAGTCCTTGCCTTCTTTAACTCCTTCTTTTGAGCTTTCTGGTGATGGTGAGCTCGGAGAGTCCATCTTCGAGGAAGATGAGGATACTCCAGCTGCTGATGAGGGTGGGCCTTCTGCACCTCCTGCAGAGCCCACACCTTCTGAGACTTCGACTGAGGACGAGGGCGGACCTCTGATCACTTCTTCCACTTCGATCGAGCCCCCTCAGTCGAGTCCAGAGGTGCCAGCTGCTGACTCTGGTGAGGTGACTTCAGATCACCAGGGATCCCGAGCAGTTCAGCGTGATCACCCCTCAGAGCTCATCATCGGTGATGTGTCTTCAAGAACTTTGCGTTCGTCTGTTGACTCTCTTGCTGTGTTTGCTGAATCTGCTTTTGTTGCATCTTTTGAGCCCAGAGACATTTCTCATGCTCTTTCTGACTCGAACTGGATTAATGCCATGCAAGAAGAGCTTGAGAATTTTGTCCGCAATCGGGTTTGGACACTAGTAGAGCTGCCACCAGGATGCAACCCCATAGGCACCAAGTGGGTGTTCAAGAACAAGCAAGGTGAAGATGGGGTTGTGGTGCGCAACAAAGCTCGACTAGTTGCCCAGGGTTTTTGCCAGAAGGAAGGTATTGATTTTGAAGAAACCTTCGCTCCCGTTGCCCGTCTTGAGTCCATTCGCATTCTTTTAGCTTTTGCCGCTTCGAAGGGTTTTAAGCTTTTTCAAATGGACGTCAAGAGTGCTTTTCTGAACGGGTACATAGAGGAGGAGGTTTATGTTAGGCAGCCCCCGGTTTTGAAAACCCCAAGTTTTCTCGACATGTTTTTAAATTGCAAAAAGCTTTATACGGGTTGAAGCAAGCCCCCAGGGCTTGGTATGACCGGTTAAAGCAGTTTTTGTTGGGGAAGGGCTTTGTGATGGGCTCTGTGGATAAGACTCTCTTCTTGCTCAGGGATGCTTCAGATTTTTTAGTCGCTCAGATTTACGTGGATGATATTATTTTTGGCGGTACTACTAACGATCTTGTGTCCAAGTTTTCTGAGCAGATGCACAGCGAGTTTGAGATGAGCCTCATGGGTGAGCTCAAGTACTTTCTAGGGCTCCAGATCAAGCAGACCAAGGACGGCACCTTCATCCACCAAGGTAAGTACACTCGTGACATGTTGAAGAAATTCGACTTTGGTGGAGAGCTGAAGCCTCAGATGACCCCAATGGGTACATCTGGGGGCCTGGACAAGGACGAGAGCGGCGTCAAGGTCAACGAGAGAGAGTTTCGAGGGATGATCGGTTCGCTGCTGTACTTGACGGCGACGAGGCCAGACATACAGTTCGCCGTGGGACTGTGCGCGCGCTTCCAGTCTTCACCTCGCGCGTCTCATCGGCAGGCTGTCAAGCGCATCTTCAGGTATCTCACTTATGCGCCTGATCTTGGTCTTTACTATTCAGCATCATCTTCTCTTGATTTATCTGGCTTTTCGGACGCTGACTTTGGTGGGTGCCGGTTGGATCGCAAGTCGACTTCCGGTACTTGCCAGTTTCTTGGTTCTTCTCTTGTCTCTTGGTCTTCTCGAAAGCAATCTGGAGTTGCTCTTTCGACCACAGAGGCTGAGTATGTAGCTGCTGCTAGCTGCTGCTCACAGTTGGTTTGGATGATTTCCACTCTGAGAGATTTTGGGTTGTTCTTTCCTACCAGAGTTCCTTTGTTCTGCGACAGCACCAGTGCAATTAGTGTAGGGAAAAACCCATGTCTTCATTCAAAAACCAAACACATTGATGTGCGCTTTCACTTTTTGCGGGATCAATATGAGAAAGGTGTCATTGACCTTGTTCATGTTGATACCCATCATCAGTTGGCTGACATTTTCACCAAACCCCTAGATCAGTCTACTTTTGAGCGTTTACGAGGGGATTTGGGTGTTGTGTATCCTTTTTAGGATATTTTGAGTCAGTTCATTTCTTTCTTCTTTACTCTTTTCTTGAGTCCTTTTGTGTGTGTTCATATCATACATATTCACATATCACACTTTTGAGCCTGCTTCTGTTATATGATTGAACTGCTTTACTTATTCTAGCTGGTACATGCTTTTGCTTACTTGTCGATGATCATGCTTTGTTTCAGTTCATTTGATATGTCTGATATCTGTCATATGCATGGCTTTTACACTTTAAACTTGAAAAATGATCACCATTGCTTCTGGTAACTAGCATGTGTAGGCTGAGTGCTTTTGCTATCTGTTACATGCCTTGTAGCTAGTTCATCACATAGATGCAGATATGCAACTTGGACATCTTTATGCTTTAACATGGAAAATGTGCTATAAAAATGATAAAAATCAAAAATGAATGAAAATTCCATGCCTTTTTATGCTTAAGTTGAAAAGATCCAAGTGGATTTGCCTTGTCGCATTGCATTGTTCTGGACTGCTTACCATAGCACTTTGGTATGAACTAGGACAGTGTAGTGTATGCCAAGACCAATGTCTTAAGCTTCTGATGGTCCAGTTCTGGCCTAGGCTTGACTTGGTCGGTTAGCATAAGGTTTGACATGCAAATAACCCTTGGCAAAAATGAAAATGAAAAAGGAAAATGAAAAAGCCTGAACATTTAAAAGACAACAAGTTTGCTGAAGCACTTTGTTTTGGACGATGCTTATCTTGGTAGATATCAGTTAGCTTCTGCATCTCATGTTTTACCTCGCTTGTTAACTGGAAAATGTGGTGATGCCTTTGTTTGCAAAAACTGAAAAATGCGTGCTAATGACTTTCTTTAGATATCATCTGTTGCACTGATCATGCCATGTGTCTTAGACAGTATGTTTTTTGCTATACTTGTTAGATGTTGTAATTGCAGTCAATCATATCTGAGAAGCATGCTTTCTGCACTTCACCTGCACCCCAGTTGCATTCATTGCATATTTTGAGGGGGAGTTGCATTTCAGGGGGAGTCAGTGTCGTTTTTCGAGTGCTTGATGAGTTCACTTGTCAACAAGGGGGAGAAATTTTGGTATAAGAGTTTAAGGGGGAGTTTTGACTTTCTCTGGGATTTGTTTCAGGGGGAGTTTTTGTCCCGTTTGTCCTTACTCTTTTGTTATCCTTGTTGATGTTTCTAAGACTGCACTCGTTTTTGAGCTTTTACCTTTGGTTAACCATAATGACCGTCTCTTGCTGTTGTTCGGTTTTTGGTCATTCGGGTTAAACTTTTACTTTGTTTTCTTCTTCTTTGTTTTCTTGTGTTTTGTTTTCGTGTTTCCACAGTTGTTCGCAGGTACTGAAGAGCAGATGAAGAGAAGTGTTGACAATGCACTCATCAAGGGGGAGATTGAGGAGCCATGCTGAATAGCGTGGGCCTCATAGCTCCAGATGTGATGAGTCATTGTCAACGGTAGTCAAAGAGGACTAAAATGAGAGAGAAGATCTGCTGCGTCTGGGCCGCGTGTGACTCAGGTACACGGGTAGCAAGCGACTGTCGGGCAGAGGAGGCCGCGAAGTCGGGCTGGCCCAATCCGGGTACATGGGCTAGGAGCAGTAGAGGATCCACTGGACTGTTGACCGGGATTGACTCAGGTACACGGGCGGCGAGTGATTGCCGGGCTGAGGGAGCCGCGGAATCGGGCCGGCCCAATCCGGGTACCCGGTGCGAAGACGGTGGACGCTTTGTCAGTTTCGGCGCAAAACTGACGACCGTTGATTTCGGATCTGACCGTCCTGAGGCGAAGCCGTAGCTGCTACGAAAGCTCTGCATCAGGACAAGTTACCTTTATTTAGGGTTTTACTATTTTGCCTTTAGGCCCACAGTCTGTCAGTCGAGTCTGTAAAAATATCCTAAGGGCAGTTTGGTCTTTTCCATTTATTTCAGCGTCTGTAAAAAACCCTAGGGGTATTTCTGCATTTTTACATTTAATGGGCTGCCTATAAATAGGCCCCAATATCCTAGGGTTAGGGTTACCCATTCTATAATACACTTTAATCCAGCTAAAATTTTGGGTCACTTTATTCTTCGTCTTCCTGTTCCTCCCAGTGCGCGCCGCCACTGTTCTTCATGAGCAAAATGTCTCTGCCATTTGTTTTCTCAAGTTTTTGATCTCCTTGTTTTGCGTGTTCCACTGGATTTCTTTGTCTGATCTGCTCTAGAAAGTATTCTCTTGAAGCCATCGATATTTTTCCTGTCGCAGTTTTTTATTCAAATAAATGCTTGGACGGTTTGAGCACTAACTGCAATCTAGGACTGTTTTTTAAAATATTTAGCCTTTCTTGATTGCGGTAGTTGCTACAGCATGATCAAAGTAGTACATATTAATTTGCTTATCCAGAATCTCTAGTTCTGCTAGCTTCTTTTAGTTCTTTTGTTTACTCGATCTGAGTTTGCATGCTTTGATGTATTGATTGTAGCCTGGAAGCTAGGTATGCAGCTCTACAGTTTTTTGGGCGTAGCCTAACAGGGCTATGTTTGATAGCTGTTTGTGTTCAGACCTTGTTTTTCTCACGTTTTGGTTCCAGGGAGCAAGTTTTTCTTTGTGTAGTACTCTTTTGCATGTCATCATTACATAGGTTTCAGCCTATTTTGCCTACTCCACGTATAGGAAGCAGATGAGTACTCAGTGCTATCAAAAGTTGCAGTCACATGCGTGTGGGTCCCACATCCTGATCAGCTAGCTTCGGGTATAGCTTAACAGTACTCTGTGCGAAGGTGCTTCGAGACAGTCTTCGGTTGCTATTTTTTCCGACGAAGTCTGTGCAGATAGCTTCGATCATCCAAAGGTACTCCGAAGTATGCAAGGACTTCGGACATACTTCGTTTTCTTTTAGTCCACCGACGAAGTCCGTTCCCGCACGTTAGCTTCGATCAAAATATTTCGAAGTACTTCTTGCGGAGCCCTGCTGTTGCTGTGATTAACTTCGCACTTACTTTATCTCTGTGAACATTTTCTTCCAAGGGATCAGTACACTTCGCTAACAGCTTCGGTAGTCTGCAGTACACTTCGTCAGCAAAAGCATACTTCGACGGCTAGTACTGCACAGTGCATTTGCGGACAGGCTTCGAAATCTTCAAGCCTCGCACATACACTTCGAACAGGCTCCGACCTTCTTGGCTTCGACAGCTACTCACTTCGACGCTGCAGACTTCAACATAGCAGGCTTCATCAAGTATCTAACAGGAGACAATTTTGAACAGTAACCTCTCAACTCAGATCAATTGCTGTGATGATTTATTTCTGTGAAGTTTGATCTGACATGATTTGAAAGATTTAATTATTCTGCCTATTAGCACTGTGTTGGTGTCTTTTCAATTAGGACACCGGTTGTTCTTAGGCTAGATTATTTTAGGCCTTGTCGATCAGTTTACGTTTTTGCTGCTAAGTCTTTTGAGGAGCGTTGGGTGTTGGGAGCAGGCCATTGATTTGAAAGAATTATTTTTAGGCGCCCATTCACCCCCCCTCTGGTCGCTACTTTCGGTCCTACAACAAGTCTTCCCCGAGCAGAACGTGTCTTATTGCTTGATATCTGAGTTTTCTTTGTGCTGATGTCGAAGGATTTTTCCAGTAATGAATGATATCGTACCTCCAATCATCGGCTTCTATCTCTGCATTCTCCACCTCGATCGACTTGGCCATCGACTTGTATCCTGATGTCGTCTGGGCCAAGTCGTTTGCTTCTGAGTTCTGCTCTCTCGGGATATGAGTAAGGGTTACATTTTGGAATCTTGACATTATGGCATGGCACCAATCATGATATTCTTTCAGCACGCTGTCATTGCACTCATACTCGTATGACAGCTGCCTCATTACTAGCAAAGAGTCCCCCATGATTTCTATCGTACTAGCACCCACTTCTTCCAATAGTTGTAACTCTTTCAATACTGCTTCGTATTTGGCCTGGTTATTGGTGGAGAAGGATTTGATAGTGTACGCAAATTCAAATGATGCCCCCCGAGGGAAGACAATTACTAGGCCTATACCACATCCATGCTGACTCACCGATCCATCAAAGAATAAGGTCCATGGTGTCGGCTCAACGTGGGTTACTGCCTCATCTTTGTGTTGGACTATGAAATTGGCTATCACTTGTCCCTTTATTGCATTAGTCGATTCATACCAGAGATCAAATTTGGTGAGAGCGAGGACCCACTTACCGATACACCCTTTTAAAATCGGGGCTAGTAGCATATACTTAATGACATCGGCCTTACATATCACCGTGCATTCTAATGATAGCAGGTAATGCCTTAGTTTGGTGCACGAGAAGTATAGGCATAAACAGAGCTTCTCCACTACAGGGTATCGGGTCTTGGCATCTAGTAATTTTCTACTAAGGTAGAAAATCACCCTTTATTTCCTTTCAATCTCATGTACCAAGACCAACCCGATGGCTTGATCATCGGTTGACAAATATAACCTGAACAAAATCCCTTTTGTGGCGGCATCAGTACTGAGGGTGAGGCTATATATTCTTTAATCTCATCAAACGCCTTTTGCTGCTTCTCTCCCCATATAAATTCCTAGTCAGGCTTCGGCTTTAGTAGTGGAGTGAATGACTCTATTTTTCTTGAGAGGTCAGTTATGAATCTCCTGAGAAAATTTATCTTCCCGATCAGTGACTGCAACTTGGTTTTATCGGCATGGGGTTAGGTGTTCTTTATTGCTTCAATATTGTGTTGGCTTATCTCAATACCTCTTTCATGCACAATAAATCCCAAAAACTTCCCCATCGATACATCAAAGGCACACTTCTCAGGATTCATTTTTAGTGCATACTTCCTAGCTCTCTCTAGAACTTGACATAGATTGGCTACGTGGTCTTAGATACTGCTTGATTTTACCACAATGTCATCTATATATATTTCCACCAATAGGCCGATCAGGTCATGGAAAATATAGTTCATGGCCCGCTGGTAAGTTGCTCTGGCATTTTTCAAGTCGAATGTCATCACCACCCACTCATAAATTCTGATAGTGCCTAAGCACTAGAAGGTCATCTTGTCGATGTCTTCGTCGGCCATGAAAATCTAATTATAACCTGCATTCCCATCCATAAAGTTGATAATCTTGTGACCTGATGCGGCATCCACCAGTAAATCCACGATCAGCATTGGGTATTTGTCTTTAGGGGTCACTTTATTCAGATCTCTAAAGACAACACATATTCTAAGCTTCCCACTTTTCTTCCATATAGGCACGACGTTAGATACCCATTTTGCGTATCAGCATAGTCTTATGAATCTTGCATCATATAACCTTGTTACCTCGGCCTTGATACCTAGATATATTTATGCCTTGAAGTGCTGAGGTGACTACTTGAATGATTGATACCCTTGTCTTATTGGGAGACGATGTTCTACGATCGATCGGCTTAATCCTGACATTTCATGATATTCCCATGTGAAGCAATCCTGATATTCTCTTAATAATGTGATTAATTCATTCTTTATTTCATCGGGGAGTTGAGCACTTACAAAGGTTGGCCTCAGTCTGTCACCAGGTCTGATGTCTACTTCCTGTAGCTCATCGGTTGTGGCAAAGCCTTGACCGAGTTTACCTTATACTTCATCCATGTTGCCTTTAAAAGGGTAAGCTTGTGTTGTTCATTGCTGACTGGTTTGATTCCATCATTTGATACTTAAAGAAAATAACCATAACAAGCTTTGTTGAACACACGGACGACTTCTTCCATCTCCATACTAATAAATCAGTAATAGCCCTATTAACCGATTTATCGATGGGAACTATTTCCACTTGATTGTCGACCCACTACATGAGGCTCTAATGCATTGTCGATGGGACGCAACAATTCGCATGAATCCAATCATGCCCCAGCAATAGACTATAAGATCATTTTCCTTCTATGACGAAGAAGGTGGGTGGCACGGTCTTTCTCCCAGCTGTCAATTATGAGTTTAGCACCCCATTGTCTCCGATGAATTGCTACCAAAATCCCTCAGTACCATATTGGTTTTGATGAGGTCCTCTAGCCCTTTTCCCAACTTCCGGAAGGTGGCATATGGCATCAAGTTGACGGTCACGCATCCCTCTATCATCATCTTGGACATCAGCTTACCGTTGACTAGGCCCTTGATGTAAAGAGGTCTTAGGTGCCGATGCCCGTGATCTCCTGGCTTGTCGAATACTGTCGGCTATGGGGTCAATACCAGCTGAACCATTGTATCGGCTCGTTCGGCATCAGCCTTAGGGGTGGCCCAATACTCTACAGGGAGGAAGAAAATCATGTTTACCCATGTGTCTTTATTGTCATCATGATAACCTTATCCTTCACTTGCCATTCATTTTTAATCCTTTGGGGCCGATCAATTTGTTCTTATGGCTCTATACCTTCAGTTCTCTCCGTCGCAACCACTGTACTCTCCTCTTCTGATTCTTTGTGAATATCCCACTGGGACAGTTAAATTGTGAGTGCCCATGATCGTTCTCGCCGTCCATCCTTTCTCTTGACTTCTTCTCATACTTCCCTATCATACCTGAGGAGGTGATGCCACTATTGGTTTGCATGCTCTTCTTCGAGTGTCGGTCATCAATGTGGTGCGCATGCACCATGTTGACCGGGAAGGGGTGATCGTTGATGTTCAATGGCTTCTTCCTGTCATCAAACTTGATTCGGCCTTGCTCCATGGTCGATTGGATTTGTTGTCTAAACACTTTGCATTCGTTAGTTTGGTGGGACGGGGAGTTGTGCCACTTACGCCATTTCTTCTTCTTTAATCCATCGACGGGTGGTATCACGTGGTTAGGTGGTAACTGGATTTGCTTTTCTATGAGCAATAGATCAAATATCCAATCGTCCTTGCTGATGTCGAAATTGTACTTCTCTTTTTTATCAGTTGGCTTCACCCACGGACACACGGTCTGCTTCTTGTTTCTGGTCCATTAGGCCAAACCGACCTCTACATCGGACCCACTGTCCTCATCGGAGTCCGAATGGGATTCATGAGCATATGCCACCTTCTTCTGATACCTAGCCCTTTTTGCTTCCTAGAATCGGCTCTCATGGGCTAATACCTGCTGTACTAAGTGTGATAGGCTCTCAAACTCCTATGATGAAAACCTTTCCTTTATTGGGTTCAGGAGCCCCTAGAATGCTAGCTCAGCCAATTGTGTGTCACTGAGATTCAGGTTATAGCACCTACTCCTCACGTCGTGAAACCTTTGAGCGTAATCTTGGACCGACTCGTCCATCTTCTGCTTTACCACCATCAAATCAGTGAGTTGCATCTCGTGTATGCCGACGAAGAAATATTTTTGAAATTTCTTCTCCAGGTCTACCCATACTCTAACAGAGTTCACCAGTAGTGACGAGAACCATGCGAATTCCAATCCTAATAGTGATAGCGGGAAGAACCTAACCTTCAGTGCTTCTTCAGCAGATGTCTCACCACATTGGGCAAGAAAATGGCTAATGTGCTCAATCATGGAGACTGAGTCCTGCCCCAAGAACTTGATGAAATTGGGGACCTTGTATAAGTTTGGTAGCGGCACCCGATCGAACCATTCTAGGTACGGCCGCTGATACACGTAGGTCTGGTCCTTGGGCTTGAGTCCAAATTGGTCCCAAATCACCTCGGTAATTCATTTCACCCAATCGTCTTCTTACTGGTTCGGCGAGAGGTATCGGTCAGTTGTTAGGGGTTGCTGATACTGATCTAGTCAAACAACATTGTATCTTTGTTCTTCATTGGAGTAGGGTTGTGCTCTGTAGTATGCAGTCTAGTGGTACCCTTGAGGAATGCCATCGGGTGCCCCCCTTGGCGACACAAGATCTGGATGCATGTTCCTATAAATTCCGTATACGGGTTGGGGTACCTCTTTCCTGATCGGCCCCTATGGCACGGTCGAAGGCTTGGATGGTGGCGTACCCCTACCGAAGGGGTACGTGTTCTGGGATGGGTCCTGTCTTCCCACCCCCTGGAGCATGGGTGTAGGTAACGGAGTCATCACGTTAGCCTCCCGGCCGAATGAAGTGTTTGGTGGACCCTGTCTTATCGGCCCTTGCGGTGTTGGAACCGGCCGATTGTGCTGAGGGTTTTGCAACGGGTGATGGGATTGGTCGATAAGTATATCAAGCCTTGCATCGGCTCTTGAGAAATTGTCCCGTCGATAGTCTTCTTGATCAATCCGTGCAAGGTGTTAACTACCACCTCAGACTGATTGATGAGGGCGTGATGCAAAGAATTGTCGACGGCTTCTTGAAAAGTGACCCACGGACTCTCGGCCAACGGAGGGGATCTCACCAACTGCGGCTAGCCTCGGCAATTGACTCCTCTAGACATGACCAGATCGAGTCATGCCGAAGGCGTCGAGGCACAATTTCGTGTAGTTCTCCACATGATCCAGTACATCTGCTCTATGTTCATCGATTAAAGCATCCATGGTGGTTGGGATGATGTTACAGTCATTGATTTCGCCCGCCATTGATGAGTGATCTAAAAAATGTCCCACTAGGCGTGCCCAAAAATGTGTTAGTGTATTTTTTTTCACACTCGTGGCCTGGGAGATATGCTTAACTCCAGTGCAGGTCCTATAATCTTAGAAAAAAGAAGGTTTTGAGTGTGCCAATTAGTTTGACCCTGCAACTGATAAGGAATCATAGATAACAACATTAGTAGCGACATCGATCGGCTATCAAGCTGATGACTGTGGCGAGAATAGAATAAACAAGAATAAACACATCTATCGGCCATGGGGTCGATGACCACACCCACGCTATTGGGTTGAACACTCTATCGGCCGATAGGACAGTGTCTTTGTGCAAGAGGGTTGATGAGTCTCCTAGACAGAGATGAAATATAGTGTGGAAATGAAGATAACCTATCGGCTTGTACTCCGATAAAAATCAAACTAAGCATACCAAATAACATATTCATGGTATTAAGGCCCTGTTTGGGAGGGGGCTAAAGTTTAGCCCCTCTCTTTAGTCTCAATTTTAGCCCTTAGGGGCCCAAACAGGTTGACTAAAAGAAGGGTGCTAAATTTTAGCCCCTTTATTTTCTTTAGCCCATCCAAAGGGTGCTAGTTGAGTCTAAATAGGGCTAAAAGTGGTCCCGGAGGTGATCTTGCCATCGTTGCCCTCCCGCACAGTTTCCCCAACCCGCACCCACCTCCCTGCCCTCACCGTGTCATCGTTGTCGCTGCATCTCCTCGGCCCTCACCGTGCTGCCGCTCCCCAGCAGCCACCGCGTCGCTGCATCCCCGCTCCTCGGCCCTCACCATGCCGCCTCCTCATTCCCGCTCCCTCCCCACTGCCCTCCCTGCTCCCTGACCATGCCGCACTATGCCGCTCCCTCACCACGCCGCATTGTGCCCCTCCCCGCACTTGCAAATGGACGACCACACTAACGAGCCCTTGAGGGATTTGTTCTCCCAGCCATATTTGATACTCCCTAGCATCGGCTATGAATTCTTCTCACAGATGGAGTCTTCCCAAGATCCTCGACATGGCATGCAAGCACTGGACCTCAACTCACAGGTGGAAGATTTCACCTCTTACTCCGAGTTGCTTCGGGGAGATGGTTATGGTACGGGGTGCACTAGTGGCACCCTCGTCTTACGCGTGCCTCGCAATGGTGGTGGAAGGGTCACCCGTGGTGGAGGGCATGTGAGGTCCCTGTTTGGTAGAAGGAAATGGTGGTGGTGGAACTCGTCGGCGACCCATGGCCCATGGTGTCGGCGGTGGACTCTATGGTGGAGGCTTAGCAGAAGGTGGTGCCGGCGGCAGAGGCCATGGAGGATCCATGGGAGAAGGTGTTTCCATCAGCGGAGTCCATGGCGGAGGCCATGGTGGAGGCCGTGGTGGAGGGTGTGGTCATCGAGGAACGACTAGTGCCGGTGATGCGGAAGACCATGGTGAGGAAGATGCCGACGAGCAAGAACGTGCTGACGATGATGTCGGCGTGCAAGGAACTTTTCTGGGCTCTCACGTAACCAATACATACCTACTTATTGAAATTTTTGTGAAATTTGTTTCCTATTATAATCTAGCAATGCTTGCAATTCTTGCAACTGTTGTGTAATTGATTGGCTATTGTTATGTTCTACCGTAGATAAAAGGGTTTATTTCTTCTGTGCCATTTTAATTTTTATAGTTTGCCAATACGCCATCGGTGTGTCCATGATAAATGGGGGCCACCACAGTCACTGACAGTGGCACGTAGGCAATTCTTATAAATTATAATGGCATGTAAGTAATTTTCCCTAGATAAAATGTAACAAGGCACAATGGACGAAATAAAATACATATTTGTTCTGTGATTTGTGTGTCAAGAAAATTAGAGCAAGACATTGTCACAAAGGTACTATGTCAGAACGAGGGTACAAGGTAATTCTTGAAAAGTATTTCATAAAAACTGGCCTGAAGCATGACAGGAGGCAGCTGAGGAACATGATTCATCAACTGAAGATTCTATATGCCTTCTAGGGGTTCCTTCAAAAACAGAGTGGCTTGGCCCGCCACCCCAATGGCACTGTTTCTGCCCCTAATTGGTGGTGGGAGCAACACACCAAGATAGTATTTCTTGAATATAAACTAGCCATTTCTCTGCCACCTCACTTGTGTAATCTGACCATTGACCTTGTTGTGCATGGTAAATCTAAATGTAAGAAACTAAAAGATGGTCCACCAGAGTATCTTGACTAGCTTGAGGAAATGTTCCATGAAGTTGTTGTCGATGGATCCACCTCCTACATGGTTGGACAAGAAGATGAAGAACGAGCTGAAGGAGGAGATGAAGAAGATATTGAACAATATGGGGACCCTGATTTTTTGGATCATAGTCCAATGAGCAGTAATAGCAGGAGGAGGTCAAGTAGTACTAGCTGTCGGTCCACTAGAACAAGTCCTCGAAAGATATCCAAAAGCCCAATGATCAAGATAATGAGAGATCTAGTTACTAAATGGTCTGCATATGAGGATGCAAGTCAAATGGTCTTGAATAAAGTTGCCATTGAGAAAGGTCGGAAGAGGAACAAGATGGCAGACTCTATTAAGACACTACAAAAAGAAACCCCCTATAGCAATGCATATATATGTTGCTAAAACCTCACATAAGCGTTGCTAAGGGCTATAGCAACGCATAATTATGTGTTGCCTATGTTGGCGTTGAAAGGGTCTTCTACAACGCATATACATGTGTTGGAATATTCTATTTATTTCCGTTGGTAAGCTGCAACGGATATGTTTGGCTTAGAGCAACGCCTATATATGTTTGTGTCGTCCATTAACAATTAATATCTATAGCTTGTTGCAACATTTGGAATAAAAATGTGGCAACACTTATATGTGTTGCAATGAAAAAACCATAAATAGGATATTTATAATTGTATTTTTATTCAGATTGAAACAAATATGTTTTTTCACATCATCACAAACACACACGACAAATAAACACAAATCACTACTATATTAAATATAAATTATTGCAATACAAAGTATCATCCACAATGTAATTCATCATAGAATGTGTTCAAAACATTTTTGCTATGAAAGGAACTATATTACAGGGTTCCTATTATGATCTACTCATCAATGATCTTGGTCCAAACAAAATGAGAAGTGAAGTGATCGTTCCAATCCAAGCCCTCACATCCTCTAGTAGATAGTCATGTTGGTCCCAAACTGAAAATGAATCAAAACATAATATTTAAGATAAATATGATCTCAAACATGAGTTATAAAACATATGAGTGAGAGTGAAAATTTGTATTTTGCATTGGTGCACAAATGATTAAAAATATAAGTAACTAAAAAATGTAAGATGAAATAGAAGCATACACTGACCTAGATAATGAATTAAATAAATGGAGTTATAAAACAATGATTGAAGGACCTACAAGAATTTACTGTTGGATGTTTTGCAAAATTCTTAAAGTATAAGAAATTGTTTGCAGGCCATGCCCATAAAAACCTACTCTATTAGGATCCATTTCATAAATTTCAAAGAATGCTTCGAGGAACACTCGTTCCATGAGTTACAAAAGACCAAAACGTATAGAATTGGTTTATTCAAAGTTGATATTTCCTACAAAGTACATACCCATGTGCATCAACAATCTCCTGGAATGGTTTAGTAAATTTGTCAGTTCAAAAATATGTTGGTGGCGAATTGATGGTGTCCATCTCATGAAAAATTATTCCAGCTTGTGAATTGCTGTGAAATGTTGCACGCTGCAGAACATCCTTGATCTGAAGTGCAACTTAGAAGTAAGATATCCATTCTTAAAATTTGCGGGAATGAGCACCATAGGAATACTTTCAAATAAAGTAATATATAAATTTGACAAGTCCATAGCCACAGATAAAGATCTAAAAACGTAAGTATGTATTGAACTCAAAACAAAAATCGGTGTATAGATAGAAAAACAATATTATAGTTGGGAATACATTTTACATCACTAAGTCTGACCGACTTTCAAGTCTGTCAGACTCTTCCTCCGAAGATAAGAGTTGTTCAAGAACCTTGACAACATAGCCATGAGGCTCATTCAGTTGGGTTTCTTGCTTAATTCAGTTGAAATGGAATCATCATCTATCTCCCCTAAAACTAAAGCTTGAACCCTTTTTCCTGGTCATGCTACAGTCTAATTTGGGTTGTAATTGTTGGTACCAAATACCAATCACATTGTATAGTAGGAATGATTTAGAGCATGTTTCTACATACCCAGCGTGCCTGGTCTCATCCCTGGACATGAGCGAGAAGATCTCGGCCACCATCGGGTTGGTTTTCTGTAAAGACATGGAGCATGAGCACGCGGCCACTAGCTGCTCGAGGAAATGGCGGCAAGAAGCTACCCTGTACGATGAACCTTGAGCTAGTGGCCGAGCTCCTTGTAGAGGAGGAACTCAGAGAACTCAGCGGTGCAGGAGCGCTCGACGAACTCGACAAAGATCTGCCGGAGTGGGCCCTCCATCTTGTCGGCGGCGGCCTTGAACTCAGGGTTGTGGATGAAGTGTGTCTTGTTGTAGTCTGTCTTGAACTCCTGCAGTAGTGCGTCGAACTCCTCCTGGTTGAGATGCTTGTTGATCTCGGCATTGAAGAGGCGCTCCATCTCGTCAAAGTCGGTGGTGTAGAACTACGGTGTGAGCAGTGACTCCTAGATATCTATCTTGCCCATCTTCTTGGGTGACCCTGTCTTCACGGTCGGTGGCGTCGATGCTGTGGCATTCACCATCACGCAGAACCGGACGCGCCTCCTGGACTCGGAGACGGGCAGGCTCACGGTCCTGGAGACGCGAGGCTTGGTGGATAGGCCAACGTAGCGGGGCATTGCCGGCTTGACGAGGGCGTGGGGATGGTGATGTGGGTATGCGAGGAAGGGGGGAGGCATGGAGCGGCTGGTGGTGGTGGAGGCGGCTGCAGATTAGGGTTAGGATTATAAGGGTAGGTGACGTGAGATCATGGGAAGGAGGGCATGATCCATCGACTCACATTGTGTATAGATTGGACGTTGAACGGTTAGGATTTATTGGATGGTAGGTTATGGGTGAGTAATTAATCTTCCAATTATATAGTAGAGTGATTATAAGTTTGGAAAAAAAGTAGGTATGTGAAAAAATTGACGAACTGTATCAAAATATCACGTCTACGTATATGTTTCTTGCAACACATTACTTACAACGTATAGTAATTGTTGATACTTACAAGTTTGTAACACATAAAATAATATGTTGTTATTTATGTGTTGTCACTTCCCTCATTACTCAAACATATGATTCTTACAGCACATAACAAGCATTGCAACCTGATATTTTGCAACACATAGAATCATATGTTGCTATATATGTGTTGCTAAAGAGGGGTTTGTTTTGTAATAAGAGGTGCCAGGAATTGGCTTTAGAATGTGGAGCAAATATTGATAGTGTTGAATACTTTGCATGTGCTACAATCTTTAAAGATGAATTTAACCGAGAATTCTTCTGCAACATACCAACTCTGGAAGCAAGGCTGATATTCTTGAAGAGATGGTGCCAAAGTAATAATATGTACTAGTGATAAGATGAGTAGGCAGGGGACTGAGTGTGGCTGTTTTGTGAATTTCGTGATGCAGTTTCATAGAATTGAGTGTGGCTTGTTTTGTGAACTTTGTGATGCAATTTTTGGGAACTATTGTGTGCTTGTTTTGTGAACTTTGTGATGCAATTTCTAGGAACTACTGTGTGCTTGTTTTTGTGAACTTTGTGATGCAATTTCTATGATCTGATTGGTTGTTTTTGTGAACTTTGTGGTGCCATTTCTATGAGCTAATTTGTATGAGCTGAGTATGGTATTCTTTGATATGCACTATGTATGAACTGACTTGTTTCTTTCTTGGTCAATTATGATGGTAATCCTTCAAGTGATCCTGATGGTAATTCTTCAGGTGATCCTGATGGTAATTCTTCAAGTGATGATGACATTGAAAAAATGGTACTTATTCGTCATAAGAGGAGTCGGCGGTTCGTGACTATGGTTGTCATGGTTGGTATGTACTATGAAACTTTCATGCATAAAGCTCCAAGTAGGGTAGCCACTGTTACGGGAATAGAATGGGTACAGAAAACACTATCAAATAGAACATCTTGCTACAACATGTTTAGGATCCGTAGACCATTGCTTCATCAACTTCATGATTTGTTAGTCGACTCTTATGGCTTGAGTGCAACAAGAGGGATGTCAACAATGGAGGCTCTAGGGATATTCTTATGGATTGTTGGTTCACCTCAATCACTTAGACAAGTTGAGGATCGGTTTGTGAGATCATTGGAATCAATAAGTCGTACGTTCGATAAAGTGGTGTGTATTTTTCTTAAGCTAGGAGTAGATATTATTAGGCCATTGGACCATGAATTTACGATTGTCCATCAAATATTGCAAAACCCTCGGTTTGCTCCATACTTCAACAATTGTATAGGAGCAATAGATGGGACACATATACTAGTTGTGGTGCCAAGTGATAAGGTGGTTCAACAAACGGAGAGACATAGATATACCACACAGAATGTGTTGGCTATTTGTGACTTCGACATGAGATTTACATTTGTTGTTAGTGGATGGCCTGGATCAGTACATGATATGCGAGTGTTCAATGATGCCATCACGAAATATGGTGATAAGTTTCCACATCCACCTCTAGGTACACTACTCTCTTTACGATCATTTACCTCGTAGAGTGAACTAATTCATTTATCTGACAATACCACATTGAATTGTGGGGAAGTTTTACCTAGTTGACTCGGGGTACCCTAACTGTCTGGGTTACCTAGCACCATACAAGGTGTTGATAGCAAAAAATAGCATTAATGGTCGAGATTGTCAAAATATCAATTTTGGTAATTTGGGCTGAAAATACACAAGTCCTAGATAAGGCCGAAGCCCTACAGGGCCGAAGGCCCATTGAGCCTTGGACTTCGGAAGCCTCATGGTGGCCTGCTACCTTCGGCCCGAAGGCCTTCGGAGGCCTGCCTCACCAAAGGTTCAGCCCGAGGAGCAGGCTTCAGCAGGCCTTGCCGAAGGCCCACTTTGGGTCGATTTTCATAGATAGAGTTTGAGTCTGATTCTAGCTAACTTTATCCCTGAGTTTGATTAGGCCAAATCCTACCAAATTAATCTTAGAGATAAGAAAACCAACCTCTATAAATATAGGGGTGAGGTCGGTTCATTAGACCCCCCAATACAAATCAATCATAAAGTCCTAGCTTTGAATCGTACCTTTACTTTTTATTTACCTTTCTGCAACATTTGTGGGTTTGCTTGGAAGCCCTCCACCGGCCACGCTGAAACCGTGGTAAGCCTTGCTACTTCGCTCATGAAGTACCCGTTAATCTACGTAACAGATTGCTATCGCCTTGTTACTTCGCCTGTGAAGTATCCGTTAATCTACGTAACAGATTGCTACCTTCGTTTCGCTACTGCAACACTTAGCAGATTCAGTCTCCAGGCTGAATTGGCACTTGATCTCTGTTCTGTTGCAGGTTTTCACGCCTGGAGCCCCTTCACCGGAGGTATCCAAGGCCAAGAGACTGGTTTCAGAGGCTACCAGAACACGCTTCGGCGGAACCCTACTTTGACTACTCGTGCCGGGCCATCACGTTGTTGCCGGTTTGACCAAGTCCCGCACGCCAGCACGCTCCGCAGTAGGCTTTTCCCCGGACGAAGTCACGTCAGTGTGTCGCGTTGGGATATTTTTGTCGTGTTAGAGACTTCACACCGAACCCCGCTGTTTGGAGGTGATTTCACGTTGAGATCTATTCGGAGCCTGCCTTCGGCCAGATTAGTCCAAACGCCGAAGGCTACCTTCGGCGAAACCCTTCGCACCAGATGCCGAATGTACCCTTCGGCGAACCCCTCCGCACAGAACACTTCGAATCAGTTAGGCTTCGGTCAGCTTGCTGGTTTATTTTATTTAATATATTTCTTTTCGGCTAATTGGATTATTTGCTTGTGATCTAATTACCTGGCGACTCCACCCCCCTTGCCACCGTTAAGGATAGTCGGAACGCGGCGTCGGTGTTGTGTTACGCTTAGGCTTGTCCCTAAGTATCCGCACACTTTTGGATCGTTGAACTGACCCAAGTGCGGGGGCACTTTTTTGTGTTAACACAAGGGTACAAAGTACCACCTCCCGGAGTATCGGAGTGGACCAATGCCAAAAGGTATGAAATAGACGTTTAATTTCGCACATTCGTCCCTTAGAAATGTCATCGAGAGGTCCTTTGGAGTCTTGAAGATGAAGTGGAGGATTTTGTTGGATATGCCAAGTTTTCCAATGTCGAAGCAAAGCAAAATAATTGTAGCATGCATGGCAATTCACAATTTCATTTGAGAAAATGATATTTCAGATAATGCTTTTGATTTGTGTGATCGTGATGACAACTATATATGTTCCAATGGGTGAACCATATACCTCTCAAGGACATGCACAAAATACCCTTGTAGGTGATGAAGACCAAAATATGAATGCATTCCATGATGAGATAGCTAATGGTTTATACAATAGATCATAGCTAATGTGTATGGTTGCCTTCTAATTAAGGTCATTACAAACAATGGAATGGATCTTTTGTGTAATTTTCATTTTGTATGGTTTCTATGTGTGTTTCTGTGTGTGAATAAATCTGAATTGTTTTCTATATGTTTCTGTGTATGCTTCTGTAAATCTGAATTGCTTCTGTATGGTAATTCTGTGTATGTGTGTGTTTCTATATGATTTCGGTGTGTGTTTTTTTGGACAACAGAAAACAAGGTAATCTGAATGTGTAATGATTTCTTTATGGTAATTATGATTTCTGTGTATGCGTGCGTTGATTTTCTATGATCTGAATGGAAATATCATCTGAATGTATGGTTCTATATATGTTGAAGGTGTTGTATTGCAAAAAAACATCAAAATTGAATATGAAGAGGGTAAATAAGTTGTTTATTCACTTATGTGCTAAAATTTAGCTCATATATCCGAACAGCAATAAGAGCTAAACTTTAGCCCTCCATTTAAGAGGGCTAAACTTTAGTCGAACCTCCTCCCAAAGGGCCCTTAATCTTGTACTCTGACGTTTCTTTCTTGGAGCGGCAGGGAATCTGGCTTTGATTCGTGCGCGATCACTGTAAGCACTTGCCCAGTTTTTCTTGATCCGTCTGCATCTGGCCGCCGGCGCGCATGCTCCGGCTTTCTCTGTGATTTTGCCTTCGATCAGCCAAATTTCTTTTCTCTCGTTTTGACTGCCATCATTCGTTCGTATGCCATCGAGTGCCATTTGCTGCACTCTGCCAACGCATGCAGTCAAGCTTGCGTGGAGGAAAGAAAACAGCAGCACGCAGTTGTCCGGATAATTTTTCCCCTCGCTGACTAGTGCGCTGAAGATCCAGCTATTGTTTTCTGCTTCACTTTCCTCTTTCCTTCTGTCGCCGATACCCTGAGACATGCACATGCTAGGCCGACACAATCCTGCTTGCACTTTTTTTTGAAGCCAAAATCGGCATGGTATATTAATTAGAAGAAGAAGAATACAAAGTTAAAAGAAGACCAACAACCATGGTTGTCAGAGGACAAGACTTAGAATGGAAAGAAAGAAAAGGAAAAACACCACATAAACCAAGGCATCGAACCTGGATTAAGACAAAATACGTCCTAGCTGTAACGCTCCTCCTTGAAGCCACATACGCAGCTCATCCGTAATACGGTCGACTATAGCATCTGGCGTGGACGCAATGTCCTGAAAAATGCGTCTATTTCTTTCATTCCAAAGCTCCCAAGCAATTAGGATGAAAGCCGTTTTTGCACCCTTTCTAGCCTCACCATGAAATTTTCTAATGCCCCTACGCCACCAATGGAGGACCGATGACTCCAAACTCCCTTGGGTCCTTCCCAAGGGAGCCCAAGTGAAGCGGATCCTTAGTCTGGACCAAACCTCGATTGTGAAGGGACAATCAGTGAAAAGATGGTGAGTTGTTTCTAAGTTCCGAAGACAAAGCTGACAGAAATAGTTGTTTGGCCATCCTCGGATTTGAAGGCGATCTGAGGTCCAAAGCCTATTTTGTAGCAGTAACCAAGTAAAGATTTTGCATTTCGAGGGGGCCCAGGCTTTCCAAATCAACTTTGCTGAATCTGATGTGGTAGAGCCAATGAACTGCGCGGAATAAGCTGATCTCGCACTATAAACTCCAGATTCTGTCCATTTCCATACAATCGTATCTTCAACATTGATAGAGAGGTTGATGTTTGTTTCTCTAATTTGATTGAAAATGATGATGAATTCACGAATTAGCCCAACAGTGAGATCGTGGTATATGTCCTTAATCCAATTGTCACCCACTAAAGCGTTCTTTACTGATCTATTCTTCCTCCTAGAGTGCTTATAGAGGTTTGGGGCTATGAGTTTCAGGGCAATAGGACCTGCCCACACAGAGTCCCAGAAACTTGCCTTCATACCATTACCAATGTTTACCTTGGTCGATGCTGCAAAAAGGGCCTTGTCCATGTTATCGCACGGCAGCGGCAAGCCCACCCAAGGTTTCTCCGGGTGGCGCCATTCAAACCAGAGCCATCGTAGACGGAGGGCACGCGCCATTTTATCTAAATCATGAATCCCGAGACCCCCTAAGGTGGTGGGCATGCACACTTTGGCCCAACTTACTTTACATTTCCCACCGTGAAGCTCCTCATTGCCGGCCCAGAGGAACCTTCGGCGGGCCTTGTCTACCTCTTTGAAGAAGGACTTTGGAGGCTTAAGCACTGTGAGGAGATAGGTTGGGAGTGATGAGAGCACTGAATTGACCAAAGTTCTCCTCCCCCCCGGGGAAAAAAGTTTGCATTTCCAGCCTGCAAGTCGAGCCTTGATTTTATCCAATGTTGGTTGCATGTGACTATTCCGAATTCTTCCTGTGGTGAGAGGAAGACCAAGGTAAGTGATTGGGAAGACGACGCGGGGCCCTGCAAAATTTTGCAGGCAGGAAGCCAAGTCGATACCATCACACTTGATTGCAGTGACTGAACTCTTTTCGAAGTTAACCCGTAGACCAGTTGCCCCTCCAAAACTTTGTAGCAAAGATATCATATTGTCTACATCTGATGGTGATGGATAGATGAAAAAAGTTGCATCATCGGCGTAAAGAGAAGTTCTGGATCTCACATAACGGTCCTCAAGGGCTGTAAGCAACCCTATACTTGTAGCAACCTCTAGGAGACGATGGAGAGGGTCCATTGCCAAAATGAAGATATAAGGAGACAATGGATCTCCCTGTCTTAAGCCTCGTTTGTGCACTATGCGCTCGCCTAGGGTGCCATTTAGCGAGACTTTTGAGGTGGAGGAGGCAAGGATCAGGGCGATCCAGTCTCTCCAACGTGCTGAGAAACCTCTGTGTTGCAGCAGTTCTAAGAGATATTCCCAGGATACAGAATCAAAGGCCTTAGCAATGTCTAATTTGAACAGAAGAAGGGGTTTGCCTGATCTATGGAAACGACGAGCAGTGTTGCGAACATCCTGCTTGCACTTAAGCCTGTGCACGCGTGGCTACGCAGTTTCTCAAGTGCACATCCGTGCATCACGCCGCCGCTAGTTTTTTTGTTGTTGTTGTTCAGAACGACCGCCAGGCCTCTGCGTTTTCTCGATATTTGCGCATGTTAATTGCGCTCGGAACACCACCTGGTTTGTCTTAAACTCTCAAACTGCGGAACGGTTTTCAAAGTATAAATAACAATAAAAAAATTGTATGGTACAACTCTAAATTCCTAAATCATAAATGCAGCTAAAAGACAATGTATATGGAGAATCGAAGAGTTCGTTTCTTGTATTTTGTCAGTTAACCACCTAGAAATCTCTCAAGAGACCACCTATTAAATAGGATTGTACATGTCCTTATATTTTCTCAGTGACTCACGCGCATGGAATCAGAAAAAGTGAAAAAAAATCACAATATATAAATGATTATGTGGGTACATTATTTTGGATTAGATGTGTTAGTACATTACAATGATTATATATATAATTGTAAATAATAATGGTATTTATATATTACATGGATAAATATAAAAAATATTATTAATAAATATTTATTCTCAAAGCAATTAAAACAAGCGTAGAAAACAATGTACGAATATATGAGTCATGTGTGGTATGTACAATAGGAATGAATTGAAACTAATTACAGATTCTAATTAAATAAAAACAGCAATGAAACATAAAAAATAGCACCTTAGTATCCAATAGGGAGTACTAAAAGACCAGGAGTGTTTGGTTTCGTAGACTAAAGTTTAGTCTGTGTCACATCGTATGTTTAGACATCAATTTAAAAGATTAAACTTAAACTGATTAAAAAATAATTGCGGAATCGGAGGATTATTCACGAAATAAACTTTTTAAGCCTAATTAATTCATGATTAACAAATATTTACTGTAGCATCACATTGTTAAATCATGGCGTAATTAAACTCATTAGATTCATCAAGCGAATAATCCACCAATTATGAATAAGTTTTGTAAATAGTCTACATTTAATACTCCAAAATAGTATCTAAACATTCGATGTGATGAGACTAAATTTTGGACTAGTGGAAACAAACAGTTACTTAGTACCAGTCATAGTGAAAAAAATGGATCAGACCGGCGGTTAAACTAGAAAAAAATGAAACTAGACAGTTAATCGGTTCAATTTTGTTAAAAGACCACTTAAGTAATCGAAGCGGTAAAAACCGGCAAAAACCGGATGAACCAGTAAGTTTTATTGAACTAATGAACTGGTACCGATTTTAAAGAACCGAATGGCTCGGTGTTAGCACCAAAAATATTTGCTTTAGAAGGATTAAATATCCAAAAAAATTATTTATATTTGAACATCACTCTAGCTTATTATTTAGCATGTAATAATTAAAAAATTATTATTTATATAAGAAGAAAATGATACTAACTTTGACCAAAAAAATGATGGCGATTTGCAAAGTGGGAATGCAAAACTATAAACATCTTAAATAAATTTTGTTTAATTATTATGTTATTTGTGGATTGTACATTATAGTTATAACACATCCTTAAATCATATAATTATAATCTTATATTTAAGTTGTATTTTTAATATCTAATTATACATATTTCTCATACACTTATATTATTATTATTATTATATTAAAACAATACAAAATAAATATAATATTAATAAACAAAAAACTGATAGTTCGATCGGTGAACCAGTGAACAAAAAACTCGACTGGTTTAATCACTAGTACGATTTTTCCCACTATGGTACTAAAGATAGTACTAAAGGGTACCACTACGGGAGAACTGAACTTCACCGAGTGTCAAGAACACTCGGCAAAGGCATAGACACACTCGGCGAAATGTTCGTCGAGTGTAACACTCGGCAAACAGCAATGAAACATAAAAAATAGCACCTTAGTATCCAATAGGGAGTACTAAAAGACCAGGAGTGTTTGGTTTCGTAGACTAAAGTTTAGTCTGTGTCACATCGTATGTTTAGACATCAATTTAAAAGATTAAACTTAAACTGATTAAAAAATAATTGCGGAATCGGAGGATTATTCACGAAATAAACTTTTTAAGCCTAATTAATTCATGATTAACAAATATTTACTGTAGCATCACATTGTTAAATCATGGCGTAATTAAACTCATTAGATTCATCTCGCGAATAATCCACCAATTATGAATAAGTTTTGTAAATAGTCTACATTTAATACTCCAAAATAGTATCTAAACATTCGATGTGATGAGACTAAATTTTGGACTAGTGGAAACAAACAGTTACTTAGTACCAGTCATAGTGAAAAAAATGGATCAGACCGGCGGTTAAACTAGAAAAAAATGAAACTAGACAGTTAATCGGTTCAATTTTGTTAAAAGACCACTTAAGTAATCGAAGCGGTAAAAACCGGCAAAAACCGGATGAACCAGTAAGTTTTATTGAACTAATGAACTGGTACCGATTTTAAAGAACCGAATGGCTCGGTGTTAGCACCAAAAATATTTGCTTTAGAAGGATTAAATATCCAAAAAAATTATTTATATTTGAACATCACTCTAGCTTATTATTTAGCATGTAATAATTAAAAAATTATTATTTATATAAGAAGAAAATGATACTAACTTTGACCAAAAAAATGATGGCGATTTGCAAAGTGGGAATGCAAAACTAGAAACATCTTAAATAAATTTTGTTTAATTATTATGTTATTTGTGGATTGTACATTATAGTTATAACACATCCTTAAATCATATAATTATAATCTTATATTTAAATTGTATTTTTAATATCTAATTATACATATTTCTCATACACTTATATTATTATTATTATTATATTAAAACAATACAAATAAATATAATATTAATAAACAAAAAACTGATAGTTCGATCGGTGAACCAGTGAACAAAAAAATCGACTGGTTTAATCACTAGTACGATTTTTCCCACTATGGTACTAAAGATAGTACTAAAGGGTACCACTACGGGAGAACTGAACTTCACCGAGTGTCAAGAACACTCGGCAAAGGCATAGACACACTCGGCGAAATGTTCGTCGAGTGTAACACTCGGCAAATAGCACACGGTAAATATTACATCGGAAAATACTTGTTTGCCGAGTGTTTTTTATCGGGCACTCGGCAAACTTTTTTTGTCGAGTGCCAATTGTCACACTCGGTGAAAAAAAGAAAAATGGCGCTAACAAAACTGTTTGCCGAGTGTAAGTGTAAACACTCGGCAAAGAATGAAACCAAGAAATAAAAAAAATGGGTGGCACAGGACGTTCTGTGCCAACTGCATATTACGTCGAGCACCTAGTGCGCATGGATAGTGGCGAGACGCAGCGCGCGCTAGGCCGCGGTGCGGCGAGGCCCGACGCACGGGGCGGAGCGCACCACGCAGGGGCCGCCGCGCACGGGGCGCGGTGGGGAGCGCCGAGGGCGGGGCGGGGCAGGGGCCGGACGGCGGCCAGACGGGGAGGGGGGCTGGGCGTCGCGCCACGCCGGGGCAGAGGCGGGGTGGCGCCAGGGCGCCGCGCCGGGGTGAGGGCTGGGCGCTGCGCCGGGGCAGAGGCGGGGTGGTGCCGGGGCGAGGGCTGGGCGCCGAGGGGTGGGGAGCGCCGAGGGCGGGGCGGCGGCCAGACGGGGCGGGGCGGGGCGGGGCGCGGCGATGGCGGCGTGGCGACGGCGGCAGCGTGGGGACGACGGCGGCGGCGTGGTGTCCGAGTGGAAGAGGAGGGAGGAGGGAAGAGGGAGAAGGGAGGAAGGAGAAGGGAGTGTGGAGGGTGGGGAGTAATTAAAATAATGTATGTGAAAATTTTAAAATTATTAGCGCCAATCTTGAAATTTCGTGGGAAGAGGAGTGCGGGAAATGAAAATTTTGTTTGCCGAGTGTTACACTCGGCAAAGCCAAGATCTTTGCCGAGTGCCCCGAATTTGGCACTCGGCAAACATTTTTTTATTTTTTTAAATTTTGTTTAATGTGTTTTACAATCTTTTTCTTTGACAAAAAATATGAAACTATAGTGGATAACGGCTAAAAATAAACTCAACAACATAAATATAATTTTTTTAGATAATTTAGTTTATTATTTTATGCACTTTTAGTTCAACCTTCACACGTTTTAATTTAAATCCTAGAAATATAATTAGAGAATTAAAAATAGCAAACTGAACTAAACAAATATGAAATTTTTACATGGGATAATATACGTAGTATTTTGAATTTCAAAAAAAAATCAAGATCAAACAAAAATTTAATCATTAATTTGTTTTCAAATTTATCTCATTTCTTCTCTAAACTCCAATTACTTCTCTCAAAATATCCAATTTGTAAACACTATATGTGATAACTTTATTTAAATATTTTTAAAAATTTATCATAGCATCTTCATATCATATCATAACACCATCTCAAGTATAATATTTTTCAGAGTTATTTTTAATTTTTTAGAATTAAAAAACTATTAAAGTCTATGTTGTAGATAGAGTGTCGCAACCTACCATTTTCATAATTTATTTAAATTTAGTGTATAAGAACTCAAAATATACTAAAAAATTAATATGATTTTTATATATTTTTGGTTCATTATTTTAGGCACATGTAGTTCAAATTTCATCTATTTCAATTTAAATCCTAGAAACATACTTAATGAATGAAAAATAGCTAACTGATCTAGAAAAATATGAAATTTTTACAATGGACAAGATACATCATATTTTGAATTCAAAAAAAATCAAGTTAAAACAAAGATTCAATCATTAATTTTCTTTCACACCTATCTCATTAATTCTCTAAACTCTAATTCATCCTCTTTAAATCTCCAATTTCTAAACACTATATGTGACAACCTTATCAAAACATTTTAAATTTTTTATCATAGTATCTATGTATCATATCATAACACCATGATAAATCTCATATTTTTCGGACTTTATTTGATTTTTTATAATTAAAAAACTATCAAGTTCTACGTTGCCGATAGAGTGTCACAACCTATTTTTTTAAAACTTTATTTAAATTTAGTGTATAAGAAATCAAAATATACTAAAAATGATGAATATTATTTTTTTATATTTTTTGTTCATTGTTTTAGGCACTTGTAGTTCAAATTTCACCCGTTTTAATTTAAATCCTAGAAACATACTTAATGAATAAAAAATAACTAACTGACCTAAAAAATTATGAAATTTTTACAATAGATAATATATGTTGTGTGGTGAGTGTAGAAAAAATTTCAAGTTAAAATGAAATTGCAAATAATTTATATACTTGAAACATTGTTTCACACAAAATTAAAAAAAACTGTTTGCCGAGTGTTTTTTGAAAAACACTCGGCAAAACAAGTGTCTTTGCCGAGTGTTTTTCAAAAAAACACTCGGCAAACCCAAAAAAAAAAATTTTGGCCGCACGGGCACGACGCCGTCACATCCGTTAGTACCAAAGCTTTGTCGAGTGTATTTTTAAAAAACACTCGGCAAATAAATTATTTGCCGAGTGTTTTTATTTTGCCGAGTTTTTTAAAAAAAACACTCGGAAAATTCATCTTTGTCGAGTGCCCGAAATATTACACTCGACAAAGATTTTGGCACTCCGCGAAGAATAATCGTTTTCCGACAGTGTGTATTAGCTCGTATCTCGGTTGAATAACCGTTACTAATGTAGCACACCATTTAGTCCCGTATAGATAGTACTGGTTCGAAAACCGTGACTAAATGAGGTTTTTAATCGGTACTAAAGGCGTGCTAATTTTCTAGTAGTAAAAATTAATATGAATTTATTTATATTAATTTTTATGTATAAACAGAATTAAAATAATCTCGACAGAAGACACAATTATGTTTCAAAATTCAAGACAATGTCCGATCCATGCGTATTTGCGGTTTTAATTCGTTATTAATTATAGTTTCCAAAGTAACTGCATTTAGAAAGAAATCATGGAAAGTGATTAGATATTATATGGTCATATATTTCCAATTTTAATCAAAACGAAATATTACGTATTTATGTACCCGTGCATTAATTAAGAATGTTAACAAATTAAGAAATACAAATTAATAAATCTCAAATTATATTTGTTAGGCATAATTTGTATTAATTATAGGTGCACGCGCCATGTAAACCAGAATATAAGTATGTTTGTAAATTTTTAAAAACGACACAAAAACGTAAAACTTATATGTTAATTGCGCATGTTAATTGCGCTCGGAACACCACCTGGTTTGTCTTACAACTCTCAAACTGCGGAACGGTTTTCAAAGTATAAATGACAATAAAAAAATTGTATGGTACAACTCTAAATTCCTAAATCATAAATGCAGCTAAAAGACAATGTATATGGAGAATCGAAGAGTTCGTTTCTTGTATTTTGTCAGTTAACCACCTAGAAATCTCTCAAGAGACCACCTATTAAATAGGATTGTACATGTCCTTATATTTTCTCAGTGACTCACGCGCATGGAATCAGAAAAAGTGAAAAAAAATCACAATATATAAATGATTATGTGGGTACATTATTTTGGATTAGATGTGTTAGTACATTACAATGATTATATATATAATTGTAAATAATAATGGTATTTATATATTACATGGATAAATATAAAAAATATTATTAATAAATATTTATTCTCAAAGCAATTAAAACAAGCGTAGAAAACAATGTACGAATATATGAGTCATGTGTGGTATGTACAATAGGAATGAATTGAAACTAATTACAGATTCTAATTAAATAAAAACAGCAATGAAACATAAAAAATAGCACCTTAGTATCCAATAGGGAGTACTAAAAGACCAGGAGTGTTTGGTTTCGTAGACTAAAGTTTAGTCTGTGTCACATCGTATGTTTAGACATCAATTTAAAAGATTAAACTTAAACTGATTAAAAAATAATTGCGGAATCGGAGGATTATTCACGAAATAAACTTTTTAAGCCTAATTAATTCATGATTAACAAATATTTACTGTAGCATCACATTGTTAAATCATGGCGTAATTAAACTCATTAGATTCATCAAGCGAATAATCCACCAATTATGAATAAGTTTTGTAAATAGTCTACATTTAATACTCCAAAATAGTATCTAAACATTCGATGTGATGAGACTAAATTTTGGACTAGTGGAAACAAACAGTTACTTAGTACCAGTCATAGTGAAAAAAATGGATCAGACCGGCGGTTAAACTAGAAAAAAATGAAACTAGACAGTTAATCGGTTCAATTTTGTTAAAAGACCACTTAAGTAATCGAAGCGGTAAAAACCGGCAAAAACCGGATGAACCAGTAAGTTTTATTGAACTAATGAACTGGTACCGATTTTAAAGAACCGAATGGCTCGGTGTTAGCACCAAAAATATTTGCTTTAGAAGGATTAAATATCCAAAAAAATTATTTATATTTGAACATCACTCTAGCTTATTATTTAGCATGTAATAATTAAAAAATTATTATTTATATAAGAAGAAAATGATACTAACTTTGACCAAAAAATGATGGCGATTTGCAAAGTGGGAATGCAAAACTATAAACATCTTAAATAAATTTTGTTTAATTATTATGTTATTTGTGGATTGTACATTATAGTTATAACACATCCTTAAATCATATAATTATAATCTTATATTTAAGTTGTATTTTTAATATCTAATTATACATATTTCTCATACACTTATATTATTATTATTATTATATTAAAACAATACAAAATAAATATAATATTAATAAACAAAAAACTGATAGTTCGATCGGTGAACCAGTGAACAAAAAACTCGACTGGTTTAATCACTAGTACGATTTTTCCCACTATGGTACTAAAGATAGTACTAAAGGGTACCACTACGGGAGAACTGAACTTCACCGAGTGTCAAGAACACTCGGCAAAGGCATAGACACACTCGGCGAAATGTTCGTCGAGTGTAACACTCGGCAAACAGCAATGAAACATAAAAAATAGCACCTTAGTATCCAATAGGGAGTACTAAAAGACCAGGAGTGTTTGGTTTCGTAGACTAAAGTTTAGTCTGTGTCACATCGTATGTTTAGACATCAATTTAAAAGATTAAACTTAAACTGATTAAAAAATAATTGCGGAATCGGAGGATTATTCACGAAATAAACTTTTTAAGCCTAATTAATTCATGATTAACAAATATTTACTGTAGCATCACATTGTTAAATCATGGCGTAATTAAACTCATTAGATTCATCTCGCGAATAATCCACCAATTATGAATAAGTTTTGTAAATAGTCTACATTTAATACTCCAAAATAGTATCTAAACATTCGATGTGATGAGACTAAATTTTGGACTAGTGGAAACAAACAGTTACTTAGTACCAGTCATAGTGAAAAAAATGGATCAGACCGGCGGTTAAACTAGAAAAAAATGAAACTAGACAGTTAATCGGTTCAATTTTGTTAAAAGACCACTTAAGTAATCGAAGCGGTAAAAACCGGCAAAAACCGGATGAACCAGTAAGTTTTATTGAACTAATGAACTGGTACCGATTTTAAAGAACCGAATGGCTCGGTGTTAGCACCAAAAATATTTGCTTTAGAAGGATTAAATATCCAAAAAAATTATTTATATTTGAACATCACTCTAGCTTATTATTTAGCATGTAATAATTAAAAAATTATTATTTATATAAGAAGAAAATGATACTAACTTTGACCAAAAAAATGATGGCGATTTGCAAAGTGGGAATGCAAAACTAGAAACATCTTAAATAAATTTTGTTTAATTATTATGTTATTTGTGGATTGTACATTATAGTTATAATAACACATCCTTAAATCATAATATTATAATATAATCTGATATTTAAGTTGTATTTTTAATATCTAATTATACATATTTCTCATACACTTATATTATTATTATATTAAAACAATACAAAATAAATATAATATTAATAAACAAAAAACTGATAGTTCGATCAGTGAACCAGTGAACAAAAAACTTGAGTGGGTTAATCACTAGTACGATTTTTCCCACTATGGTACTAAAGGGTGTATTAGCTCGAATCGGTTGAACTTGAATAACCGTTACTAATGTAGCACACCATTTAGTCCCGTATAGATAGTACCGGTTCGAAAACTGTGACTAAAGGAGGTTTTTAATCAGTACTAAAGGCGTGCTAATTTTCTAGTAGTAAAAATTAATATGAATTTGTTTATATTAATTTTATGTATAAACAGAATTAAAATAATCTCGACAGAATACACAATTATGTTTCAAAATTCAAGACAATGTCCGATCCATGCGTATTTGCAGTTTTAATTCGTTATTAATTATAGTTTCCAAAGTAACTGCATTTAGAAAGAAATCATGGAAAGTGATTAGATATTATATGGTCATATATTTCCAATTTTAATCAAAACGAAATATTACGTATTTATGTACCCGTGCATTAATTAAGAATGTTAACAAATTAAGAAATACAAATTAATATATCTCAAATTATATTTGTTAGGCATAATTTGTATTAATTATAGGTGCACGCGCCATGTAAACCAGAATATAAGTATGTTTGTAAATTTTTAAAAACGACACAAAAACGTAAAACTTATATGTATATATGGCACCCAAATATATACTTGAGAGGTATAAGTCGCTATTAATTATAGTTGTGAGGAAAGTCCGAATTTACGTGGCGTTATTACGTGGCATTATTATGAAACAACATATTGGAATGAAAAAAAATCGATTTATAAGCCGTACGTGCATACTGCATAGTCCATGTGCTACCACAACCATCTAAACGCACTAAGCTCTTTCTTCCATGTTGAATGATGATGGTGTAGTGCTGCAGCTAAGGTGAGAAACAAGAAACCTTCTAGTTTTGATGATGATGATGATGCACACATGCATGCGTTGCCACGGCCGATGAGCATGTAGAGAATAATCTATTATTACGTGGTAATAGCTAACCTTCATGCATGCATGTATCTTTCTTGTTTCTGGCTCAGTTGAAGCTTAGGGTGTACGTACGTAGTGGAAGCTGGAGACGAAGAGGCTTGCGTGCGAGGAGGTGAACGACGACGAGTGAGTGAACGAAGAGGAGGCTTCACCTCGACTACACCTACATCTACACTTAGCTTTCTTGCAGTAATCACGCAGTATGGTACTCAACAAGAGGTTTCGTTGGTGTAAGTCGATTGAGGATGTGGTGCTGGAGGCCACGAGGAAGTACAAAGACTTGGCGTGTGTCGCCGGCGCTGGAGACGGAGACGGCGGCGGCGACGACAACGATGGTGGCGGCAATAAAGGCTGCAGGAGGAAGTTCACATGCCCGTTTTGGGTCGTCTTGCATGTCGAGAACCTCGACGAGCCAACCCGTACGTTGATCAGGAGGCTCGAGACAGAGATCCCCGGCGTCGATTTGATGACGATCGACTTGCCGAGCAACCAAGTGATTGTCTCCGGACCCATAGCGACCGACCCGGACTCGTTGGTGGAGAACCTCCGCACAAGGGGTAACCTGGTCGTCTCCATTGTCCGCGCTCCCTTCCGAGGATTTACCCGGCCGTCCCCATGATGTGTGTCGTCATGGTCCGTCGAGCCGCGTGGTAGATTTATTTCCACGTAAAAAAAAATAAGAGCTTGACTTGTTGATGATTAAAGTAATCATCGATGTTTGATAAGTGGCCGTTTGAAAATAACAATATCGCAGTATTGCTCTCAATGCAATCGTGAATGAATACATTTCAAAACATTGGAAAAGAGTGTGTTTGTAATCGTAGAGAGATATTCATCGAAAACACAAGTATTTGCCAAGAAAATAGTGTTCGTGTCAATTCGATTTATATAGCCGCTAGTTTGGCAAAGGATTTATGCCGAGGTTCATTTTTCTGACTAAAATTTATGGTATTTTATTTTAGCAAAATGATATTCACCCTAGTTCCAAAAGATAAAATACAAGCATCTAATTTTTTTTCTCGCACAAATCATTGGAAAATATTATCTCCGTCCATTTTTAAATATCTCAACATCTCATCATTCGTCTTATTTAAAAAACTTTTTTAAATATTATTTATTTTGTTATAATTTATTTATTATCGAAGGTACTTCAAAGCATGACTTATATTTTTATATATTTGCACGAAATTTTTAAATAAAATAAATGATCAAACGTCACTATAAAAATCAACAGTCGACCACACTTACCTCTCACGACCTACATGAGATAGTTGGCCCAGAAGAAGTGGGTCTGCTTAGCCCTTTTTTGAATTATAATCCAAAACGATTTTCGAATTTTAAATTTTAAATTTTAAAAATAATATTACTTGTTTACTTGGTAGTTTTTTTAAAAAAATGGAGATGTAGCACAACATTAAAAAAAACTTTAAAACTTATTCTAAGTTTATGTTTCAAATTTCAAGATGATGTCCGATTCATGCTTATTTTCAATTATAATTTGTTATTAATTATTAATTATAGTTTTCAAGTAAAGTAAATTTAGGTGCATTTAGAAAGAAATAAAGTATGGAAAGTGATTAGATATTACTATTAATAACGGCCGTATGTTTGCAATCTTAAAGAAAGGAAATATATATTGCATGATGTATACACGGTATGTACCCGTGTGTGTTAATTAAGAAATACAATACAAAAAGTTCAAGATGAATTGGAGTAAGAAATGAATTAATAAAGGAAACAAAACTTATATCGTATATAGCACACAAATTTTTTTTGGTAAGTATAATTTATATTAATTCACTATGGGAACAACCTAGTTTGCCGAGTGCCTAGGGCACTCGGCAAAGGCTTCGCCGAGTGCCACACTCGGCGAACCCCACTCGGTACACACCTTATCGGCGACGAGGGTGTTCGCCGAGTGCTTTTTATCGGGCACTCGGCGAAGTCTTTGCCGAGTGCAATATAGACTTCGCCGAGTGCCACGTGTAGCACTCGGCAAACGTGGCCTGTTGACGGTCGGGGTGGCCGTTAACGGCATTCGCCGAGTGCCACGTGGGCACTCGGCGAAGGTGGTCGGAGCACGGGGGGCAGGGACTTTGCCGAATGCACGTAACAGCCCCAGAATCAAAAATAAAATAAAAATAAGAAAAATAAATTTTCTGAAATAAAATGATTTATTTATTTACAGAAAAGGCTAAAAGAACCCAATTAAAGAAATACAGGGAGAAATATTCTATATTTGAAACTGAAAACTTTGTGGTGGAACCTAGAGGCCAAAAAATATTTTTGAGAATTTTTACAAAATTTTAGAAACAGTATTTCAAGCTCTACAAGAATATATGAATTTCTGGAATTAATTTAAATCGAAAAAGGATTTAAAATGTTAGTGGGCCGCCTCCCTCCTTTCTCATCGGCCCGGCCCAATCCAGCCGCCTCGGCCACTAATGAGTCGACCCTCCCTGTCGGCGCGTCCCCTCCCTCTCTCTCCCGCCGCTCACGTCAGCCGGCCCCACCCGTCATTCTCTCTCTCGCGCGCCACTATCGTTGCCAAGCCTGGCCCGCCTGTCGGCGCGTTCGCATTTGCCTAAGCCCACTGACATGTGGCCCCCACATATCAGCATCTTCTTCCCCGATGGAAGGGGATCCCCTTCCATGCCGGCGCCCCCTCTTCCGATTTTAGCCGTCGGCCGCTCGGATCCACCAAATTAGGCCCATACCGAAGCTTACCTTACTCCGGCGATCCCCTTCCCTTGAAACACCACGCGTTTTCGCCACTTATAGCAAGTTCCCGAGCTTTGGAAGGACTCGCCGGCGTCAAGGGGAAATCATTTCGGGTTTACCCTAATCTGCCTTCCTTTCTCGCCTCCAGCAACACCTATTTAACCCTCTCCTCCTCCGCCGATCGCCACACTCCGGAATCGCCCAAGTTTTTGCCTTAGCAAGCACCACCGCGCTCTTCTCGCACCACCGCGCCACCTTGCCTCCAGCCGATGGCCGCCGTCACCAGAGACCTCCAATCTCCAAGCTCTCAACACCATCGAGACCGTCGTCGTCTCCTCTACCGCGGCATCGCCCTTGTTTGCGCCACCGACCGCCGGAACGCCATCGCCACCGCCAACCCGAGGACACCATCGCACTCTCCTCATCGCTGACCGATGCCACTGCCCCATCGTCATCGCCGTCGGTATGCCGGGATCCCCCTTATGCCCCTCTTTCCATTTTTGGCCTTAGCCGCGCCTTGGGACCTCGCTGTCGTCGGGGATCCGCCGCCGTTGCATCGTCGGAGCTGGAGAAGAAGGGTAATTTACCCCCTTCAGCCTGTGTCGTGCCGGAAGGGATCTGGGCCGTTCGATCCGATGCGGACAGTTAGGATTATACCCCGTCAGGTTTAATCAGGACCGTTCATTTGGCCGAACGGGTATCAAGGCCTGTGGGCTGTTGGATCTCACTTAAACGCCCCCGCCCCGCCACCGACCATCGGATCTGGATCCAACGGTCCAGATCGGGCCGGTCCATGCACACAGTGCGCAGGTCCAAGGTGGGCCTAGCTCACCGTGGACCCACGCCTGATTTCTGGTTTAAAATAAAATTCAGAAAATACTTTAAACTTTAAAAATGCATATCTTGCTCAAATTAACTCCAAATTTCACCATTTTAATTCTGGAAAATTTGTCTTTTTATTATCTACACTTTTGTGCAATAAAAACAATATGTTTATTTGACACAAAATATTCTTATTAAATAATAAAGAAAAGTCCCCTTTAGGATTAAAATCATATCTCCTTTAAATAATTCAGAAAAACCTTTAATAAATTATATATTAATTTCAGATGATATAGTGACTCCATTTCACTGTTTTTAATACAATAAAATAGAAGGTTCGTCTTGTCTATTTAAATAAAGGCCCTTTTAGGATATTTAATTAATTCATATAATAAAAAGTCAACTCTTTACAAAAATATCATGAAAACTTATATAATAACTTCAGAAGACCTAATAACTTAATTTCACTCTTTATACTGCAATAAAAACATTTAAGGCTATTTTATACCTTTTTACTTCATCTCCAAAAAGGGAAAATAAGAAAACCTTAGAAAAATACTTATACCAATTTATAAAATTAAAATCTTAAAAATTTAAGTAACAAATCCCTAAAATTTAAGACCCTATCTCTTTTATTTAATCCAGCAAAAACATGTATGATTGATTTTGGATTGTTTATTGAATGTTGTGTTTACTTTTCCGTATCGAGAATACTACATCGCCGTCGACAATCCGGAGTCTTACCCCGAGGTTCCACCTTCACCATTCGCGGATCAAGGCAAGTCACAACCCCCATTATGATCATCATTGAGCCCATGTTTTAATAAAGTATCGCTATAACTCATAGGATAATATTGCATTAGTCTAATATCAAGCCCTACACTTATATTTATTAGATCCTCGTCCTTATGTGTAAACTCAAGCCATGCTTATTGAGTCTAAACTCCTTGTCACTCTACAATATTATATTAGCTAGTGTCCAATGTACCGACACAACTGCTATAGGGTAAAAGAATGAGTCGTAGATAAATGGTTTCTACTATATGTATTTCCCCGTTATTCTCGTCTCTGGGTTCTGTTGGAGTTGGCTATGTTATAAGTATGGTGGGTTCCGGGTGCAAGCTAGGGCATTGGTTGGTCGCACCTAGGGCACTATAAGGACCGGATTGTGGGATCCATTGCAAAGCACTTCCGTACTAACCACAAGTCTAGTGGGTAAGTCCTAACTGGAGGTATGGATCGTACCAACTTGGAACACCATAGTGGAGGGGTACAAGGGGCAAGCCTGTGGGTGACTTGTACCAACGTGGATCAAGGGGGGTATGGCGTGGCCCGAAGTGACTGGGAAACCATACGAAACCTATAAGAGAGTGTTATCGAATTGGTGCGTTCCATGCTGAAGGTTTTGGCACGAGCTTCTCGTGACAGGGTCATTTAACACACTGCGGTGTGCGGGAAATGAGTGCCTTGTGGGTACAGTAGTACACCTCTGATCAGAGTTATAAATCTTTTCGAAAAGTCGAGCTCACGGTCAAGGGCGGGTTGTGTGACCTCTCGCAGTTAGTTTACTTTTATGTGAATGTTTGAGTTATTCATGGCATGTAAGGACTGTTGAGCGAGGGTGGGCTGACTGTACCCCTCGAGGTAGAAGATGATGGAAGATGATGCATGACTCATGTTTACTTTTCTGCAATAATAACGTGATTACATTAATTGCTTTACAAATTATGCTTTTCCGCAAAAGTAAGCCACTACCTACCTTGTTATTACCTTGCATTATAATTGCATTCGGTGTCTTGCTGAGTACGATTGTACTCACCCCCATTGACTTACACCACCAGAGGCGATATACTACGAGGAGGGCGAAGGTCTGGAGTAGCGACCCAGTCAAGGCACGAGACTGGAAGAAGACGTTCATCTAGAGGATTTATTTTATTAGTTTCTCTTGATTTAACTCTTTTGTATTAATATGGTCTACGAACCATGATTGATTGGCGTATTGTACGTAGTCGTGTGATGAACGTCGTGTATTTATTGATTTTCTATGGAATTTCAATAAATCCCCGGTTTTATTAAATCGGGGCGTGACAAGGTGGTATCAGAGCCGACTTGACTCTAGGAAGCCAAACAGACCTGACCCTAAGACTTATATTAACCATATTTTCATACAAAACTACTTACCCTCTCACCTTTTGAAGTTTTCACAAAAATTTCCTCTCTTTTGTAGATGCCGGTCCATACCATGAGTGGAACTCTTCGCGACGAGGCCAGATTTATCCGCAAGCTTCGCATGCTCGTCGACTTCCTTGGATTCACCCATGAGCCCGCATTCCACGGGATCTTTCCCGATGCGAGCGAGAGCTACTGTGAGGTCACGGTCGTCATCCGCCCCTCCCCCACGCAGCCTCCATTCTACATCCATGGAGTCGGAGGACCTTCCTTCGTGGTGGCCAGCCAGCGCGCTGCACTTCAAGCCCTCGCCGAGCTTCGACTGGTTTATGACTACCACCTCCACGACACTGTCTACCGCTTCATGCCCATGCGTACACCAGGGAGTCACCGCAGCATGTACATCAGCTCCCTCACCCAGCACAACTCCGCCATCGCCCGTACCATGAGATTGTTGGAGGCCATGGACAATCTTCACATGGAGGCTTTCCTCGACACAGATAGCCAGCACGACACCATCGACTTCTACCGCCACTCGTCGGAGAACCTAAACCGCGAGAACGCCGATCTTCGTCGCCAGGTTCAGCAGAACCATCACCTGATCACCGAGGTGGAGGAGTTGAGGCGTCAGAACGAGCTTCTATGCCAGGGCGCCATCGTCACCACACAGCTTCGCCATCAGCTTAAGGAACTGAAGAAGGATCTCGAGGAGTTCGCCCCTCTTCCACCCCGCAAGCGGAAATCGCTTCGGTTTCCCACAGAGAAGCCCAAGAGGATTTCCCGCATTGCACCTCCCGCCGGACCCTCCAGCTCCATCACCCCTGCACCGACCCCCTCCGCCGAGCCCATGATCGAGTCATCCCCCGAGCTTCCTTAGACGTAAATTACGACTGTTTGTTTCTATTTGATTGTTTTGTTTGTAGTGCCGCTCATGTCGGAATAAAAGGCATGAGTGTAAAATTTAATAAGAAATTTAAATAAAATATGTAAGCATCTAGGTCAAACCATTCATTCCGGGCAATAAAATCAGTAACAATTCCCCTTAATTTTTGGCACCTTCTTTCTGAACCCTTCAACTTTAGGATGGCCAACGACCAAGGATCTGAAGCCCCACGCGACGGAAACACCTCGGGCAACATGCCTCAGTGGGGTGCAACGGGCCAACGGAAGGCCCCCGTTGCCAATCATCCCACACTAGCGGAGATGATGGCAAACCAAAACCAACTGATTGCCACGCTGCTTACTCAGATGCAACAACAACAAAACCGAATGCAAGAACAACAGGCACAGTTGTTCTGTCTTTTATGAACAGCAACCCTAGCCTCCCCTCCGCCCCGCAGTCCATGCACCGGCACCAGTATCTCAACTCTCTGAGTTCCTCCGTGTCCGGCCACCCATATTCTCCAGCACCACCAATCCAATGGAGGCAGGAGACTGGCTAAGGACCATCGGCAAGAAGCTAGACCTTCTTCCCTGTTCTGAGCAGGAGCGAGTGGCATTCGCCGCTCACCAGCTCCAAGGACCCGCTGCGGAGTGGTGGGACAATTTCCGAGAGACTCAGCCCGAGGGCCATGAAATTTCATGGGCTGAGTTCACCACCGCTTTCCAGGCCGACCACATTCCGGATGGTGTGGTAGCCCAAAAGCAGCTGGAATTTCGGGACCTGCATCAAGGAAGCAGGACCATCACGGAGTACCTGCACAAATTCAACCGGTTGGCCCGTTATGCACTAGAAGAAGTGTGCACGGACACCGCCCGCCAAGCTAAGTTTCTCCGGGGACTAAAGGACGAGCTCTCCCTTCAGTTGGTCTCCGGGGACTTCGCCAATTTTCAGAAATTGGTGAACAAAGCCATCATTCAGGAAACTAAACAAAACAAGGTGGATCTGAAGAAGCGAAGAATGATCGCCTACCGCCAACAACAAGTAATGGTGTCGAAACCACGACCGGTGATCACGCCTCAAGCCACAATTCCTGTCGAGCCGCAGACTACCCTATGAGGGCCAAGCTCAGGCATCCCACCCCAAGCACCACCAGCAGGACGAGCTCCCGTGGATGCTACCGGATACAAGAGGGACAGGCACGGCAACCCGATTGTGTGCTTCAACTGTCGCCAAGAAGGCCACTTCTCCAACATGTGCCCTACCCCAAGCAGGCGTCATCCTCCGTTCCAAACCCGATGGGACGTACTCAAGTTCACCACATCTCCGCCCAAGAAAACCAAGGTACGACCGAAGACACTCCCAATTTGATCTCAACCAACCCAGTTCCGGAGATCACTTTGCCTACTTCTGATGTAACACCTTCTCCTAATCCTGAGCACCCGTAGAACCCCGTCCCCTAGTTTCCACGAGGTTCGTTTCGAATCTCGAGGACGAGATTCTTTGTAAGGGGGATAGGATTATAACAGCCCCAGAATTAAAAATAAAATAAAAATGAGAAAAATAAATTTTCAGGAATAAAATGATTTATTTAATTACAGAAAAGGCTAAAAGAACCCAATTAAATCAATACAGGGAGAAATATTCTATATTTGAAACTGAAAAATTTATGGTGGAACCTAGAGGCCAAGAAATATTTTTGAGAATTTTTACAAAATTTTAGAAATAGTATTTCAATCTCTACGAGAATATATGAATTTATGGAATTAATTTAAATCGAAAAAGGATTTAAAATGTTAGTGGGCCGCCTCCCTTCTTTCTCCTCGGCCCGGCCCAATCCAGCCGCCTCGGCCACTGACGGGTGGACCCTCCCTGTCGGTGTGTCCCCTCCCTCTCTCTCCCGCCGCTCGTGTCAGCCGGCCCCACCCGTCATTCTCTCTCTCTCTCTCGCGCGCCACTATCGCTGCCAAGCCTGGCCCGCCTGTCGGCGCATTCGCATTCGCCTACGCCCACTGACATGTGGCCCCCACATGTCAGCATCTTCTTCCCCGATGGAAGGGGGGATCCCCTTCTATGCCGGCGCCCCCCCCCCCCCTTCCGATTTTAGCCGCCGGCCGCCCGGATCCACCAAATTGGGCCCATACCAAAGCTTACCTTACTCCGGCGATCCCCTTCCCTTGAAACACCACGCGTTTTCGCCACTTATAGCAAGTTCCCGAGCTTTGGAAGGACTCACCGGCGTCAAGGGGAAATCGTTTCGGGTTCCCCCTAATCTACCTTCCTTTCTAGCCTTCAGCAACCCCTATTTAACCCTCTCCTCCTCCGTCGATCGCCACACTCCGGAATCGCCCAAGTTTTCGCCTTAGCAAGCACCACCGCGCTCTTCTCGCACCACCGCGCCACCTTGCCTCCAGCCGACGGCCTCCGTCACCAGAGACCTCCAATCGCCAAGCTCTCAACACCATCGAGACCGTCGTCATCTCCTCTACCGCGGCATCGCCCTTGGTTGCGCCATCGACCGCCAGAACGCCATCGCCACCGCCAACCCGAGGACACCATCGCACTCTCCTCGTCACCGACCGACGCCACTACCCCATCGTCATCGTCGCCGGTATGCCGGGATCCCTCTTATGCCACTCTTTCCATTTTTGGCCTTAGTCGCGCCTTGGGACCTCGATGTCGTCGGGGATCCGCCGCCGTTGCATCGCCGGAGCTAGAGAAGAAGGATAATTTACCCCGTTCAGCCCGTGCCATGCCGGAATGGATCTGGGCCATTCCATCCGATGCGAGCAGTTAGGATTATACCCCGTCAGGTTTAATCAGGACCGTTCATTTGGCCGAACGGGTATCAAGGCCCGTGGGCCGTTGGATCTCACATAACGCCCCCGCCCCGCCACCGACCATCAGATCTGGATCCAACGGTCCAGATCGGGCCGGTCCACGTGCACAGTGCGCAGGTCCATGGTGGAACTGGCTCACCGTGGACCCACGCCTGATTTCTGGTTTAAAATGAAATTCAGAAAATACTTTAAACTTTAAAAAATCATATCTTGCTCAAATTAACTCCAAATTTCACCATTTTAATTCTGGAAAATTTGTCTTTTTATTCTCTACACTTTTGTGCAATAAAAACAATATGTTTATTTGACACAAAATATTCTTATTAAATAATAAAGAAAAGTCCCCTTTAGGATTAAAATCACATCTCCTTTAAATAATTCAGAAAAACCTTTAATAAATTATATATTAATTTCAGATGATATAGTGACTCCATTTCACTGTTTTTAATACAATAAAATAGAAGGTTCATCTTGTCTATTTAAATAAAGGCCCTTTTAGGATATTTAATTAATTCATATAATAAAAAGTCAACTCTTTACAAAAATATCATGAAAACTTATATAATAACTTCAGAAGACTTAATAACTTAATTTCACTCTTTATACTGCAATAAAAACATTTAAGGCTATTTTATACCTTTTTACTTCATCTCCAAAAAGGGAAAATAAAAAAACCTTAGAAAAATACTTATACCAATTTATAAAATTAAAATCTTAAAAATTTAAGTAACAAATCCCTAAAATTTAAGACCCTATCTCTTTTATTTAATCCAACAAAAACATGTATGCTTGTATGATTGATTTTGGATTATTTATTGAATGTTGTGTTTACTTTTCCGTATCGAGAAGACTACATCGCCGTCGATAATCCGGAGTCTTACCCCGAGATTCCACCTTGCATTATAATTGCATTTGGTGGCTTGCTGAGTACGATTGTACTCACCCCCATTGACTTACACCACCAGAGGCGTTATACTACGAGGAGGGCGAAGGTCTGGAGTAGCGACCCAGTCAAGGCACGAGACTAGAAGAAGACGTTCATCTAGAGGATTTAGCTTATTAGTTTCTCTTGATTTAACTCTTTTGTATTAATATGGTCTACGAATCATGATTGATTGGCGTATTGTACGCAGTCGTGTGATGATCGTCTTGTATTTATTGATTTTTTATGGAATTTCAATAAATCCCCGGTTTTATTAAATCGGGGCGTGACAGTGCCCCACATGGCACTCAGCGAAGGGGGTTTGCCGAGTGCCCACGTGGCACTCGGCGAAGGTGGTCGTGGCACCCGTGGCAGGGGCTTTGCCGAGTGCCACGTGGAAGCACTCGGCAAAGCCTCCCCAGAATGCACAGAAATGTGCCACGTGGCACGTTTGTGTGCTATTTAGGTGGCTTTGCCGAGTGTAGCACTCAGCAATTTTTTTTTTATTATTTTCATTTATTTAATGCATATTTCATCCAAAAATCACATTGAATCACAAAATTCATCACAAATTCACAATTAGTCATAAAGTTCATTCCAAAATTCACATTCAATCATAAATATTCACATTCAATAACTATATGAATCACAAATTCACTCAGATCACAAAAATCACATTCACATCACAAAAATCACATTCACATCACAAAATTCACGATCACGTCACAAATTCATGTTCACATCACAAATTCAAGTTCAAATTGACATCACAAGTTCAAGTTCACGCTCATGGTGACAAGTCAAGTTAATTAACAAGTTCACAACGGCAACTCACACCACGCCTCACAAGTTAGCATTACCGCTATGCCCAGTGTGTGGAGATGGCTGCGTGTTTGATCCTGCTGCCGATGAATGAAACTGGAAAAAAAAAAGAAAAATAGTTAGAACAATTGTATATAACAAAAACGACAAAAACAATATTAGAAACTCACATTGCCACTCTGTGGAGTCCGCGGAGATTGTTGAGGTTGAGGAAGTCCAGGCAAGCCCATATGACCTGAAAAAGATCCACCCATCTGCGCAAACCACTGCTGCATCTGGGTCTGCATCTCGGCCTGCATCTGAGCTTGCATCTGAGCCTACAGCCGAGCCTCCATCTGGGTCTGCCAGTCGGTCCTTTGTGATCTTTCTTCATTTAGTTGGGCCTACAAAACATTAATTCACATTCATTAACGTTCCAAAACAAACAAATTGAAGTGTTCGATGGTTGATGAAAATGAACTAACCTGTAGATCAACAATCAGACCCATAGATGTGTCTCAGCGAGGGCGTATACCCGGACCAGAGGTAGAGCTCCGAGCTCTCACCTCAGATAGAGAGGGGGTACTACGGTTATCAATGGCGTCGTCGCCCATCAAATATCGCCCATGTCTCTTGCCTCCTCCAGCCCTCATGACCACCTCGCCATTGATGTCATGTGCGACTGGGTCATAATCGGCGCCATGCACTTCCCTTGCCATCTCTGAATAGTCCTGGAGGCGTTGATATGCGTTCCGATTAGTGTACGACTCAGTGGGGTCATTTGGATTGTAAGTATTGCCTTCAACCGCCCTCCCTTTGTGATCCAGAACATATGCCATGACTTGGGAGCATTCCTGACCCACATTGGCTGTTGACTGAAACAAGAAGATAGTTAGAGTTATATTGTGCAATTAAGCGGAAAAAAAAGAAACATGTAACTACATACCCATCTCGGCCTGAACTGGTCGAGGTTCAGCGAGCCTTGATGGTGTACTTCCCCTGGCATGAGTAGGCGTCTCTGGCGGCATGCATCGTGACTGCTCTGCCACTCGGCAGAACAACACCTATCAACAATTTGGCCCCAACATTCAAGATGAGTGGCACACCACTGTGGAGGGACCTATTTGATGCAAGTGAAGTTGTTAATGCCATAATATTAAGTATTAGAAGATACACGAGAATACACTTACCATCATGTATTCCTCTCATGTCAGAAAGGTGGTTCGGGCATCCTTTTTATTCTTCCTCTCTCGGCGGTGCTGAGCGTAGAAGTCAATAACATCTTGAATGCGCGCCTCATAATGCATGTCGGTGACAAGCTTCTTGGCGGCTCTATTAATAACAGTGGTAGCCTGATCCGCATACCCCTCATCACATCTATAAAAATCCTACATATAGATGTAAAGAGAATGTTATGTAATCCACATGTCAATAGTATTGACACATATATTAAGAAAATAAACTTACCCAGAGCTCAGCCCTGACTCGATCAGCTAGGTGGGCAAATTGTCTCCCTTCTCGGTCAGGGGCGTCCGGCGCACTTTCATAGTGCCTCCATGAGTACGCCGGCTCCATCCTCCCATCAAAAGACACCAAACTAGGGAACTTTTCCTTGATAAGAAGCCCGAGGATGCCGTTTACGTGGCGTGAGCACTCACGACCTGCTCGTTCAACCATAATCCAGTTCCTACCCCGATATCATTAAAAAGTATTAGTATATATTAAAAACTAAACTAACGAAAGGAATACATTATAGACTTTCTATAGCAACTTACCTCTTTCCATCGGGTCGAATGAGCGCACGATCAGTTACTGCCACTGGTCGTCTCGGGAGTGATGAAGGACCACGCAACCACACTACAGCCGCTTCTGTAGCCTGCTCCTCTCCCTCTGCCCCAACCTCCTCCCCACCCTCTGCGCCCACCTACTCCCCACCCTCTGCCCCCACCTCCTCCTCCACCCTAGCCTGCTCCTCCTCCTCATCCGGCACATAATCAACATCGCGATGGGATGCCGGTATCTGGCTGGTAGTTTCACTCGAGGGCGCGGGTGCCTTTCCTCTCACTGCTGACTTCTTTGTTCTCCTACCTCGAGGTCTAGATGAGGACCCGACCTCATCTTGAGAGCGAGTGGATTTACCGCCTTTTCCTACTACTACACTTATTAATTTCTTTAAACCCCCCACCATATTTCAATCAGCTACGAAAAAGAGTAAATCATTTTAGATAAACCGTGAAATGTGTTATAAACGCATTTAATCAAAAATTAAACATAATTCTCATACAGCTGCTAGAAATAGTCATCGTCGTCTGGATTTGCTGGATCATATGTATCGTCATCACTATCACGTGATATTATATAATCGTCCAGTTGGTCAGGAGGTGGAATGTTGTCATCACTTTGATTGCTTGAGTGCAATCTCTCTAGCAGTTCTAAGTCTCTTCCATTATGAATCTCATCTACTTCGTCGGCATCGGCACCACTTTCGTTATCTACTTTCATCGTCTCCGTCAAGTCAATAACAAACATGCCTGGTAGCCCATCTTCTTCAAAGAACTCTCCGTCGTATGTGTTCGGGTCTATGTTATAGTCTTCGTTGTTGGGAACAGGCAGTTTACCATGTGGCGACACCTTATACACAACATCCCAACCTTTAAGACGTTCTACGGTTTTGCACGAGTAAGAGAGATAGTAAACTTGTGTTGCCTGTTGAGCCACGATATAAACATCTTCACTCGGCAAGGTGGTATCTTGACGAATTTCTATTAAGCCATGTTCGGGAGTCTGTCTCACTACTTTGGGATTGAACTAGTGGCATTTAAATATAACGGGATTAAGAGGTTTGCTCCCATCGAAACTCAATTCGTATATTTCTTCGAGTCGTCCATAGTAGTCAACCCCGTCTGTGCCCGGAGTAAAAACTTCGGAATTTGTGGTTCTTCGGTTAGGTCGGCTCTGTTCATGGCTTGTTGTGTGGAAACGATAGCCGTTTACGTCGTAAGCTTTGAATGTCTTGACCTTGTAGGCACAACCATTCGCAACTTGCCTCAACTCAGAACTCATTGTCGTGTCGGTTCTTCCCTATAGGTTTGAACGCGATGAACATGTATATTAGTCGCATATAAGATATAATTGAAAGGTAAAACTAACTAAAAGTTAATTTGAGAAATACCTTAGTTTTGAACCAAGAAATGAAATCGGGATTGCCATTTCCCACACCATACTTAAGAAGGGTAGTTGATTCCTCAATGTTAGCCTCCCTCGAACCACGCCAAAATCGTCGATGAAATTCCTCAATGTACGGTTCCACTTCGGAAAGGTTTGTCAGGACATACAACATAATCAAACGCCACTCTTCATGCCGCAAGGTCTTGATAGCAGCACCACTTGCACTTCCTAGTTGGCCCCTGAAGATGCTGAGATTTGATTCTTCTTCTGGAAGATTGTAACGGGAAGGTGGATTATGCACGCTAGGAAGATTGTCCGCATAATATCTACTTGTGAAGTTTGACACCTCCTCCAAAACATATGCCTCAGCTATGGATGCTTCAATTTTGCATTTGTTCTTACATTTATTCCGAAGAATCTTTTGGAATCTCTCAATTGAATAGCACCAACGGCTCTAGACCTGACCTCCCATCCGGGCCTCATACAGAAGGTGCAAGATCATATGTTGCATCGCATTGAAAAAACCAGGCGGAAAGATCTTTTCTAGCTTGCATAATAACACGGGCGCTAGTGTCTCCATGTCTGCTACCACGGTGTGAGACAACTGTTTAGCAAAAAGTTGCCGGAAAAAATTGCTCAATTCAGCTAGAACTCGCCAGACATCCTCGGGGACATAGCCACGAATCATGACCGGGAGCAGCCGCTCAATCCATATGTGATAGTCATGACTTTTGAGTCCATTTATTCGCAGAGTAGCTAGATTAACTCCCCTCTTCAGATTAGCTGCATAGCCATCAGGACACATCAAGGTTTGAAACCACTCAACTACTTCCCTCCTTTGTCCCCTTGTTAGAACAAAATCAGACTTTGGCTTCGTCCAGGATTTCCCGCTTCTAGAAGGTATCATGTCGAGCTTAGGTCTGTTGCATATAGCCGCTTGATCCACTCGGGCCTTGACGTTGTCTTTCGTCTTCTCAGGAATATTCATGATTGTGCCAAAAATGGCCTCGACAATATTTTTCTCATTGTGCATCACATCAATGTTGTGCGGAAGGAGAAGATCATCGAAATAAGGAAGATTCCATAAACATGGCTTGTGAGTCCATGCATGATGCTCACCATATCCGATAAAACCATCTCCTTGTGTATTAATTTGCAAAGACTCTAATTGAGCACGAACATCGGATCCGGTCATTTTAATTGGTGCTGAGCCTTTAACAGACACATCTTTTGTAAAATTCTTCTTATCCTTCCTGAATGGATGGTTTCGAGGAAGGAATTGTCGGTGCTTGTCAAACGAGGAATATTTTCCACCCTTAGCCAACCAAATGAACTTCAGAGTCGACCGACAAATCGGGCATGCGAACTTCCCATGCACGCACCAGCCGCAAAATATCGAATATGCTGGTAGGTCATGTAGAGAGTACATATACCAGACATGCATTCTGAAGTTTGTCTTTGTAGATCGGTCATATGTCAACACACTGTCTTACCATGCATGGACCAAATCATCCATCAAAGGCTCCATATACACACTCATATTTTTCCCCGGGTATTCAGGCCCTGGAATTATCAAGGACAAGAAAATATTCTGTCATTGAAAGATGACGCCGGGAGGAAGGTTGAGGGGAATAACAAACATTGGCCAACAACTGTATGCGGCAGTCGTCATACCATATGGATTGAACTATCTGTTGCTATAGCAATTCATACATTACGAGGCTCTAAAGCTTTCTCGGGATGGAGCTGATCAAATTTTTTCCACGCTTCTCCATCTGATGGATGACCTAGCTTGTCTGGGTTGTAACGAATCCCATTTTTATGCCATGTCATCTATTTAGCAGATTCCTCGGTCATGTACAGCCGTTGGATCCTCGGTACAAAGGGAAGGTACCGAAGGATCTTCACGGGAATTAAGAGTTGTTTCTTCGCACCATCATTGGAGTCTACCTCAAGATACCTAGAGGATTTGCATTTCACGCAGCAGGTTGCGTCTGCGTATTGTTTCCTGAATAAAATGCATCCGTTGAGACAAGCATGTATTTGCTCATAAGGCATCTTAAGTGCACGGAGGACTTTCTTAGACTCGTACATGCTCTTCAGAAGATTGTGACCTTCTGGGAGAAGGCTACCAACAATCGTCAGCATAACATCGAAGCATTCTCGACTCAAGCTAAACTGCGACTTGATGGCCATTAGTCGTGCGATGGCATCCAGTTGAGAAACCTTAGTGTGACCGTGAAGAGGTTGCTTTTGACGTGGACAACATGTCATAAAACGCTTTTGCCGTTGGCTCCGGCACTTCCTCTTCACGTGCTTCGTCAAAATGCGCATCTTCAAAGTCATCTAGCATAAATCCAACCCCTCCCTCATCATCGTCCATGTGATGTCGCAACACCTTGTATCTAGGACGTTGAGACTCACCATGATACGTCCAACGGGTATAATTTGGCATAAACCCATGTTTGCATAGGTGTTTACCCATGGCATCCTTTGTTTGTCGATGCTTATTCTCGCACCGACTACATGGACACTAGGTCTTGTCACGTACATTATGTCTACCAAACGCCGTCTCTAAGAATACTTCAGTGTTCTTGATCCAATCCATGGTCACCTCGGCCTGACTAGGGCGACCCGTGTACATCCACTCACGATGATCTATCTTGTACTAAACTAGGAAACAACACCCGTGTTTAGGGGTTAGTGAGAAACGAGATGCATCTAACAGTCTAATAGGTAAGATAGGTCCTAATCCCACTAGAGAATGCGTAGATTGAGCTCGTTTTCACGCTCCGTTTCAATCCAACCCAAAATTTCGGCAGCACCTCCCCGCTGCTCTTGTCGCGCCCCGATTTAATAAATCAGGACTTTATTGAAATTCCATAGAAAATCAATAAAACAAGACGTTCATCACACGACCACGTACAATACGAGCAATCATTCACGGTTCGTAGACCGCATTAATACAAAAGTGAATAAAGATGAAGAGAAACTAATAAAACAAGGGTCCTAGATGAACGTCGCCTTCCAGTCTCGCCTTGACTGGGTCGCTACTCCAGACCTTCATCCTCCTCGTAGTAGACTGGCTCTGATGTTGTAAGTCAACGGGGTGAGTACAGATGTACTCAGCAAGCCACCGAATGCAAATATAATGCAAGGTAATAACAAGGGAGATAGTGGCTAATTCAGCGGAAGCAGCATATTTGTAAAGCTTTAAATGAGAGCAGATTATTAGTACGGAAAAGTAAACATGTGCATGTGTATCATCATCTTCTAACTCGAGGGGTACAGTCAGCCCCACCTCGCTCAACAGTCCTTACGTGCCATGAATAACTTGAACATGCAAACAGTTGTAAACTAACTGCGAGTAGTCACACAACCCGCCCTTGACCGTGGGCTCGGCTTTTCGAAAAGATTGAATTACTCTGATCAGAGATGTACCACTGTACCCACAAGGCACGCACTCATCACTTACACCAAAGTGTAACGAGATGACCCATTTCACGGGAACTCGTGCCAAAACCTTCCATATAGTCCTCCCCGACTCAATAGCACCCTCTTATGGGTTTCATATGGTGTCCCGACGCATCGGAGCCCCACCATACCCCCCCTTGAGCCTCGTCGGTACAAGTCGCCCGCAGGCTAGCCCCTTGCCCCCTCCTCTATGGTGCATCAAGCCGGAGTATTCCATACTTCCAGTTAGGACTTACCCATTAGACTTGTGGTTGGTACGGAAGTGCTTTGCAACAGATCCCGCAGACCGGTCCTTATAGTGCCCCGGGTGCGACAAACCAGTGCCCGAGCTTGCACCCGGAACCCACCATACTTATAACCTAGCCAACTCCAACAGAGTCCAGAGACGAGAATAACAGGGAAATTCATATACAGAATCCAGCTATCTACGACTCGTTCTTTTTAACCTATAGCAGTTGCGCCGGTACATTGGGCACTAGCTAATATTTTTATAGTAGAGTGACAAGGAGTTAAGGCTCAATAAGCATGGCTTGGGTTTGCACACAAGGACAGGGATCTAATAAATATAAGTGTAAGGCTTGAGTATTTGTCTAATGCAATATTAACCTATGGGTTATAGCGATAAGTTATTAAAACATGGGCTCAATTATGATCAACTGTTTCCACAGAGATGGTCGATGACTTGCCTTGCTCAGCAAATGGGGATGGAGGAACCTCGGGGTAGAACTCCTGCTCCTCGACGAACTCGTAGTCTTCTCGATACGGAAAATAAACAATACATTCAATAAACAGATAAAATTTACCAAATATTTAACATACACATTTGTAGGTTTTATTATGTGAAGTAATATTTTTACTATTTCAAGTTTTGTTCAAAACAGTAAGGTTTAATATTTTAGAATTTTTCCCAATTTATTTTCTGTATTATTAATTTCAACCCTAAGGGATTTTTATTCATTTATTTATTAATAATATTTTGGGTAACAGAAACATACTGTTTTTATGGCATAAATGTGTAGAGAATAATATTCTGGTTCTAACAAAATTTGAATGGTGAAATTTGGAGTTAAATTGAGCAAGATATGAATTTTCAAAGTTTAAATCAATTTTCTGGATTTTATTTAAACTGAAAAACAGTCCCTGGTCCACGGTGAACCAGGTTCACCGTGAACCTGCGACTGTGCGCGTGGGCCGGCGGGGAGTAAGTGGGATCCAACGGCCCAGAGTGCCTGATACCCTTTCGGCTTGGATCCACGGCCGGGATTAAATCCCTCAGGGGTTTTAATCTCCATCGCCCGATCACGATCGAACGGCCGGAAATCAATCCGACACGGCACGTGGCGTCGGGGGCATTTTACCCTTCTTCCCCAACTCCGGCGGTACTGCGGCGAGCCATTCCGGCGATGGTGAGGGCCTAGCGCCTAGGCTACCGGCTAAAATGGAACCAGGGGAGCAAGGGGGTCATGACCGTACCTTCGGCGGCGAAGATTGTCGATGGACGGCGACGACGGCGAGGGTAGACGGCGAGGAGGTTTCGGGTGCTTGACGGCGACGGCGATCCGGTGGTCTTCATGACCGCTGGAGGCGTGGCCGAGGATGGGTGGGCGACGACGGATCCGACGGTGGTGGCAGCTAGGGCGAGGGGGGCCTGGATCAACGGCGAGCGGCGGCCGGAGTTGAAGAAGAGCCGAAGACCTAAACGAGGTCGGCAGCGCTCTGCTTATGCTATAGCTGGCTACGGTGGTGTGGGCTGAACGCGGTGAGGGCGAGGGGTTCTTATAGGGGGTCGCCGGCGTCCAATTGGAAGGGAACCGAGGGTTTCCCTTTTCTCAACGCCGGTGAACTTTCCTAAGGCTCGGGTTCTTTCCATGCGCGGCGAAAACGCGTGGCTATCGGTGGAATGAGATCCCCGGCGGTCGGAGAAGGCGATCCCTCGGTTAATTTGGCGACAACGGATACGGGGCGGCGGATTTGGAAGGTGGGGGTCGCCGGTGGGAGAGAGGGGATCCCTTTCCATCGGGGAAGAAGATCCTGACAGGTGGGCTCCACCTGTCAGTGAGCGATCCAAAAAGGAAGGGGGCCGACAGATGGGCCATGGATGTCAGAGGGCGAACGTGGGCGTACAGAGGCTGACGCGTGGGCTAGGAGGGGCGCGGGGGAGGAGAGAGGGGCGGGGGAGTGCGCCGACAGGCGGGTCCCGCTTGTCAGTGGGTGGGTGGTGATGGGCTGGGCCTAAAGGCCGTTGGAGGGAGGTTTCGTGGTTGAGGCCCAATAGGATTTAAAATTCATTTCTGATTTAAAATAATTCCAGTAATTCGAATATTTGATTAAGGGTTGAATCACTGTTGACAAAATTTTTTAAAAATTCCTAAAATTATATTTTGGCCTCTAGTTCATCTCATAAAATTTTCAAGTCCAGACTTTAAGTATTTCTCCCTGTTTGGCTTTATTTGGGTTCTTTTGGGATTTTTCCTTTAATAAGAAATTCAGAAATGATTTAAATAATATTTTCTTTTTATTTTATTCCTTTTTAATTTCTGGGGTGTTACAGCTCTCCAAACGCACGTCTGGGCAACATGCCAAGAGGATGTGCGTTCGGAGAACAACGGAGAGGTGCTGCCAAAACCATGAGTCGAATCGGAACGGGGCATGAAAACGAGCTCAATATACGCATCCTCCGGTTGTCCAAACGTGGACAATTCAAAACAGTTATGGCCACAAATATGCAAAGACATGCATATTCCAAACTGTAACTCTTCCGAATGGGAGACGCCTAAGTTACGCGACAAACATGTGATTAAATATAAAAAAATTTGACAACATCTCCTCTCTAATACTTAGAAAAACTAACAAATTTCACAAATATATATATCACGGCACGATGGCCGACATCCACATACACATATATATCATGACATGATGGCCGGAATACACACTCACAAGATATTAATCATTCATATTCTGGTATTAGAATTGCGAGAATAATGTGAACTATAACATGAACATATATAAAATGTCACGGAACATTTTATTATTTTTATTGTATTGTGGGCCCTGTCAAATATGGGAAAGATTACTACAGCAGATAACTTACTAGAATCATTGAGATCAAGGTCAGATATGTTAAAGCTTATCTTTTTTTCAGGAAAGACTAGAATCACTGAGATCAAGGTCAGATATGTTAAAGCTTATCTTTTTTTCAGGAAAGACTGCTATGTTAATTAATCAATAATAATGCTATAATAACCCATCAACCTTGCAGAGTGAGTTCAATGGACACAAAGAAACAGCAAGTAATGAAAAGGGCAATCCAGGTATGCTAAATTTGTTTTGCAAATTCAAGTACAAAGATATGTTGCTTTTGTGTAGTTATTCATTATTTGTAATTTATTTAATTCTTACATGCATGTCTATTTGTATGTTTAATTCCTACATTATTAGCTAGCCCTACATTACCTAAATGGAGGGAAAAATTATCACCGGAGGAGTTAGGGGTTTGGGGCGGCGGAGACGGCGGCCGGAACGAGGGGGCCTGCGGCCAGAGGAGGAGGGTCCGGGGGCACTGGCGGTCGGAGGAAAAGGGGCTGGGGGCGGCCGGCGGCGAGGCGCGTGGGAGCAGGGGGCCGGGGGCGGCGGGGCCAGCGAGGGCGGCCGGCGGCGGTGGCGGAGGGATGGCCGGCGCGGGGGTGCAGGGGGGCAGCCGGCGGGAGCAGGCGGCGGGGGTGGCGGCGGCGGGGTGCGGGGTAGCAGGGGACGGCCGGCGGCGGGGGAGCAGGCGGCGGGGTGTGGGGAGCGGGGGGAGCAGGCGGCGAGGTGCTGCGGGGAGTGGGGGAGCAGATCTGGGCGCACTTAATGCGCCCAGATCTGCGGGGCTGTAAGTAGCCAAGTCCCAAACTTCGCCGAGTGCCAAATTGGGAGGCACTCGGCGAATGAATTTTTTTAAAAAAAACTTTTACCGAGTGCCATCAGTAAAACGCTCGGCAAATGATATTTAAAAAAAACATTTCTTTGCCGAGTGCCAGGGATAATTGCACTCGGCAAAGATTTTTTAATTTTTTTAAAAAATATATAAAATAGAAAAAAGACAGTAAAAAATCCCATAATTTGGCATTATATAATATACACTTATGTTTACTCCTAGAAATTTTCTTAGTTCAAATAAACAAATTTAATGCGCTTGTAGTTCAAATTTGGTATCTTTTAATTAAATTCTATAAAGAAGTTCAATTAACTAAAAATAGCAAGCTAGTACTAAAAATCCTAAATTTGGACATGGTATAAGATACATTGGGTTTTAGTAGTACAAAATGTTTTAAGTTCAAACAAAGATTTGAATATCGATTTGCTTCTAAACCTAGCTCATTCCATCCATAAACACATTTACCTTCTTGTGGATTCTCCGGTTTCCAAACGTCGTACATGAAAACTTTGTCGAAAAATTATGAAATTTTTATCACAGTATATATGTACTATATAATGACACCATGTCAAGTATCATATTTTTTAGGCATCAATTTAATTTTCTAGAATTAAAAAACCATTAAGCTCCATGTTGCCGCCCGAGCGTCGTAAATTAGATTTTAAATATTTAGATATATTTAGTTGTAAAAGATTACAAATGGAATCATGAACATCAATATGATTTTTCTACAATTTTTGAGTCATTATTTCATGTACATGCAGTTGAAATTTGACCCACTTCGAAGTAAATCCTAGAAACAGGATTAATTTATTAAAAATAGCAAGCCCACTCATAAAAGTATGAAAATTTTCCATGGATTAACAGATGTTGAATTATGACTGTAAAAAAAATTCAAGTTCAAAACATGTTTTAAATGTGATATAGAGTCAAAATATTTTTTCACATGAAATAATGGGATTATATACTTTGTCGGGTGCATTTAGATATGGCACTCGGCAAAGGTGATTTTTTGGGTCTTTACCGAGTGTCATTTCTATTTGCACTCGGCAAAGATTTTTTATACTATTTTTTAAAAAAAACTAAAATAGAATAAAGACTTTAAAAAATCCCATAAGTTGGCATTATATAATATACACTAATATTTCATCCTAGAAAATTTCTAAGTTCAAATAAACAAATATAAGGCACTTGTAGTTTAAATTTGGGATCTTTTACTTAAAATCCTATATACAATTTTTATTAACCAAAAATAGCAAACTAACTCTAAAAAGGGCCAATTTTTGATATAGTATAAGATAAATTGAGTTTTAGTAGTACAAAAAGTTTTAAGTTCAAACAAATATTTGAATATCGATTTGCTTCTAAATCTAACTCATTTCATCCCTAAACTCCTAAACCTTCTCGAAGATTGTCCAATTTCTAAAGGTCATACTGGAAAACTTTGTCGAAACATTATGAATTTTTTACCATATTATATATGTATGATATAATTACACCATGTCAAGTGTCATATTTTTTAGGCATCAATTAAATTTTCTATAATTAAAAAACCATTAACCTGCATATTACCAGGTCGAGTGTCGTAAATTAGATTTTAAATATTTAGTTATATTTAGTTGTAAAAGATTACAAATGTAATCATGAACACAAATATGATTTTTCCATAATTTTTGAGTCATTATTTTATGTACATGCATTTCAAATTTGACCCACTTGGAAGTAAATCCTAGAAATATGATTAATTTATTAAAAATATCAAATACACTCGTAAAAGTATGAAAATTTTCCATGGATTAACAGATGTTGAATTGTGACTGTAAAAAAAATTCAGGTTCAAAACATTTTTAAAATGTGATATTAACTCAAAATGTGTTTTCACATGAAATAATGGGATTATATTATTTGCCGAGTGTTTTTCTGGGTGACACTCGGTAAAGGCTAGGGTTTGCCGAGTGTCCGTTAGTGGCACTCGGCAAATGATTTCAAGGTTTTTGCCGAGTGCCTACGGCGTGGAACTCGGCAAACTATGCCTTTGCCGAGTGCATTCCATCGAGCACTCGGCAAAGATTGTTGCACTCGGCAAACAATCGTTTGGTAGTGATTATAGGTGGTCGTGTAAACCAAAATTATATATATATGTGTGTGTCTGTGACATGTACCGGCGCATTTAAGTAAGAAATAAAACTTCCGTCCTACGCGCCCGTATATATAATTTTTAAAGCCGACATTAAAATGTGATACGGTATGGCAAATATACTTACCAGGTATATATAATTAAGTGGCTATTATTATTAATTATATTTGTAAATCTGAATTTATGTGGCCTTATGATTATGAAACAACATACGGAATTGAAGGTGAATAAATCTTATACAAGGTATATTTATAATTTTTAAGGGGTAATTAAAATTATATACGGTAATTAACCCTCGGGCCCGTATCGCATGCATGTAAAGATATCATTCCCGTTGATTTCACCTTCTTATTATATATTTATAAGCCTGTGCATAATACCTACGTCACTCCAGAACCACATCTAATCGCACTACGTTTTCGAGCTATTTCGTTAACGATATCCTAGTGCTGCAGCCTAGGTGAGAATCAAGAAACCCTTCTATTTTAATTTGATTTGATGTACGTATGCATGCATGCATGCTTGCGACGGCCGTTGCTAACCTTCATGCATGTATATATCTTTCTCGTTTCTGTCTCGGTTCAAGCTTACGGTGTAGCAGAAGCTGTTGACGAAGAGGCTTGTGTCACGAGGAAGCCGCACCTCGACTACATCTACACTTGCAGTAGTCACCATGTTTGGTTGCTGTAAAGTGTTGGGTACGGTGGTGGAGGCCACAAAGAAGGAGGACAAAGCCACGGCTTCTGGCGCCGACGCAGCCGGAGACGGCGGAGATGGACAAGGCGCCGGCGCCGGCGCCGGCGGCTCCGGCGGTGACGGCGGAGGTGGCGGCGGCGGCGGTGGTGATGACAGGCTACGGAGAGGCCGCAAGAGGAAACCCCAAAGCCTGTACTGGGTCCTCGTGCAAGTCAACAACCTGGAGGAATGCCATTTGTTGATCAGAAGGGTCGCAATGGAGATCATCGGCGTTGACGCGGTGACGATCGACGTGCCGAACAGCCAAGTGACGATCGCCGGACCCATGGCGACCGACCCGGACTCGCTGGTGGCGATCCTCCGGACCAGGAGTAACCTGGCCATCGACATTGTCAGCGCTCCCTTCCGCGGATATACCCCGTCGTCGTCCGTATGATGTGGGTCGCGTCATGGCCCGTCCAGCGCGGTAGATTTTTGGTTTCAACTTCCTGCTATAAATCATAGATTTGCTCTCTATTTAGATATTTTCATGCAGGAAAAAATAAGAGCTTGATTTGTCGCATCTTTGTATGAATTAAAGTAAGCAATGCAACGATGTTTGATTATGGCCCATTTGGAAATAATAAGATCTCATTTCTCTATCGTGAATGAATCCATTTCTAAACATTTGAAAAGGGTATGCTTTGAATCTTTTGTGAAGCGAGAATGATTTGTGAATTCCCATTGAGAAATAATGTATTATAGATATATATATGTATGTATTTGCTCAGAAAATATTATGCAAGTCAATTCAATTTAAAGCAGCTACTTCGTCAACAAATTTACGTCGAAGTTTGTTTTTTTCGACTAAAATTTGTGTTATTTTATTTTGTCAAAATGATATTCACCGTAGTAAGAGAAAATACAAGCAACTAAATTGTATTCTCCCTTATTATATATCATTAACATATGGTGATAGGACTAATGAGGCTTAGGATCGCCTAGGGTTAGACCAGTAGGGTAAAAGCATAGGGATGGCATGTACCTCTATGTTCTTTGCCGTCGTGGAGGACGCCATGGCGATGGCACTGTGGCGGTTAGGGCTGGATAACGAGCCAGCTCGGCTCGTTAAGCTCGGCTCGTTATAGCTCGTTATGTTAACGAGCTAGCTCGGCTCGGCTCGTTAACATAACGATCAGAAAACCCAGCTCGGCTCGGCTCGGTCCAGCTCGCGAGCTAGCTCGTTTAGCTCGCGAGCCAATTATTTAAAAGATGATTAAATAATAAATATTTAAATAATCACATATCAAACATCAAAATATGAAATAAATAGAAAACATAAGGTTTCAAAAATTAATCATCCATACTTCCATCATTATTTCTATGATTCCATCAAATTAATCACACATGTTATTTGTTTCATACTTTTATATGAGAAATTCTATATACTTTTATATGATAAATTCTATATGCCATAATAATAAATTTATAATAACAAGTTAGCAAGTAATAACGTGATATTAACAAATAAATTATAAAATAATGAGTCTCATATTGTAAGATAGTGTTTTATTATTGTTTTAATGGGTTGACTTGACTACTTGTGCTGAGCTCATTAAGCTCGCGAGCAGCTCGCGAGCCAGCTCGAACTCGCTCGTTATACTAACGAGCTAAAACACCAGCTCAGCTCGTTAGAAAAATAGAACGAGCCGAGCCGAGTCGAGCCGAGCTAGTCACGAGCCGAGCGAGTTAACGAGCTACGAGTTTTTTGTCCAGCCCTAGTGGCGGTCCAAGTCCGGCGAGCCGAAGGGTGAAGGGGGGTTTCCCGTCGCTTCAGCACAAAACTCCATAGATCGGGTGACTTAGGATTGTGGAGCTCTATTCTTTTTGGAAGAATCGAACCCCTGTTCGTGGCTCCCTCCACCTCCTTTATGCATGTGCCGCGCGACGGGGGCCCCTTCAACAAAGTTAGTTGAGTGTGCCCCCGATCAGGGCGCTTGGTTTTAGGGGGCGGTTAGCCTAATTCCGAGTCACCAGAGAGGAGAGGGACTCGGTCCCCCTCTCCTCCCCGAGAGCTAATACTAACATTCTCCCCCTAGATCTCGACTTAGTTCTTAACTTAACTTAACATTACACCTATTTCATTATAGATCAATGCATAGAGCATGCTACATCATAATAGTCAGTTACGTACTATATGACTCAACAACTACAATGCACATTTCTATTTTGAAATAGTTTCTCAACTTATTTTGGGCCCTTATAAATCCATAGATCATAGGCTTACCTTAAGCCCATGTCGACTAAGTGTTCTCTGAACACAGTGGGAGGTAAGCCTTTTTATGAGCGGATCCGCAAGCGTTCGCTTGGTACTTATATGCTCTACTTATCATTTGATCTTGGATTCTCTCTGCAACAATATAACACTTAACTTAGATGTGTTTGGCAGCAACACACTTCTTGTTGTTATAGGAGAAATATACTATTGACTCATCGTTACAGTATAACTTAAGTGGTTTTAAAATGCTGTCGACCACTCTTAAAACCGGAATAAATTTCTTAAAAACATAGTGCCTGTCCAGCGGCCTCACAACTTACTACAAACTTGGCATACATTGTGGTAGATGCCATCATAGTTTGTTTGGAGCTTTTTCACGACACGGCTCCCTTTGCGAGTGTGAACATATAACTTAATGTGGACTACTTAGTATTCACAAATCTCGCAAAAACTCAATTTGAATAACATGCAATCGCTAGGTTATCTAATCTTACATACGTTAGCATGAGGCCTTTGTGACTTATATAAATCTCAAGGCTTTCTTAATTTAATCCAGCGATCTATTTCTAGATTTTTCTGATATCTGCCAAGCATTCCGGCGGCATAAACTTAGTCAGGGCGAGTACATAATTGAGCATACATTGGCTTCCGACAGCGGAAGCATATGGAACCAATCTCATTTGATCGATCTCATATTGGTTCCTGGGATACTAAAAGTTCCCAACTTATCACCCTTGACTATCGGATCAGGCGATAGCTTATACACATGCATACTATATACTTTATCAGTATATCTTCTAGTATGCCATATGCGATAATCTTAATACCCCCTTAATGATATCTTAGAGAATCTCTAATCCTAATACATAGGAAAATTTCTCCAAGATACTTAATATCAAACAAGAGGACAGGAAAATTTCTCTAATCCTATTCTTTAACTTCAATGCAGTTGTCCTCTTCATTCTCCTTAATAACCCAAAATTTTCTAATAGTCTAATTAAATTTCAGATGCCCTTACTTAAACTTATTTAAGTCCATAAATGGATTTAGATAAATGGCATCCTAAAATTTCTTTTCCTTTCTATGACAAAACACTTAGTTGTGTCATATAGACATTCTCACTTGAAGCTTATTGAAAATGTCATCTTTATATCAATCTGATGCAGTTCTAAATCATAATATGCCTTAATGATTCTTAAAGAATCCTTAAATACGACATACAAAAATGTCTCATTTAATCTACTTCTTATCTGAGTTGGCACATTATTTACTAAGTTAGAGAGTTGTTCCTTTACTTCATTAGCATTATCTAGAAATGTAGATTACTGAACAACAGAAGCCTCATGTACAATAGATGTCGCTAATGAAGGTCCAAACTCAAGTGTTGGACAAAGGACACTACCACAGGCACATGGAAAAATTGCTCTTGAATCATAGGAGTGGATTCACTAACCCACTTCTCTTCAAGATTAATTTCTCTAAGTACTGTGCTCCCCCTGATTAAAGCATCTTCTAAAAAATGCATGTCTCGTTTCTACAACTTAACATGTCTATCAGGACATTAAAACGAGATCACTTAGTCTTATATTTGAAATCAATAAAATTGACAACTTAATGTCTTAGGACTTTAACTTATTAATATTTGGGTTAAAATATAGCCTCAGCAGGACGACATACCCTTATTCTAAAGTAATTTAGAAAATGGTTATTATCTTGTCCATAATACTTATGGTGCTTTTGGACACAGACTTATTAAGGATCTAATTAAAATTATGAATGGTGGTTTGAATGGCTCCATCCACAAATTAATCGGTAGAGTGGAATAACTTACCATACTACTTATTAGGTGCGAGTGCATCTTATAGCCACTCTATTTTGCTGAGGTACACCTGGTATAAAATACCGGGCTATTTTGCCATTTTCTATAGAACCTTGCAAAAGAGTTCAAGAAATCGGCCATACGGGGTATATTGATCGTAGCACGGTCAGATCTTACTCTTTTAAACTTTAGATCATGCTGATATAAGAATCAACCTTAAAAACATCTTAAATTTATCCAGAGCAACTTATGATCTAATCGCTATGATCTGATCGCTCTTAGATTGTATAAATGTTAATCAATTAATTCTAAATCACGGTTGGGCAAAATTAGAATCAATTACTACAATCATTAAACTTAATTTCGCGTCTTTCTTAATTTATTTGACGTATTTATCTTAATGCAATATATGCATGAATCTTAGTCTAAAGAAACTAAAGCGGAAGAATTGACTCAACGTTCAATCCCCCCCCTCGAAATATGGCCCATTAGATAGTGCCATAATTTCGAAAATACGTCATCAATTCTTTTGCTCTTATCATTATTCTCAGATGATAAAATCATCTTGAGAAAATAAATAAGGTTTGTCATGCTTAAAAGCAAGACTAAAGACTTTATTTCTAAGTGCGAAAATTCATCTATTACCATTCTTGTTCATCCATTTTTTGGGGAACTCCACATATTCCTTCATGTGGCGTTCCTCCTTATAATGTCTGACATCATGTTCCTTTATGTGAGCTTATAAGAGGAGTCCTTAGCATTATTAGAACGAGTCTTATAATGCTTCTTCCCCTTTATTTATGTTGCACATTATGAACTAAATCATTATGTGCTTACTTAATTCTTATATATAGCTTGAAATCAGCATGTCTAAACTCCAGTTTTTTAGGCTGGAAGTTGTAGTTGACCATAAAATGCTTAAAGTCGTTAAGGAGAGACATTAAAATCAAATTGATAAGGAAACCATCGGAGATCTCCATATCTAATTGATTCAGCAGAGAAGCCCTATGAATCATCCTCAGTATGTGCTCTCTAACTCCTCCACCGCAGTATTCTGCAGTGATAAGTTTCTCAATAAGCGTACCAACATACGCATGGTGGGGTCATATGAACTGACTTTCCACCTTCCTGAGATACTGTTTTGCAGTATCGAAAGGTGGAATAGAACCCCTAACTTTGTCCAAAAAGGATCTCTTAATTATCTTTAAGCATTTTTGGTTCGACTGATTCCACTTAATACGCTCTAAGTCGTACTTAATCCTTAAAGTTGTGAAGTCTTGTGACCTTACAATGAAAGCCTACTGGCTCTCATCGTCATAAATCACTGGCTCCACAGACTTAGTGGGACAATCATGCAACAATGCAAGATCAATGTCCCTTAGCGCAAGCGCTATCTCAATGTCTTCTCTCCATGAACCATAGTTCTTACCATTGGCTTAATGATGGAGAGTTTGCAAGGCTTACTAACTAAAAGGAACGGTTTTGAAAAATGTTATATTACAGACATAAATATTGCACATGAAAATTTAACGTTGGTCAAATTAACATGTGACATACTTAGATTTGTAATTAATTCTAAAACACCATTGGGCAGAATTAGAATCAATTAAACTGAACCATAGTACTTATCATTGAGAGACTCAATGACGGAGATGTGACTTAGAACATTTCTAATAAGGAACATTATCAAATATCTTATAACAGACATAATATGACACATGAAAATTTAACGTTGGTCAAAATTAACATGTGACATGCTTAAAAACTTAAAAAAGCAAATTAATTCTACATCACCATTGGACAGAAATAGAATCAATTCAACTGAACCACAGTAATTTCATCACCAACGTTGGTCAGGAGATAAAATTACTATGTTATCAAAATATAATATTTATAATGTCAAATTAAATTATCTCGTTGGTTCAAATCTAATTGACAGAACAAATGCTACTTAATTGACACGATGAACATGGTACTAATCTTAAAACAGTGTATGCACAGTGGAAGACTTAAAAAACTAATTGATACACTGCTTAATCAGTAATGAAAATTCTAAATTTAAATTTAAACAAAATTCCTAATAGATATTCTTCAATTAAATGTAGTCCTCAGACTAAATTTAATGAATAAATATCACAAAAATACTAAAAAATGCTTTAAAACTCACAACACAAAATTACTGAGTAATTTTAAATAGTGTATGCATAATAGAAAACTTAATCTTAACATGTACAGCGGAAGGCTTAAACTTAATTAATAAACTGCTTAAAACATTAATACAATCTAAATTTAAACTTAATCAAAAAAACTAAACAAATATTTCTCAATTAAATATAGTCCTTAGACTAAATTTATTAAAGAAAATATCATAAAAGTACTTTAAAAATGCTAAAAAAATCAGAATAAAATTACTGTGTATGTTCAAAATTATACAAAATTTTACCCGTAGATAACTTATCTTTTTCTTAATTTTGGGGATTTTTCTTAATTTCCAGGTATTACTTAATTGGGAAACTAAATCTGAAAATTCTGGAAAATTAAAAAAACGATTTCGGCCCAAAACTGTACTGAGGCCAGCCCAAAGTGAGAAATATGCCAGGCCCACAGCGCTCCCCACGCGTTCCCGCGCACCCAAGCCACAACCTGGGCCTGGGCCGAGAAAGTGGCGTCCCGCCTGGGCTGAAAACGGGTCCGATAACTGCCAGCCGTCGGATCAGATCCGACGGCTGCGCGTGAACCTCGCCCACATAAAACGCGTCGCACGCGCCCCCCAAACCCTAGCCTCCATTTTCACCGCGAGCGCAAGCGGGAGCCAAAGAGCTGGTGAGTGCGGCGGAGAGCGCGCGGGAGAGGGGACCGCGGCAGCGTGGCCTGAGCGCCGCCGGCAGAAGGGCTCGCCGGAGCGCCCTCTCACCCGAGGGTGAGGGAGCCTCTGTCAAGCCATTCCACGGCAGCGACGGCTCGGCCAAACCCGTGAGGGCGCCGCCCGAAAAATCACCGATGATCTACAGGCGGCCCGATGGCTTCTTCCCGGACTCCGGCGAAGCCAGATGCGGCGGTGAGGGGCTAGGTATGCACCCGCCCCCCTCTAATGAAAAATTAGGGTTAGGGTTAGGGTGAAAATCCTAACCCTAATCCTCTGTTCGGCTCCCCCCCCTTTTTGTTTCTCTGAGTTCTTTCGGTCGGAAACCGGAACTTAATCCCTCTTGGGGTTCCTTACTGCGGGACTAACAGAGAGGGGATTTCTTTGGTTTCTTTTGGGCTAAACACAGAGGGGGTGTCTTAGGTGCGGGGCTTACAGAGGTTCACAGGGGCGTCTTAGCCAGGATCTTAGGGTTCTTAGTGCGGCAGTGGCACGGGTCAAGGGGATCCGACGCCACCCTTACCTCTAACTAGCCTACCCTAGAACAAACCAGTTGCTCTGATACCATTGATAGGACTAATGAGGCTTAGGATCGCCTAGGGTTAGACCAGTAGGGTAAAAGCATAGGGATGGCATGTACCTCTCTGTTCTTTGCCGTCGTGGAGGATGCCATAGCGATGGCACTATGGCGGTCCAAGTCCGGCGAGTCGAAGAGTGAAGGGGGGCTTCCCGTCGCTTCAGCACAAAACTCCATAGATCGGGTGACTTAGGATGGTGGAGCTCTATTCTTTTTGGAAGAACCGAACCCCTGTTCGTGGATCCCTCCACCTCCTTTATGCATGTGCCGTGCGACGGGGGCTCCTTCAACAAAATTAGTTGAGTGCGCCCCCGATCAGGGCGCTTGGTTTTAGGAGGCGGTTAGCCAAATTCCGAGTCACCAGGAAGGAGAGGGACTCGGTCCCCCTCTCCTCCCCGAGAGCTAATACTAATATATGGGTCTAGATCGAGTTATTATTTACCATAGGTAAAAGAAAAAATATCACACAAATCATTGGAAAACGGCCCAGCCCGCATCAGGTCAAAGCCGAACGAAATTCTCCTGTCGGCTTCAATTTTTTGACGGTTTTTAGTTACCGATAGAAAATATATTTATGGCTTGATAGGTTGGAAAGAAACAATATAATAATAGTTTTGGTTTGATCGTTATTTTATAGTAAGTAACAGTGAAATAAGTTTAATTATAGCTCGGAAAGAACCAACAGTGAAATATAATACTGTTTTTGCAGATTTATACTCATCCAGGGTGCCCACTGTCCAGTTAATTAGTTGGGCCAGAAGGACTAGGTCTGCTTTGCCCTCTTTTGAATTGTAATCCAAAGCGATTTTTGAATTTTAAATTTGAATTTTTGAAAATAATATTACTTGTTTACTTGGTAGTTTTTTAAAAAAAAAGAGAGATGTAGAACAACATTAAAAAACCTTTAAAACTAATTCTAACTTTATGTTTCAAAATTCAAGACGATGTCCGATCACTGCTTATTTTTAAGTATAATTCGTAATTAATTATATATAGTTTCTATGTAACCTGAATTTAGATGCATTTATAAAGAAATCAAGTATGGAAAGCGATTATATATTACAATAAACGGAAGTATATTTGCAATTTTAAAGAAACGAAATATTAAGTAATTAAGGTAAGTATCTGTGCTGCCATGCGTTAATTAAGAAATATACAATATGGAAAGTTAAGGACGAATTGAAGAATGAAATAAATTAAGAAAGGAAACAAAAAGTGAAAGTTATATCGTATATAGCACCCAAATTATATTTGGTATGTATAATTTGTATTAATTATAGCTGCCATATGTAAACTAGAATTTTACATGTATATATATGGCATGTGCGTGGTATGTTTGTAAATTTGTAAAAAACCGACACAAAAATGTGATACTTTATGATATGGCACCCCAAATATATTTACCATCTATATAAGTAGTGCGCTATTAATTGTATTTGTCATGTAAGCATGAATTTACATGGTATTACGAAACAACATATGGAAGGTGAATAAAGCTTATACATGGTATAGTCTGAATTTACATGGCATTATGAAACAACTTACGGAAAAGGTGAATAAAGCTTGTACAGGTTAATTATATTTGCCATTTTTAAGAAGTAACACAAGCGCCGGTGCCCGTACGTATTACATTTATACATTTATATATTTATAACTCCAGGTTGATTTCACTATTTTTTCGATTTATAAGCTCGGCCGTGCATAGTCCGTACGTGCAAGTCACAACCATCTAATCGCACTACGTTTCCCATTCAATCGAGCTCTTTCGTCAATGATGGTCTAGTGTGCTGCAGGTAAGGTGAGAATCAAGAAATTATTAATCTTCTAAATGTGATGCACGTACACTTACTTCCATGCTTGCGATGCCCGATCGATGAGCGTGCCGAAGAAGCAATTATTACGTGGTCATATCTAATTAACCTTCATGCATGCATGCATGTATCTTTCTCGTTTCTTGCTCAGTTGAATCTTAGGGTGTACCGGAAGCTACAGACGAAGATTGTTGCGAGGAGGTGAACGTCGACGAGTAAGTGAAGAGGAGGCTCATCGCTCATTGACTACATCATATCTACATTTTGGAGTAATCACGCATAAGTTGTCAGTTGTCACCATGTTTCGTCGTTGCTGCTGTAAGTCAATGGATGCGGTGCCGAACGCCACGAAGAATAAGAACAAATCCTCGGCGTCCGGCGCCGGCGCCGGAGACGGCGGCGATGGACGAGGCGGCGGCGACGGCGGCGGCGGCGCAGGCGGCCTGACAGGCAGCAGGAGGAAGTTCCAACAAAGCCAGTATTGGGTTATCTTGCATGTCGAGAATCTGGAGGGATGCCATGAGTTGATCAGGACTCTCGCGATGGAGTTCCCCGGCGTTGAGTTGGTGACGGTCGACGTGCCGAACAATCAAGTGACGGTCACTGGACCCATGGCGACCGACCCGGACTCGCTGGCGGCGAACCTCCAGATCAGGGCTAACCAGGTCGTCTCCGTTGTCAATGCTCCCTTCCGCAAAATTACTCGGTCCTTATGATCATATGATGTGTGTCGTCATGGTCCGACCCAGTCGAGATTGCGCGTTAGATTTTTGGCGGCAACTTCCTACAAATAGTATCGTATTGCTACCTATTTACATATTTTCATGCAGGAAAAAATAAGAGCTTGATTTGTGGCATCTTTATATGAGTAGAGTATATAAGCAACAATGTTTGATTTGTGCCCTTTTAGAAATAATAATATTTGGTTTCTCGATCGTGAATGAATCCATTATTTCTAAACATTGAAAAAGAGTGTTTGAAATTAATCTTTTGTAACATGGGAATGATTTGTGGAGTCATTTAATGATACCACTAAGTAACGGATCTGTGCTTTGTGACGGGGCTTATTTCATTGTTATGATGATAAGAAAATTTTCAGCTAATCTAACTGCTTATACGTAAAATTCATAGATTTGCATGATGTGTGATTTTTTAGAAATCTAAGAATCTTTGCGCAAAATTCTTAGTTTTTGCGCGAATTTTCATAAGGTTTTTTACAAAAAAATTCGTTCATCTTTGCAATATACAGAAAATAAAAAACTGAAATACAAAAGTATATATTTTTTATTTTATTTTTCTTCCCGTACTTTTCTTCCTGCATGCCTGCGGGGCCGGAGGCATTTCGAACGTCGTGCTTCCCTGCATGTCTGTGTTTTATATTATTATAGTGATATATGCTTTTGTTATGTATGTTCTAACCTTGGTTGGTTGGGTAATAGACATACATCTTAGATGGAAAACTCTAAACTTTCATTGAAACCACAAGTATTTTCCGAGAAAACAGTGTGCGTGTCAGTTCAATTTACAGCTGCTACTTTTCCAACTTATTTATGTGGAGGTTCATTTTTCAACTAAAATTTGCGATATTTTATTTTGAAAAAATAATATTCACCGTGGTGGGAAGAGAAAATACAAGCAACTAAATATTTTCTCCCTTATCATGTATCGATGACATATGGACCTAGATCGTATTAATATGTGCACCTTAGAAGACTGCATTCGAATGATTCGATCACACTTACGTTTGCCCAAACCGAACTTAAATTCAGTCAAACCGCAGACAGAATGAGCCCTGCAGAATCTGGTCAACTTATACTTGAAAACGGAATTCTCTTGTTGGCTTCACTATAAGCCTGTTTGGATCCAAGGGGCTAAAACAAAGTGACTAAAAAATGGGCTAAAATTTTAGTCACCTTTGTTTGGATCCGGCTAAAGCATTTATTGCTGTGTATAATGACTGAAATATCTCTCATTTATTACTCTTGTTTTTCGTGGAGGTATGGGTGGAAAAGGGGCATTTTAGCTCCTCTTTAGCTCCTCCTTAGGGGCTAATGGGCTAAAAAATTTTAGCCCCTTTTTAGCTTTGGTGTTTGGATTTTTAGCCCCTAAAGTGACTAAATTTTAGCTCCTTACTTTAGACCCTGGATCCAAACAGGCACTATGTTTCACAGTTCTTTAGTTACCGACAGAAAATATATTTGTGGTTTGATGGGTTGAAAAAAAACTGATATTATAATAGTTTGGTTTGAATATTATTTGATAACTAACCGCGAAATAATTTTATAGCTTGGAAAGGACCAACAGCTAGTAACTCATCCAGTAGGCCCAGTTAGATCTGCTTAGCCGTCTAGCTTAATTTTAAAAATAATATTACTTGTTTACTTGGTAATTTTTATAAAAAAGGAGATGTACAATAACATTAAAAAAACTTTAAAACAAATTCTAACATTATGTTTCAAAATTCAAGAAGATGTCTGATCCATGTTTATCTTTAATTTTAATTTGTTATTAATTATAATTTTCAAGTAACCTGAATTTAGGTGCATTATTTAGTAAGAAATCAAGTATGGAAACTACCTCGTGATTAGATATTACAATAAAATGTCCTATGTTTGCAATTTTAAAGAAACTAAATATTGCATACGGTATGTACCCTTGCATTAATTAAGAAATACAATATTGAATGTTGATGGAGAATTGAAGTATGAAATCAATTAAGAAAGGAAACAAAAAGTGGAACTTATATATATATATATATATATATATATATATATATATATATATACAAATGCTATTCTACACCACGGGTGTAGAATGCTATTCTACACCCGTGGAATAGAGGGGTTGAGATTGGGTGGGGGGTGGGCACGATTGGGATGATCGGTGTAGAATAGCATTTACACCCATAGTGTAGAATAGCGTTCCCGTATATATATATATATATATATATATATATATATATATATATATATATATATATATATACAAATGTTATTCTACACCACGGGTGTAGAATGCTATTCTACACCGATGTGGAATGGAGGGGGTTGGGATTGGGTGGGGTGTGGGAGCACGAGATGATCGGTGTAGAATAGCATTCTACACCCATAGTGTAAAATAGCGTTCCCGTATATATATATATATATATATATATATATATATATTGTATAGGTATATATAAATTTGGTAGGTATATTTTGTATTAATTATAAATGTCATTTAAACCAGAATTTTACATATGGTAAGTTCCCACTCATTTAAGTAAGAAACAAAATAATTAAGTAACCTAAATAAAACTTTCTTAAGTGGTATGTTTGTAAATTTTTCAAAACGACATAAAATGTATTACTTATTCGGTATATATGGCACCCGAATTTACTTACCATGTATAAGTCATATTAATTGTGTCAGGTAAATCTGAATTTACATAGCATTATGAAACAATATATGGAAGGTGAATAAAGCTTATACACGGTATATATGCAATTTTAAGAAGTAATGAAAATTATATACGGTAGTAGTTAACATGCAAAGATCACCGTTGATTTCACTTTTTCTGGATTCATAAGCCCGTGTGTAAAGTCCATGCAATGCAAGCCACTGCACACCACCATCTAATCGCACTGCGTTTTCGATTCGATCGATCTTTTTTGCAATGATGGTCTAGTAGTGTGCTGCAGCTAAGGTGAGAATCAAGAAACCTTCTAGTTTTGATTTGATGATGATGCACGTACACATGCATGCTTGCGATGGCCGATCGACGAGCATGCAGAAGAAGCAATTAGTACGTGGTAATAGCTAATTAACCTTCATGCATGTATGATGTATCTTTCTGGTTTCTTGATCTGTTGAAGCTTAGGGTGTAGCGGAAGCTGCAGACGGAAAGGGCTTGCAGGCGACGAGGTGAACGACGACGAGTGCTTGAAGAAGGATAACATCTACATTATTTGTAGTAATCACGCAGTACGTAGTCACCATGTTTCGTTGTTGTAAGTCGACGGATGCGGAGCCGAACGCCACAAAGAAGAAGGACAAAGCCTCGGCGTCTGGCGCCGGAGCCGGAGACGGCGGCGATGGACGGGGCGGTGGCGGCGGCGGCGGCGGCGGCCGGAGAGGCAGAAAGAAGAGGAAGTCCCAACAAAGCCCCTATTGGGTCATATTGCATGTGGAGAACCTGCAGGGATGCCATGAGTTGATCAGGAGCCTCGCGATGGAGATCCCCGGCGTCGAGTTGGTGACGATGGACGTGCCGAACAACCAAGTGACGGTCACCGGACCCATAGCTACCGATTCGGACTCGCTGGCGGCGAGCCTCCAGAGCCGTGTCAACCAAGTCGTCACCGTCGTCAGCTCTCCCTTCCGCGAATATATGCGGTCCTTATGATGTGTGTCGACGGTCGAGCGTGCGGCAGATTTTTGGCGTCAAACTGCCTACAAATCTTAGTTATTTCCATCGAAAAATAAGAGCTTGATTTTTTACATCTTTATTTGATTAAAGTAAGCAGCTGTGCTTGATTAGTGCATGTTTGGAAATAATAATATCCAATTTCTAGATAGTGAATGAATCTATTTCTTAACATTGGAAAATGGTGTGTGCTTGAAATCTCTTCTGACTACATAAGAATGATTTATGGACTCCTGTAGAGAGATGCATTTTAGATTTTGAAAATCATGCTGAAGTTAGAGAATATCATGTAGATTTGAAATAATGGTTCAAAAAAATTAAAAAATGAGTTTGCCGAGTGTTTTTTAAAAAGCACTCGGCAAACATACTCTCTTTGCCGAGTGCTTTTTAAAAAACACTCGGCAAACCCTAAAAAAAAAATTTGGCCGCACACGCACGCCGTCGTGACGTCCGTTAGTAACATATTTTCCGAGTGTATTTTTAAAAAACACAGCTGGCTAGACCCTGCATCAACACTCTAATTTATTTTTCTATAGCGTTTTTAGTAAAATCTATTTCTCAGAAAAAAAAATATTTGACTCCAACTGGACAAACCGACGAGATAAAGAAGGTGGAGTTTAAACCTACCTCACGTCTCAAGGGACTCGTTGGAAAATAGGTGGGCCCATCTTGGTAAAGTCCAGTCGACCACATTTACGTCTATTAATGGGCCCCCATGAGGCCTGCACCAGCCAAACCCGACCTTAATTCAGTCGACCGCAGCGGCTAACAGCCCATATGTCCATGCGGGCCCACCATGATGGCAACACCCGGCCCAGCCCGCCTTGGCCTCTGGAAGAGTGGGGCCCGGGCCCACCACGCGTTGACCCCTTCCGGTTTCGCCGCGCTGGAGACTGGACCGGCCCGGAGTGAGAGGCGCGCGCGAGGTACCCGGTTTGAACTTTGAATTCCGCCTCCCGTTCCGTCCGCACGGGTGCGGGCGCGGGCGCGCGCGATTTTCCGCGGGAAGCTGCTTCGTCCGTGCCCGCCGTCACCGTACACGTGGCTGGCGTTCACCGCACGCCGAGTCGCCGACGCCTCGTGAGTCGTGGCCTCGTTGGTTCCGAGCCACGTGGGGCAGGTGGGTGGAGAAAAATCAAAAACCGACGGCGGCGACGGACTGCCGCCTCGCGCCCCGAATTCCGGCGACGAAACCGCCTCCCGGATGCACCGACGACGGCGGTATGGTTCGTGGTCGCACCAATGCCATCGATTACGGCCGGGAGGAGGGCAGGAGGCACTCCCACGCATGTCTCGTTTGATACTCCATGCTCAGGATCCCGTATTACGATTGATCATATTCAGCATATTTTGAATATATCTAAGAGTTCAAATTTTATTTAAAATAAACTAACTAGTATTTTATCACAAAAATGTTTTATCTCTAAAATATTTATAATTTCCGGTCAATCACTTCTAGATCTATACCATCGATCCTTGAAAATATATTATATATTATAGTTGTTTGGGAAAAATATTTTTACCCTAACAAGATGATAATGAATTTGTGGATGAGATAATTTAATCTTCTCGTTTGTTTTGATGTATCGGATGATCCAATTTTTTGTTTGGTTGGCGGGATGAAGAGTGGATGAGACATCTAATTTTTTGTTTGGTTTGATGAATTGGATAAGTATGTGTATGTGGTGACCTCTTTAGTGGTAATGGGTAAGTTTATCCCTATCCATATACTATCACTACAAGAAAAACAGAAATTTCCGTCGGTCTTTTTAATTTTCATCGGCTTTTCCAAAAACCGACGGAAATTAATTAACTTCCGTCGGCCTAAAGGAGCAGACGGAAGTTAACTTAACTTTCGTCGGCTTTAAATGTGGCCGACGGAAGTTAACTTAACTTCCGTTGGTTCAATCCTCAACCGACAGAAGATGAATATCAGAAGTGTGCGCCCTATTTTTTTCCCAGCCCGCCGCCTAGGTTTTTCCCCACACCCGGTTGCCTACCTCTCTCCCTCCCCAGCCCGCCGCCTAGGTTTTTCCCCACACCCGGTCGCCTACCTCTCTCCTTCGACACCCGGCCGCCTGTCGCCCCTTCGCCGCCTCCTGGTCGCCGCACGCCTCCTGGTCGCCGCTGACTCCACGCCTTCCCGTGCCTCCCCACCTCACCCTCCACCGATTTCCCCCAGTCGCCGCCTTGGCCGCCGGCGACGAGGCGGAGGCCGGCGGCGGGGATGAGGTTGTTGTCCCAGTCGAAGACCTGCACGTTGCGGAAGTAGGCGGCGCGGCCGTAGCCCTCGCTGGCGAAGCGGTCCATCTGCGTCGGCTTCTGCAACCCCGACGGCCGCGTGTTGACCACCTCTCCGCCTCCCGCCGCCTTGCCCGCCGGATCTCCACTCCTCCCCGTCGCCGGCTGTCGCGTGCCGCCCCGTTCGCTCGGCCCACGCCCTAGACCGTACCTTGGGGCCGCCGCACGGGCGCGCGCGCGCCCCCATCGTCGTTGTCGTCCACGCTGCTCTCCGGTCTCCAGCTCCTTCCTCCAGGTGTCCCGCGTCACCTTCGCTGGTACCCTTTGCTTGCTTGATTACTGCTTGGAGTGGCGCTTCGTGTGTTGACCGTGTGTGCTCCACGGGATAAACTGAATTACCGTGCGCTTCATGTGCTGATCTTGCTTGATTCATGTTGAGAGAGATTTGATTATATATGTATCATACTGATGTATCATGCTTTTGTATATTGTTGAGCAAGATTTGTGAATACTTGTAATATGAATTTCAATACATGTTTGTGATGTTGTATACTGAGGATGAGGATGCATACTGAATGTTCAGAAAAAAGCAAAAAGAAAAAAGCATTCAGAAAAAAGCAAAAAGAAAAAAGTTCAGTGCTTAGTTTTGTGCATTGTTGGAATGTACAGAAAAAAGCAAAAAAAAAAGAAAAAAACAACTTTCGTCGGCTAATATTTGGCCGACGGAAGTTATCGATTTCCTGTGTTAATTTTCGTCGGCCATATTTAGCCGACGGAAGTTAACTAACTTCCGTCGGCGGCCGACGGAAGTTAACACTTCCGTCGGCGGCCGACGGAAGTTAGCCAACTTTCGTCTACCCGCTTCCGTTGGCCAAATGCCGATGGAAGTTAGCCTTTTGCCGACGAAAGTTAGCTTCTTCCGTCGAGAAAGGGCTAACTTCCGTCGGCTTTGGCCGACGAAAGTTTCCTGGATTGTTGTAGTGTATGTAGAGGGAATACCTTGAAGAAGTGTTGGACTGCTAGATCTAGCGGGTTGGTTGTTTGTCGGGATGTATGATGCGGGATGGAGATGCGTCACTGGCAGTGTTGGATGGAGGTGGATCGCTTGTGGCAGCCCACGCTGGCGGTTACCAAGTGACGCGCTCGCGGTGACCATCGCATGACGACTAGACGTTGCGATCGCGACACCTAACCAGCGCGCTCGTCGTACCCAGCCAATGCGCTCATAGGCACCGACGACGATTGCTGGGCTAGGGTTCCACAGGCGGCGCTGTGTTGGGGGAGGTGAGGGGGAAATGGAGAAAGAAAAGGGGAGAGAGGTGAGCAGATTTCACATGGTCTAGTGCAAGCAGACAGAGGAAGTCACGGGTGGCACTATTCAATATTTTTGGGGCTCCCTTCATCTAAAATCTTTTAGGTATATTTTATTTTCATCTCATCCCATTCCTAACTGCCATCGAAACAAACAACTAAAAATGGGATTTGGCAATCTAGGCCTTGGATATCTCATGAACCAAACTGAGAAACCAAGGGTTGGTTTCGGAGTGTGATGAGTGATTGACAGAGTTTAACCTCTGGTTGGAAGGGGTACCTCCGAAAGGGGTTCGGAGGATGGAACTCCGAAGGTGTTCGGAGGTGGTTTCATCGAAGGGTTCGGTGGTTTGGTTGCTGCAGCTGTTGCAGCGGAGTGTGCCTGTCGGAGGGGTCCGACGGTACACAATGACTGGGTTCGTACCGAAGGTCTCGGTATTTTGGGCGGTACACCGGAGTGTGTGCTGAAGGTTGCTAACCCGGAGAGGTCTCCGGAGTACTGGATACACTTGTTTGTTTGTCTGTGGTGCGCAGGGGACTTCGGAGGCGACGGACGGTTCGTAGCAGGTGAACCTTGGTCAAGCGGGAGGCTTGATGCCAGAGGAGCGGGGAGCTCCGTCACGGTGGCTGCGAAGGGTTCTAGGTCGGACCTCGGGTCGAGGTGCACCAGGAGAAGGCAGTAAGTGCGGAGCGTGGCTCCGGGTGAAGGTGCTCCGAGACAAAGTCCTCAGAGGCGAGGCACTTCGAAGGGTACTCCGGAAGGAGTGACTTCGGAGTATGGTGGATCAAGTCCTCTGCGGAAGCAAGGCGTTCGAAGTATGCTCCGGAGGGAGACATTCGAAGGTACCCGACGAAGGTCTCAGAAATCGAGGTGCATCGAAGGCATGGTCCGGGTGAGGCTCGTCGAGGAGTGTGCTCGGGGTAAGACACTACGACGAAGGGCTCATGGAATGCTTCATGCAGAGGCCTTGGACGAAGGAGGGACTTCGAAGGGTGGTACTCCGAAGGTGGGGCTTCGGAGTGAAGCAGGCTTCGGAGCAAGGCTAGCTCCGGAGCGAGATTGACTTGTGGTGCTTCGGCCATGCATGGCTTCGGTACACGGACTGACGGAGTTCGAGCTGGGAGTAGCTGCGAAGCCGTGGTGGTCCACTCTGGAGGTGGTGGTGCGAAGGCCCAAGGGCTTTGACGGCTTCGGCTCAAAACCGTCACTGTACCAGAGGCTGACTTCGGTGAAGCGAAGGCTGTCAGGCTCAAGGCTTCTCGCCGAAGCTACCACACCCCTCGCGTGCGAAGGGGGGCTTCAGGAAGGTCAAAGACTGCAAAGGCTGACATTGTCTGCTCTGCAAAAAGCTGACGATGTCCCCTCTGCAAAGCTGACAGAGAAGCCTCCAGAATAAAGTAGACTACCTTTTGTACCCCTCAGTTCTGTAGAGACAAAACCTTTGTAAACCCTAGGGGTAATGTAGTCAATTTACTTGGGTGAACTATGGGCTATAAATATGGGGGCTGGGTAGGTAACATTTAACACTTTGAGCATTTACTGTTGAGCTCCTGTACTAGCCTCCACTCTGTATTCTTCCAGTGAGATCAATTTTATTGTGTTCCTTGTTCAAGCGGCGAAGCCCTGCTTCTCTGTTGTCTTTCTGCTTAAACTTGTTTGCATACCTCGCTAGTTGTAGTACACCGAAGCCTGTCTAGGCGAAGTGTGTTTTTGTGCGAAGTGTGCTTTTCAGTGTGCGTTCGCTCTGTGTAACAGGAGGCTAGACCTCGCTGCTTACTAGCGAAGCCCCGATCGAAGCCCGTCTTGCTTCTCGTGTCGAAGCCCTTAGCGGTGTTCGTTTAGTGTGCGTTTAGACCTTCGCAAACGAAGCCCAGCACCAGTTGCTGTCGCTAAGTTTTAGGTCGAAGTCCTCAGAGGGTAGTCCACTCTTGCGAAGGGTGAAGTGCGAAGTCTGCTCGAAGCACCCTGTGTGTGGGGGCTGCACTGACTTAGCAGAATTGTTTACGAGGTGTGAGTGGAGCGCAGTCTTCTTGGCTTTGGACTTTTACTCCTTGCGAAGCCTGTGTTCGGAGCTGTCAAATACCTCCGAACCAGACCTTCGAAGGTTGGTGTTCGAAGTTTGTTCCGCAGTAGACAGAATTAAAAAACCGAAGGCTGTTTTAGCCCAAGTTTTTAAAAAAGCTCTCATTCACCCCCCCTCTGGTCGCTGTTTTCGGTCCAACACAAACACACCGTAAGTCACTGATTTGATTGTGGCCACTGCAAAGATCTTTCGAAGACTGAACTCGAAGTTGCTTGCTCAGCTGAAGCCCCATCTGACAAAGAAGTTACGCTTGGTGAAATCACTTAGAGGTGACGTTGAAACTATATGTTATCGTGTCCCTTGTCTGATAAGATGTGTGTCGATCTTGCCTTGTTCACATAGAATGTTATTAAACTAACCCTACATAATTTATTGTTCCATATTTATAATAGTCTATTGTATGTAGGTGTAGACTAGTATTATCATATTGTTACCATGCTTATAAATATCCTCCCCTTATAAAGTGGAGAGGATTGAACACTTGAAGTGGTAATCAATACAACTTTTATTCGAATGCTATTATCCGTTCTGAGACCTTGAGCATAATTCGAACCCAAGCAAACACTTTAAACCCTTCGAGGTTCTAAACATTTAAAACATGTTAGGTAGTACTAAATTATGCCAATAATAGTGTTATTACATTTCCTTTATATATATAAATATAAATGTCACTATATTTTAAGATGGAGAGAGTAATAAATTTGGTTGGCATTGCAATTTTTATTTTTATTTTGTTTTGTCAAACTGTTTTTAAAATTTACGTTACAAGTCATAATATTGTTGCGGTGAACTCCAAAATACATAAACCTACAAAGACACGATTGTTACATAATATATTTTATTTAACCTTGATTTTATTTATGAAATAAACTATAAAAAATTACTAGCAGGTTTGAATTTTCTTAGTTGATTGAAAAGTAATCACAGCAACAACAAACAGAGTCTGATGAACAGAGCGAACGTCCTGTTTGCATCATCTATACTTATCAAGGTTGACTGATGCCTACCTTAAAGAAAATATCCAAATCCCAAATCGAAAGTCGAAACAAAGACCATTAATTGGAGTTTAAACATGAACGAAGTGAGCAACAAATGGGATGTGAAACAAAGAACTGACTTATTTGCTACAATAGACTTTGTAAGAGCTTAATTGCGTCGACAGATGTTAAATGATATACGACTGATTTATTTTATGCATCTGTTTATTTATTTATTTATTTATTTCAGTATTTCATAAATATCCTGCAAGTCGTAACCAAACACGTGAAAGTGACCTAAAACAATCAGTTGTGAGTACAGCCATCATTTATTATCTAAACACGACAGTTTAGGCTCTAAACAATTTCTAACTTGTTTTCTTCCAAATGATTATAAGTTTATTTTTATAAATAATTCTCATCAGAATTACAACAACCTCGGCATCAACACGGGAGCCAGTGTCACTGGCCGAGCTGGCTATTTGGGCTACAGTTTCCCAAGTTCTCCTTCCATGAATTTGCCGGCGACACAGCTAGTTTCCAAATTTTTGGATGAACCCCACGCGGCCACGCCGCCACTTCAGCATCATGTATTCAAAAATATTCAAACACACACGCCGTAGCTTAAAAAAAGAGCTGCGTCCGTACCGTCTCCAATTCGACGCTGTTGCTCCCTCACTCCTCTCGCAAGAAACGCCATTTCTCTCCAAAAATGCACGCGAAAACACTGTGGCAGCATTACAGAACAACTGCTAATCCGTGATCACTGAGAGAATCATCTCAATTGAGAGTACAAATCAGCAGAGAAAAAATGAGGGTACACAGGAACCAGCCAGGAAGAAGGAGAAGACCACTCAACGCGACGCAGGGCTTGGCCCCACCTTGACAGCGTCACCATTCCCAACAAGTCAGCCGCTTTCCGCCGCAGGAGTCCTCCTCCCTTAGCGGGTCCGGTCCGGACCCGGTAGCCCGCGATCCGATTATTTACTGCCCGCACCAACCCCACCACGCTCTCTTCTCGGCTGCCCTATTTAACTCCGCCCCTCTACCCACACCTCCTCCTCCTCCTCCTCCTCAGTACTCCCCTCCTCCCTCCCCCCACGATCTCGCTGCCAGAAACCTCCCTCCTCGTACCCCGCGCCACCGTGCACTGACTGCCTCGGAGTCTCAACATGGGAGAGGACAAGAAGGATAAGGCGAGCGGCGGCAAGGACGGCGGCGGCGGGAAGAAGAAGGACGCCGGCGGTGCTGCGGCGGCGCCGGCCATCGTGCTCAAAGTCGACTTGCATTGTGCCGGCTGCGCCAGCAAGGTCAAGAAGGCCATAAAGCGTGCCCCAGGTACGGTGCGCCGGCGGTCGCGTTGTTTCGAGGTTTGTGTGCTTGTGGTTGTGGTGACAAGTTTTGTGGTGTCGCTGGCGTGCAGGTGTGGAGTCAGTGACGGCGGACACGGCGGGGAATAAGGTGGTGGTCACCGGCGAGGCTGACGCGGCGGAGCTCAAGGAGCGCATCGAGGCCCGAACCAAGAAGCCCGTGCATATCGTCTCCGCCGGCGCCGGCCCGCCCAAGAAGGACAAGGAGAAAGAGAAAGACAAGGACAAGAAGGTCGATGGCGGCGAGAAAAAGGCGGAAAAGGAGAAGGGCGGCGGCGACAAGAAGGCCGCCGCCGCCGCCGACAAGCCCAAGGAAGCCAAAGAGGTTGGTTAATGGAATTCCACTGATTTTCCGGCCATGACTGCCGCACATGCAACTGTTCTGAAATTCCAGAGCTTTTGTTTTGGATTCCATCAGGAGACTGTGACGCTGAAGATCCGGCTGCACTGCGAGGGATGCATCGAACGCATCAAGCGCCGCATCTACAAGATCAAAGGTGAGGTCTTTGCGGCGGAATCAGAGCGTGGAATCATGAACCGGCAAATCGCTAGAAAAGCTGTCCACTTTTGGCTTAAATTGACTCCTTTCTTCCGTGTAACGCGATTTGCAGGGGTGAAGGATGTGACGGTGGAAGCCGCAAAGGACCTGGTCAAGGTGACCGGCATCATGGACGCCGCCGCGCTGCCGGGATACCTCAAGGACAAGCTCAGCCGGCCCGTCGAGGTCGTCGCAGCAGGCAAGAAGGACGGTGGCGGCGGCGGCGGCGGCGGCGGCAATAAGGACGGCGCCAAGAAAGGCGACGGCAAGAAGGACAAGGGTGCCGGCGACGGCGGCGACAAGAAGGACAAGGGTGCCGGCGACGGCGGCGACAAGAAGGACGGCGGCGGCGAGGACAAGAAGGACAAGGATAAATCGGCGGCCGCCTCGGCAGCCGTGGCGCCTGCGCCCCTCGCCAACGCGGGCATGTACCAGATGCCACCGCCCTACGGCTTCACCCCGTACCCCGGCCCCCCTGTCGGCTACTACGGCGCCGGCGGCCCGCTGCCTCACCTCCCTTTCTACCCCCCGAACGCCGACGGCGTCCCGTACCAACCCTACCACTACCACGTCCACGCGCCCCAGATGTTCAGCGACGAGAACCCCAACGCCTGCTCCGTCATGTGAGCCCCGTTCTCTCCGGCGCCGCCGCCACGCACCCGCGCGTGGCTCCCGCTCCACCACCCGCCGCTGTATCAAATCAGAACTTGGTTTAAGTTTAGTGGTTTTGTTCCTCCATTAGCTAGCTAGCTTAGCCTGATCAGACGATTAATTACCACTAGTTCTAGACCTGTAAATAACAGCAGTAATCGAGGCCGCCGTAATGAATTGCAGGGTGATGTAATCCGTTCCATCCAATTCCAACCATCCGATAATTTTTTGTTCTACTTTCATCGAGAGCTATTATCAGTGTCGCCAGTGGTGATTAATCAAACAATAAACTCGGTGATGTCGATTAATCAAATGTTAAACTCGGTGAGTGATGCGTAGCTGTCGCCGGTGAGGTCAGCGACACCGACGAGCGGCCAGCCTCTTCGTCATCAGGAGAGGGTTCGAGACGCTGGTCGCTTCCGCCGCCGCGCACGATACACCGGCGGCGAGATCAATCTAGTGCTCCATTCTTTAATCACTACTTTATTTTTTACATCGATGGTCAATACGATTATGGTGGTGACAGGGGTAATTAAGCATATCATTAGACTTTATTAGTGGCTAATCTCCTTGCACGATCTGGCGTGACCTAGAAGGGTCACTAGAATATTCTGGAGTTAGTAGGCGATTTTTTGGGGGCTAACTGTTGATGTGCTCTTTCTTGACCCCACAGACTTCCAGCCTCTGCTATCCATTTGCCAACTGCAATGGTAAGAAACCTAAGGCATTTGTAGCCTGGTTTGCAATGTTTATTCTTTAATATACAACCTGTTAAATTACTATGGATCCCTACAGTTAAATTCTCTTGTGTATTGTACTTGTCAAACCTAGAGGTGGCAACGGTTTTTGGTTCGATTTAGATTAATTAATATCGGATATAACCTGTTTGGAACTAGACAGGAGTCGTGTATTGAAACTGTTAGCGTAATATTGTTGATGTTGTTTTTGATCACACACGTATGTTTAAAGATCTACTTAATTTCAGTGCAGCTCCTAAATTCTTGGGGTTCTGAGCGTGTCAATCAGACCCTACAATTGATAATGTACAATAAAACGGCTAGTAGCAACGCCGATCGATCATTGAGCCGATAGGCATGGTATACACCGATACATGAGTATCGGCAAAGGACCATCGAGCACGACTAAACGATCGGCCGATGTGCAACGCTCGTATCATCAGACGGATGACGGGGAAAGCAGTGTGCTACACGCTCGAGCCGATGATGTAACACGGAATTAAAAGATAATCTATCGACTTATACTCTGACAAAATCTAAGCTCAACACACCAAATAATGTATCCATACTATTAAATCATTATGATAGTAAGATCAGATCTAACCAAGATAATTGCTAGATCACGAATAACTTAATAATCCTTCAACATATCAAGCATACTTTATTTAGATGAATGATATACAACATAAATCAAATATAATAGACTAAGATGTCGAACTTAACCGATGAAGCCTTGACTAGTCTACCAGATCTACATCGATTTAAGAGATCGAAATGATGCAGCCTTAAATCTAGCTGATACACCAAGATAAACTAGTGATAACACCGACCGAGCCAGTTTCACAAGAGATCGAATCGATGCAGCCTTGGACGATGCTAGCGTAGTCGATATAATCATTGGGGTGGCGGGACTCTTCGCTAGAGATCGAGACAATACAACTCAGCTCCAAGTGTCAAATCCTATCGGAGTTAACTTTAAATTAACAAGGGTGGCGATGCGCCGAGAGTAGTTTTGTGGTTATAGTAGTTGTTTTTAATCTACCAATTAGATACATATTTATAGTCTAGAGACTTCCCATCTACTACGATTGTAACCGATTTTGTTCATCTCTATCTTCATCTCTATCGACTCCTTCATATCCAGTCACGTGCAACAAATGGACTTCTTTGATCAACTTTGGCCGAACTTATTTGACTCCTACTGACCATGCCGGGTCCTTATTGGGCCCCGGGCCTTGACAAATTTCTGACGTTAACGAATACATAATTACGCAACAGATTCAAATGAAAGTAAATCTCGAAGAGTCTAAGGTGTATTGCTAAAAACTTAAGCTAGATTTGAGGCCTCCATTCTAGACAATAACATTTGAATATAGATTGTATTGATTAGTGCTCTCAGTATTCGATGTCTTTTACCTTGTAAAGGAGGAGTATTTATATGCAAAATTATAATAGGTTAATACAAAGTTACCCTTTACATCAAACCGGCTATTACAATGTATACAATGATCTTCGTAGGGGTAATTCGATAAGCTCTCGTGTGGACGAATCTGAAGCTATACTACTTCAGAGGGTCTTTACGACCATTGTTATAAATGTTACATCTAAATGGTTTTAACCATGTCGAAGCTTCTTCATCCCTAAGGTGGGCTTCGTCTTATACTCATCTTGAGCTTTGCTTCAGGCTCCATGATGGGGTTGTGTCCTAGTATTTCACTTGATGTCTTATTTAAAAGCAGTTATTAGAGTCCATTAAGATGAAAACATTTCTTCCAACAATATCAAAACCTACATTAGTTGGGTTTACGGATACCCATCGGATCACAACCTTAGCAGTTAGCACCAACTTAACAACTCCAACTCACAATATTATCGGTCCCCTTCCACTAACTTGAAAGCCTAACGATATTGTATCCACAATGGTCACATTTTGTAGAGAAAGATCACTTGTTATTTCAATTCTACATCTTTTGTGTCCCGAGAAAAAACCAATTTTTTGAAAGAAGTTCACCAAAGCTTGGCACATCAGATCATCCATCACCTTTGGATGTATAAGGCATCATATCGCCAACTTTAAAGTTACATATTTGATATTTGTCCACTTCATCTAGGAATACGAAGTCATCGAGTGTGGGCAAGAAAGACGTGCATCTCACTAGCTCTAGGTATGTAGTTTCTAGGGCATTTTCCAGCGGCCACGCCATGGATGATGGATCATTCCTCCTTTTCTCCTTGTCATTTGAAGCTGACATGCATGTGCTCACGCTTTCATCACAAGAGTCATGAGCACGGCGGCGAGGTGCCACGTACACCATCGTGTGTTTAGTAAAACTCACCATCGAAGGGCCATCCTAAAACATTACATGACATGGGACTCTAAGGTAACGTTTGGTTTAAGGATAAGTGTCGATAGAATGATTCTGTTCAGTTTTTGTTAAATGATTTAGTTTTTTGTTTGGTTAGATTGGGTGAGATTACCTAGCTTTTTATTTGGTTGGAGTTACATGAATATAGATAAAATGAGATCGTCTCAAAAGAAAAGGTGGATGAGTTTATCTAGGAATAAATTTCAGACGAGGTCAATATCTAGAGAGAATATTCTCTAGGCTAGATAGTTATGTCCAATCCATTCGTGAACCCAATAGCACAAAAACTCGATGAGATAATTCCAATCAGTCCTATCCAATTACTCAAACGGACGGTACCGCGCAAACACTCCGATATGTTTCATCATTTAATGAAAAACGGATAAAAATATATTGTTTACAACATCAAGATAGTTAAAAGTGAATATTTCATACACTACAAGAAAAACATAATTTTTCGTCTGCCTTATTAATTTTCATCGGCCTACAGGAGCCGATTGTTGGCTTTTCGCAGTGGCCGACGGAAGTTAGAGGAAAATTTTCCCGCTGGGAATATAATCTCTAACTTTCGTCGACCATAATTAAAGTCGACGGAAGTTAAGGAATATATTCCCCAATCATGCGCGCGTACAGAGAGACATAACTCCCTGTACGCACACCCATGCCGCCGCCTCCCACGCCCACACCACCTGCCGTCGCCTCCCGCCGTCGTTGGCCACCGCCCGGTCCCACGCTCCATCGCCTGCCGCCTCCCGCGCCCACCGCCCATGCCGCCTCCCGGCTGCCCTACCCGGCGCCGGTTCGCCCACCGCCCGTCGACCTCCTGCTAGCTGGTCGCCTGCCTCCGGACACCGTCGTTGCCCGTCGTCGCCGCCCATAAAAATATTTAGATTAATGAAATATTATTCGTTGAGCGTAAAAATATCGTTTGATTTATTTTTAAAAAAACTAGGACAATCCAAAATTCTAAATTGTACGTGTCGATGGTTTGGCGCAAGTGAGCAAACCTGGCGGCCCACATCCGGCAATCTGCCATCCGTGTCACCTGGGCAGATCGAGCATGATGGCCGCCATTATTGCCGCAATCAACGTCAAGGAGGCGTGCACTCAACGCGTACGTGCCTCCCGCCGCCGTAGCAGCCAAACTCCGGCGGCCCGCGCGCGACGCGACTCCTCAGCCGAGTCCGAGCAAACCGTCACAAAAAGACGCGGCGATGCATGCGTCGTCGCACCGCTGGTTTTCGTCTCGCTCGATGGTGACCGTCTGTTCGCCTCATTCGCACGACGCTGGTTGGGGTTGGCCTGTCGATCTGATTTGCACCATTTCGGATAAAATTGGCAGTTAATTAACTAATAAATTAAAGCTAATTCTTAACTAGTTAATAATTAGTTGGCTAAAATTAATCATAAATATTCTGATGCTTTGGATTAATAGACGGCTAAAGTTGATTTTGTCTCTACTACAATAATAATCGTGCTACCGTGACGTAGGAGCAAAACAGTTCAATAATCTCTATTAGCTCAAATTAGTTCGTAGTTCACCGATTAGTCGCACTATTTAAATAAACTAAAATTAATTCGTAGTTGCTAACTACTGGGTGATGGATGCAAACTAAATCTAAATCAACAACGCCAGACGCCGGAACTGCGGGCGTTTGCCATCCAGAAGCTAACTAATACACGACCTTAATTTGAGTCAAATTACGACTTTTACCGTAATTTTATATTTAAGAAACCGCAAACTCGTGAAAATAACTCTCAAGACGACCTGGTCAATCGGTAGATTTTTTTGTTATTCTAGGGTTCAACAGTAAGGGTTATATATAAGACAGCAAAATCTTTATTACACACTAAAGTATAAAGTATAAGGTTTTTAACTTTTTGCCTAAGTTCATACTCCCTCCGATATATAAATAATAGTCGTTTTGACGGTTAGGTGAGAGTGTAAAAATATTAATCATCTCGTTAACTGAAGCATTTTTAGCAATAAAAATACTAAAAAATAAGGCATGTGTGACCACTCGGAGTTGAACTTCGGTAGCACCACTAGAATCTTATTGCGGTAACTAGTTGAAACAGTTTGTATTACTCTATTTAATATCACATTGGTATTCATAATCCTATCTAAGATGAACTAGTTTACTGGACTCTAAGATATAATAAGTTGAGAGAATAAATTGGTTAGTTTGCTTATGAAAATAAGTTATGCACATGACACAAGAATTTGCAACGTATCACTTACTATGTGTTACATGATTATTATTTCTATGATATCCACTCTGTTATTTTGTCACATCACTGGTCTTACCACTAAATTTTGATCAAAGTAACATGTACTCCACTGTATTTGTGACCGGAGAGCAGTAGTCCTAGTAATTAAAAGCAGTTAATTAAAGTGTATTTGGGACAGTTAAGTACTAGTAATTTAAAGCAATTAATTACTCGTCGGTGCTTCGATGCTTGGACTCGTCAGGCTGCCGCTACGTCCTACGGCGCGGTATCCGAGCGTCCACCGTAGGACGAAACGATTAAACCGGTAGGAAGGGACGTGTAAAAAAACCAAAAATTTCATTTGATTTTTGAAAATTTTATTTTTTAAATAATATTTAAATTTAGAATATTTTTAGAACACAATAATATCGTTGAAAATAAAATGGTCCTGCTCAATAGACTGGTATTGCCATTTTTGTTTTTTAAATGATATTACCAAATTTGTAATTCTCTGCCATTTAATTTAACCAAAAACAATAAATATTATTGCAAATGTTTTATCATTGTATTATAGTTTTTATTCATATTCATATTTTTAATTGTTTGTATATTTAAAAAAATACTTAACTTTTCTATATTTTATATGATTTTTATTTTTATTCTTTATTTTTTAAAGAAGGTCATAGTACACTTTGTTTGAAAGCCATGTTTTTTTAAGGCGACCGAGGAAGCATGTTCAATTTCAAAGTTTTCGTGAGATCTGATATTAAATTGCTCTAATTCAAACCTTAGATTTAAAATTTTGATTGATTTGACGGTTATAGCGGTAACCGGCAATCCGGCTATGTCCGGTTAGGGTTAACCTAGTTGTGACAATAGCCGCTGTCTCGTCCGGCTAATGCAGGGCAACGCAATTCATTCTGATCTATTCTTACATTATATCTTAGCTTAGAAATCGTATTTTCAACTCTAATTTCTATGTAGAGTACCGTAATAATTTTTTATGTTACTTTCTTTTCTCCTCTTATTCAATCATTCTCCATCTATCTGTAAATACTTGACGTTCATAATGCCTCCATTTAGTTAGTTGTCACGTTAAACTTTTTTACTTAATGGTTGTTTATTAAATACTTAATACACTAGTTAAGGTGGAGTGTTGCAACTGTCCTACACCTCTCTCGGCCAACTTATCTACGGCGGCGTCTCACCGGCATCCTCCCACTCTTGACCATGACCAAACATGGTGTTCTCGCCGGAGTTCAGTTGACCGCTTTCGTTGTATTACCGTTTGATCTGATGATCAGGTGCCATCAGTAGTAAACTGAAAAAAAAAAGGAATTGGAATCGTGAACCGAACTTATTTTTTAATGATTTGAACCGAGCTAGCTAGCTGGATCCTGGATCGCATATATCGTAAACAAAAAAGAAATGGTTGGAGCACAGGCTGGAGATAGAGGATGCGGCTAGCGGAGGACAAGCAGAAGCCATCGCGAGGCAAGTTCCAAACGAAAACCGCCCTGTGCATGCGGGCGGCTACTGAATAATGTGGTCGCACGCGTGACGGCGCCGGCGACGACGCTACCGCTGTCCGTCCGTCCGACGAATGCCCCGATGGCGAGGTACCATTTATATTTCGTCTGTCAGATTCGCTAGTTTTCAGCCGCCCGCCCGCCCGCCCGCCCAGAAATTTCTAATCTTTCGTACGTGCGTACGTGGGTACAATTAAATTACACCAACGATCGAACACGCCGATGCATGCATGGAAGCTTGACAGATGCCAGAAATGTAGCATACTAAACGATGTGACAAATAAGTTTGACAACCAACCAAACATCTTGTATTAACATGTTAGCGTGTTCCCGCCATAAGGGTAGAAAGAGACACCATCACACGAGCCCTTTACGCAAAGATCGATTGACCCAGCTGCATGCCAAAATCCATCCTCTTTTTACTCTTTCCCCCCTTTCTCGTCTCAGCTACAGTATTAAAAACCTCTCATCATGAAAGAAAGTAGTGTGATCCTTGAGAATTGAGATCCCCTACCGTCAGTCCACTGACTGCAAAGGAAAGCCGTCTCATTTAGGTCATTGAATGGAGATCCGAACGAGGTTTCTTGGGTGGTAGAACTCACTTCGCAGTATAGCTGGGAGGAAGGCACCGTCTGATATGCGCTAAATGGCTAAACGAATGACTGCAGAGAGAGAGAGAGAGAGAGAGAGAGAGAGAGAGAGAGAGAGAGAGAGAGAGAGAGAGAGAGAGAGAGAGAGAGAGAGAGAGAGAGAGAGAGAGAGAGAGCAGTCGAAGTAGGAGGAGAACCGATTCTGATCCCTACAAGCACACACTGGCAGACAAGGGAATCTACCAAAAGCTAGGACAGGAGGGAAGCAGACAACACCACAAGTTCCATCCAACCATCGTCCCGTCCCCCCCTCTCTCTCCCTCTGAGGTCTGAGCTGTCATTGGTGAATTCAACGTTTGCAATGCCGTTCGAATTTCGTGAAAAACCCTAGCATGTTTTACTTTCGTAGAACCGGTACGCGATACGAACTGCTGCTGCCTGCCGCTACTTGTACGTATATATGCAGCCGATGCAAGGACGAGGATACATATATGCATGGCTGTCTACACCACGCAGTGCGTGCATGCCAGGTCGCAAGCCACCACCGGCGTCAGCATCAACAGCGGCGTCGATCAGCGTAGGCGGCGGCGGGACTCGATCGGGATTCTGATCAAGCTCTGAACCATCCCTTCCCCCCGTTCCGGCCGGTGCAGGTTTTGCTTGCTTGGTTAGTTGGGCCATGCATGCGACATTGGGTTCAAGCTAGCTAGAGCTCAGTAGCCACAAACAATGGCTTCCCACTCCCAGCTAATAGCTGATGAGATGAAAAGAAGAGCCGGGGAAATGATGGCAGCTTGGCCAGGGCGTAGTACGATTGCTTCGGATCAGCATGATAATGAAAGAGTAATTAGAGATTTGTTTGATTGCCACCTACACTTTTCTCATAGTTTATCACGTCTAAGGGTTAGTTACGTTTGTTTACACCCATAAATCAATTTCAATAAATTAGGTTTCACGCTCAATGACTTATAAAATATAACAAGATTCTCTTATATTTATAAGAGCATTGTAAAAAAATTGAGAACCTCACAACTTAATCGAGTGCCGCATTTTTTATTGGCAAATGATGTCTGACAACCAAACATCACCAAACTTCTTTCTATTTTCTGCAATTTAATAAGTTTTAAATTTTAAAATTTATCTTAAATGTAACAATATATTACCTATAAAAGATAACTGTTATCTTCAAAATACTAATGCTATTTTTCAACTTAATTATTTATTACTATATACATCCGATCAATTTTGGGATTATACTCATCCACTGTTATTGGTAATATTATATTTTTTGAGACTAATGTATTAGGTATGTCTTTACATTAGTGGTTAGCTGTATTATTTATTACTATATACAGCTATTAATTCTCGTAGGATCGTACGTGTATTTGTCGGTAGCAAGTGTAGCAGCTAGCTATCTAACACTGATCATCTTGGCTAAAGCTAACCAAAGGGAAAAGGTTAAAGCTAGCCAAGGGTTCCTTTGAAGAGAAAAAAAATATAGCATAACTTTTCCAGGCTAGAGAAAGGAAGATGTCCCTTTCCGTTAGAATTTCCGTTAGAAGGAATATCAAATTCAAGAAAAATTAGCCAAAACCATAATAATAAAAGTTATCTCTTCAGTTACAAAATATAATAAGTTTTAGGGTTACATGTTTTAAGTAGATAAGTAAAAACATCATATTCGAAAGCAATTAAGGTACTGTTCGGATCATATGAATTAATTGTTAGTAGATGATTTTTAGCCTTAATTCATCCCAATAGTCCAACTAGTTACTAAACTAATTGTTAATTCATGGACCAACTAATGGTTAGTCATTAGTCCATAAAAGTGAACTAATGTAAGCAAACAGCTACCAATATAGTTAAGGGAAAATTACTCACATGCCATTATAATTTTCAGAAATTGCCTATATGCCACTGTCAGTGACTGTGGCGGCCCCCATCTGTCAGTGACACACCGATGGCATATTGGCAAACCGTGAAAATTGTAATGGCACGGAAAAAATTAACCCTATAGTTAAACTTGTCTAACCTTAAATGTTGCAAAGCGTGACTGCAAACCGAACAACCTCGTAAACTTACAAATCGCTTTTGTGCTTTCATGCCTGGAATGATCGTCTCGTCGGTCTACTCCGTTTGAGTTAGTAGCTATGTATGTTTTCGTGAGTGGGTGATTACTACCTCCACCGATTTATTTTATAAATTTATTGTCTCGACTCTTTATTAAATGTAACTGGCTTTTAGTATTTTTATATGTTTTTCAATCTTTTTCCTTTTTATATTGTTTTGTCAAATAAATATTACTCTTTTTGCTTTAAAATATAGCAATATTTAGACTTATGCACCTGTATTAAAGAGATAAAAAAGACTATAATATTCTCATTGTGGTCGGTGAGGGTGAGCGTAGAAATAGTTATGTGAAGCAAGAAGGTTGAAATGTGGTATTAATACTTTAGAGATAAAAATGATATTTTATAAGTATAGCCTGTTACCTTTAGAATAAATTTTGAACTCTAAAATACACTATTTTGGACGGACGTAATATACTATATCTTATAAATAACAATTTATATATTTTAAATCAGAATAATTGAGAGACGACAAAATTATTTAATTAAGCTGATATCTCAAATATTATTGGAGTTGTTGCAAACAAGTTTAGTCTAGCACGTAATAACTTCAAGATTTTTTTTAAAAAATAGATTTTTAAAAAAAATCAAATTTGTATGTCGGATGCAAAAAATTGCAAAAATAGTATCCGTTCGGCCGACCAAGTGCCGACTGGCAGCCAGTCAGCACTTGGTCGGCCGACTGGAGCCACATGGCAGATGGCCGACTGGCACCCGAAACGTGACGTGCCCCGCTCTGGTCGCCCCTGTGCCCACGCTCTAGCCCACGCTCGCGCCGCGCCCACTCGCCTCCCGGCCCCCGCGCGCCCGCGTGCCCCCTCGGTCGGCGAGGGGGCGTGGGGGCCAGGAGGCGAGGGGGTGCGCCACGGCGTGTTCCAAGCGTTAGTCGGTTGTCCATCGGTCGATTGGCTGCCACGTGGCGTCAGTCGGCCGACCAAGTGCCGACTGGCCGCTAGTCGGCACTTGGTCGGCTGACCGGATACTATTTTTGTAATTTTTTGAATCCGATATACAAATTTGAATTTTTTATAAAAATATATATTATTTTTAAAAAAAATCATAACTTCAACCCAACACGGCTAGTACCTACTTCAACATATAAGTTAAAATCAAGCTAAAATAAACATGATAAAAATAAATTTGTTTCGAAAAGTATGCGCTAAAATTGTGGTGGCATGCATGCAATTTAGCTCGCGATTTTTCCGTTGGCGTGACCAAATCGAGGACGCATGAATGGGAGCAAAAGCGTAGTACGAGCAATGCGTTGGGAAACAAGCCATCTTTAGCTGGGGCTTTTTTTTCGCTTTTGGCTATGGATTTCACGGTCGAACAAAACATAGAGAAAGCTAGCTCTCTCCCACGTCGTACTGGTATAGTATATTAGGTTGTATTTGGTTGCTTGTATCATTTTATTTCTGTATCATTATATTTTGTATTTGATACTTCTCATGTGTTTGTTTGCTTGAATTAAACCATTTTATCATATATGAACTGATACAAATTTATATAATATTCTGCAGCAATCCTGTATCGTGTGGTTCGAACAAACCATTCCAAACAGAATAGTACATGAATGAAATGATACATACAAACAAACAAACACTGTCTTAGATGGTGTTTGGTTTTATGGACTAAAGTTTAGTCCGTGTCACATCGTATGTTTAGACATCAATTTGAAAGACTAAACGTGAACTGATTATAAAAATAATTGTAGAATCGGAGGATTATTCGTGAGATAAATTTATTAAGCCTAATTAATTCATGATTAACAAATGTTTACTGTAGCATCAAATTATCAAATCATGGTGTAATTAGGCGTATTAGATTCGTCTCGCGAATAATCCACCAATTATGAATAGATTTTATAAATAGTCTACATTTAATACTCTAAAATAATAATTAAACATTCGACGTGAAAAAACTAAATTTTGGGTCAGAGGAAACAAACACCCCGCCTTAATATTTGCATACGGCGAAAAAAATGCATCGAAGAACGGAAAAGGCAACGCTCGCACGTACGTACAGTACAGCAATCCCAGCTATTGCTCTTAGTAAAGTGTTCATTTTCTTTTCGTACAAATACAGCACTGTCCTAACAACACTATAGTCGAATGCTCTGTTCGTCCGATCGAGTAGCTGTGATGTGGTACTACCACATAGGACAAACTAATCACAATGCTGCAACTACTTATAATGAAGACTTGCATCAACTCGATCATGTACACGGGGGTAAGCTAACTTATAATTCGTTGAATAAAACTGAATAGAATCGTTCTATCTAGTTTTAAAGGCAAATGACTCGTTGGGATTACCGACGAGCTAGATAATATCAATCTATAGTTTTAATGGTAAATATAATAACAGCTATTTAATCCACATGAGCTAGATAAAATCACACCCACCCGGGTCGACTCCTCTACCTAGTATTATGCCTTCCCATCAACGTCACGTTTCCACCTAAGGAGTGGCAATTTAGCTCGGGGCTCGTGAGCCAGCTCGGGTTCACCAAAACCGAGCCGAGCTGGTCGTCATTCCTAGCTCAGCAGCTGGCCGAGCCAAGCTGAGCCGGCTCGCGAGTGACTCGCCAATTCGGGCGACAGTCCAAGTTGAGCAGACCTCGAGACTTGAGCGGTGAGCACACAAAGGCTGTGGCCTATGGATTGCCAACGTGCTAAGGGCCGCCCTCAACCACCGCTAGACATCCATGACTAAGGATCGTCCTCAACCACCAATAGACATCCATGGTTGAGCCACCGCCGTCGTCCTCAACCCTGTCGGTCAATGCCTCCGTTCGCGACCCCATCAACACCCTATCGATGTCGGCCCGAGCTCCCAAATCTCATCACCACGACCTCCATCCCTGACCTCGTCGACCGCTGTCGCCTCCGCTCCCAACCCCACCGGCCACCACCTCCACCCCTGACCTCATCGATCATCGCCACCATTCTCGATCCCATCAGCACTGCCATCCTCGATCCCATCGACGCGGCCCCGAGTCCCCATCTAAGCTCCTCCCTCATGGTCATCGCCCGTAGCCCTCTCTATCCTCACGCGGACGTGCAATCGCTGGATGCTAGTTGCCCACTAGAACACTGATTTTTTTGTGTGGCGTTTGGCGAGCCAAGCCCGAGCCAACCTGCTTTTCAACTCGTTTGGGTTGCCAAGCTGAGCCTGGCTTGGCTCACTCAACACGTGGTTCGTCCGAGCCGAGCTCGAGCCAACTCAACTCGGCTCGTGGCCACCCCTATCCACATTAGCCTCACACCTTCATGAAGATATCGCGTCTCCTCACTAGCCTCCACCTCCCCTCTAGCTAGCCTCATGGCCTTTTTGTCGGCCTCATCCTCTCCAACATCTTCACTCTCCATCAGTCTTTTCCTCTGATTTTATGTCTCTACCTCTCATCATTTTCCCATCTCTCCGTTCTTTAAAAAAAACTGAATGATATCTAAATGAAAAAATAAATTCCATCCAATCAAAACTGGTCTATCTATCCACCTTTGCATTTAAGCAAACACTGTCTAACTGAACTTAACTTACACGGCGCTTGTCCCATTCTCTATTCTTTTCTTTTTCTTCCCCTCGCATGCTTAGCTAGACCGGACGCTACGCATCCCTCTCGCCGAGATCGACGTGGACGAGACGGCAAAGTACCAAACGCCGGTTTTTTTATTAAGATTATGGTGGGCACGCTTCTCCTACTCCAATAAACGTCGATCAGTAGGATTTTTCTAAACAAAATTTACAAACGTTTCTTTGGAAATTAACCTTTTAAATCAAATTTTTTGTATTTTTTAATATTTAATCGTAGATTTGATTCCGTCCATAAGAGCAGGAACAATCAGCACATTAATTAGGGAGAATTTGAACGCTAGGCCGTGGAGTAGTTTTCGCGGCATTGAATTTGATGGATGGATCCTTTTTGTTAATAGGGGGTGTGAAAGCTTGATTTCTGTTTCTTCTCCGCGAAAAGCGACCCGTTTTGGCCTGCTGCACTAGCTAGATAGACATGATATTAGTGCACATAGAGAGACGGTGTTTGGTTGGATGGATGAGATAAGATATTTTTTATTTGGTTAGATGTATATAACTTAGATGAGATAAACTTAAATTTAGTAGAGTCCACTCATCAAATATATTTTTTTAGGAAACATATAATCATATGAGATCTTATTTTATAGATTAAATTGTAATCGATACAACGGTGTAATTAGATTATTAATTGGATAAACAATTTGACATTAAAAATTATTTGAATATTTATAAATGAAAAATTAAATGTGTAAATTAATCAGGAGACGATACATCATCTCATTCAATATTAGATGACCTCGTTCAAACAAAATTATGAAATCCCTTCATCCAGCATATTGAAAGAATATTTCTTTTGGGTGGTATTCCATTTACCTCTGCACTCCAACAAAATAGCTAACTACATGAGATAATTTTATCCCATCTAAGGATATCCATCGAACTAAATGGATCCTAGTTAACTAGTGAGAGCTTAATTTATCAATATGTGTGGGTTTCAAAATATTATTTAGCAAGTATCTATTCTTGTATTTTACTATTTGAGTTATACCGATAATAAAATTTATTATGATTATCGATTTTAAAGAATAAATTACTACTTTTAACCGATAATATGTATTTTGTATATGTATAATCATTATTAGTGAATTTGCATTGATTCATCTTTATCATCGCTTCCTCTCTATATATATGCTGCCAGATATACCAACTCGTCTCTAATACATCAGTCGTACAAAATGATAATTTTATTCCTCATCGTCACATATTTTATTTTTACTCATAGTACATCACCGGAGAACAATTTGTTTCAATGTTTTTTCTCTTGGTTTTTCACGACGAGCGTTACATTATCTGACTAATTAAATTAATTATTAGTTAAAAGTTACAAATGTTGATTTTCTTAAAAACAGAAAAGTTTCATATTTTGGAACAGAAACAGACGTGGTACTTTTCAATTTTCATTTTGGTGTGTGGAAGTGTGATCCTTTCTGCTTAATTAAAGCAAAAGGATTGTGTGTAATAACGAAAAAATAATTTTAGAGTAAGACTTTGTTACTTATGTTCGTTCCTTTTCTGAATACAAAGATGTCGAAAAATGACAAAAAAACAAAACAAATATACTATTCAAATTTAGATCCTAAAAGTTAAAATTTTTATTTAGTTTTTTTAGCGTGATGGAAATCAGTACCTGGTCTTGATTTTCTCTGAAAAGAGTGTGGGTTGAATTTCTAGCCGGAGAAAAAAAATCCTTGTGATGAGATTTTTGGAATTTTGGCGCGCACAGAAGGGAGTTACCGGGCGCGCGGACACGCACACAACCGCTAACCCGTTTGGACTGCAGACCCGGAGTTTTTTTAATAGATTTGGTGTCAGCTAACTCACGTTTCTTACAGTACCGGTCACAGTTTACTGGTTCGATACCTGTTTAAAAATATTATATTTTAAGTAGTTTAAAATTATATGTATTGAACGGTGCAGTTTTTTTTTTTAAGTCTGGGCTGCTGGTCCAACGGTTAGTTTAAATGTTTTGGACTGGCTGGATGACACGAACGGTCGGACACGATGCCGACGTGACATGGGGATTGGGGAGATCGGCCGCCCGAAAGCGCACACATACGCCGGCGCCGGCACCGGCACCGGCAGAGCGTATCTTTGCCGTGATGGTGGCCAGGTTCGCGGGTCACCGGCGCGCGCGGTTGTCGTGATCCCAGCGCGGGGCGCGCGCGTGTCCGCATGGCCAGCACGTGGAACGCCGCGGCAGCGAAGCGTCTCGTGTGGCCGTGTCTCAGCCAGCGCAAGCGGCGGAAAGCGTCTCGTGTGTCCGCGAGAGCGAGATGGGCTCGGCTGCCCGCGCGCCGCAGCGTCGTGTGCGGTGCGCGCGCGGCCATAGTCCTCGGCCTTGTTCGAACGTGGGCCGGCCAGAGATCCATCGTCAAAAAAAGTATTTTGCCGATCTGTTTTTGTTGTTACAAATTTAATAGAGAAGGAAGAAAGAAAGAGTGATTAATATTTTTTATCACTAGAAATTGGGCTGACACGTTTTTGGGTTGTCGGACCAGAAATTTAACAATTTGTTTCTTTTCGAATTATGTATTATACACACACGTTTCCACGATGGATCAGACTACCCCGTATGTGGTAGGCTGACATTTAAGCCCAGAGAGCTTGCGTATGCTTCGCGTATTGTGGGCCATCCGACCCATGTTTGTGCAAATGATAAGCCCAGGGGCCACACAGTAGACGACTGTACTCACTCCGGTTCATAAGTGTATCGAGAGTTGTTTAAAATAAATCGTTTTGTATTTTATTATATATTTTTGATAATCTCATGATGTAGGGTGTTTTTGGTTGAGCTGTAGATTCTAAAAAAGTTGGTGTGAGCTGTGGATAATCTGAATATGTTTGGTTGGAATAGTTCCAGATTTATATTTTAGTAGTTCATTATGTTTACATTATTAATGCGTAATTTTACATATAAATCACTCTAATCATGATTTTTTAATGGTTATATTGAAATTATATATTTCTAAATTACACTGAAATGATATATTTTACTAAAATTTCATTTTTTAAAATTTTACATTAACTGGTATGTTTTAATAGCATGATAGGTAATATTTATTTAAAGTTAAATTAAAAAGCTGTGAAATCTAAGTTTTATCAGCTATCAACCTTGTACTACGAGATTCTGTAGATTATGTAAAAGTTGGGTAACCAAAATAACTGTTTGATTCAAATTTCAGCTTTTGAGCCAGGAAGCTAATTAAAAAATGTGAATCAAACAGACCCATAATACTATTTCTTTTTTGTTTCTGATGCTATGTTTACTCTAGTATTATATTTAATAACCCATGGTACTATTTCTTTCTTGTTTCTATGCTATATTTACTCTAGTATTATATTTAATAGAGATAAGCACGAAAACTAATTAATTGTTCATTGTTACCTAAAATCATATCTGAAATTATTATTTTTTAATCTGAGGGAGCATACTGTTTTGCGGAAAATACGCGTGCAATGCAAGAGTAGCGAGTACACTGTAGAGCGTAGACAGTAGACTCCTTTCTATACACGTATACGATGGGGACAAGTGCGCATGCGCGACTGCTACGTGTCCCCGAGCAGCCGTCGCCAAAGGCAAGCAGCAATAGCGTGGCAGAAAAAAACCACTCACTTCCTCGGTTCCGTCCGGTCGCCGGCCATCCACTGCCCCGAGACGACTGCACCCGCGTCGTCGTCCAGCCGCCTTACTCCGCCACCGCCCACCGGAGCCAACTTCTACCAGGCCATGGGCTGCTCCTCGTCCCTGCCAGGTCGTTCCCCTTCTCTCATCACCAGGCCAAAAGAGCCTCCTTTTCTGTGTTGACCTCCCTACCTTGGACGTTGGATCTTTTCTTTCCCTTCCGGCGTGCTGCTTGTGGGTGCTGTCAGCTCTGGGAAGTTTGAGGCAGTAGGATTTGACTACCGGGATGGTGTGGTTTGGGATCTCGATTAGCGACTTGGAAGGGGGTCAATGCTGGTTCAGCTCGGGGGTAAATCTTGGTCATGGCCATGGCTGTGTCCTACTGCAAAATTTTCCGATCGATGAGGTTTTGATCAGTATTCGGTACATATGGGCCTGTTTTTTCTTTCTAGAGCAGTGATTTGTGCTATAGCACCAGAGGGGCAGTGAATTTGTGATCATGGAGGCTGGCGGAGCTTGTAATGGGGAAAATTTGGTATTTTAGGTTGGTCAGCTACGCGGCTTGCAAATTGTTTAAGCCAGAACTGAACGGGAGGTTCTTGCGTACGAGATGTGAAATTGTGAATCTTTGCAATGGTGCAGGGGGGTAGAATGCAAGGCAGATGTCCACGATCCTTTTCTTTCCTCTTTTTGTGGCATGTATTGAAGCATTAGAGTATTGTATTGAAATATTATACGATTTCTTTATCCTGAATGCTGCTGTTGTAAACTTGCGTGCCAGATGTGAAATTGTGAATACATTAGCCACAATTAACATCCGCACTGTTGTAGGATCAACTAGCAATTACAGTGCGGATGTTAATTGTGGTTAATGTATTCAATATTGATGTGAAAATAGAAGAGTTATGAATAATGCTGGCATTTATAGGCCTTTCGCTTTAAAAATATGAAAAAAAACCAAACGAAATTAATAAAGGCCTCAAGGATAAAAAATGTCTCCAAGTTGTTGATGGATGCACCTTGACCCATGTCCCTTTGATTCCATCCGAATTCTTCTGTGGCGCTGAACTCTTGTTCCTTTTGATTCCTTTATTTTAGGGAATGATTTAGCGTGCCCCCTCAGTTTGGAAAGGAGGCCATATAGGGTTCAAAGGTTTCACCCGTCTTGGAATATATGATGGATGTCCTAGGCTCCTAGCTGTATAAAAACATTGTCGATTCATGTGCTCTATTGAAAACTCCTGATTTTGATTCATTGGGGGTAATATTATTATTATCTTATGTGTGAACATGGAACTTGGCTTTATCCATTAAAATCGGCATCTGGATTTTTGCTTTCAGACAGACCACACTCCACTCCCCGCTTTCGAGTAAACTAAGAAAAATATCTTGATTTGATCCAGTGAAAACTTTCTCTATTGGAAACTATCCAGAATAAATCTTCAAACTTTTAACGCGCAGAAAAAATACATTTGATAATTGACACACCAATAAGTAGGATATGGTTGTAATTATGTAGTTAAATAGTTAATTAAATAGCAGTTATAATACGACTACGAGGAAGAGGGTAGTGTGAACAAGCTTTGGCTATTTCTTTCAGTTTTGAGTCACACATAAGATGTAACATAATTGCCGTAAAGCTTAAGTGCTATGGTTTTTAAAGTCTGTATAAATATGTCTTTGCTGTTTTCATGGTGTAGCTCACTGTTAAATGTAACCTGGCATGGGCAGGTTTAATTAGTTTTCCGTGGTTGACTGTATTATTGTATTATTTCACATTAATTTGACTAGCTTTCCATTTTTGTTTTCTAGGTTAGGTTCTTTCTGCTTATTTTGTTCCCTGGTCAGTAACTCTATGTTCCTTTAGAATTCAAATCAGCATTTGTATCATTTGGCACTGCTGGGGAGCAACCATATTTTTGTGTCACAAATTGATGCATCGATATTTATTTTCTACAGCTAATAATGCTGGAGGGGTAGGCAACATCAACAATGAGAATTCTGCTACTGATTCAAAGAACCTGCGAGTGAAGGTTTGCTAAAGAATATCCTATTTATACTCATTTGCTTTGAATTGGTTCTATCATCTTTATACTTATCTGTAGTTGGTTTGATCAATTTTTAGCTATTATTGGATTTTTTTAACCTTCTGTGTTCTTATTCTTCAAGATGTGTGTCCATAAACTACTCCCTTTGTTTCACAATATTTTTCAATTTCTTTGTGATTGTCATTTTAAATTGTTTGTACATTGAGGAAACCAATAGCATAACCTCTTGAGTGTATTCCATAAATTATGTCAATGTGCTTACTGATTATTTTTCTATACATCTAATATTCCCTTTGTAGAAAATATAGGGCTTATTTTATTTTGAAAATGTGTCATGGGTATGAGCTTGGAGAATGAGGCCTAGAACCTAGCCCAATATAGGTGTGAACAATACCCATGCGGTTAGGAATATTTTATAGCATAATTATTAAAGTGTCGCTTAGGCAGTAGAGCAGTCAGGGAGGGTAAGGTGTCCCGACGCCTTACCACTCCACGTTGCCCCCTGCGTGGCCCACTTAGCCAGTTGCCCCTGAACAGCGAGTTTCAGAGTTCCAAACGAGAGAGAGGGTAGCAGATCGAGCGAGCAGCACGGAGAGGCAGGGCACGACGCAGATCGGGCAGACGGGCACGATGCAGATCTAGCGCGGAGAGGCTGGGCGCGCATGAGGTGTGATGAGGCTGGGCGCATGCATGGCGCAGCGAGGCTAGACAAGAATGGCATGCGGCAAGGCCAAGCGTGGCACAGCGGGGTGTGGCATGGCACAGCAGGCCAGCATGGTCTAGGCTTTGGTTGGACTTGTAGTCTTGCATCTACTGCTTTCAGATTTCTACAAGGTCTCTGTCTCTCCCAAGCTACCAGTTTTATTCATAGCTGATTTCTGATCGTTGGCTTGTTGCACCTGCTGTAGTGGTCTTATACTCATATAGCTGTACTGCAACAAACAGGGAAGAAGATGGCTATTGATATTTGAGAGATGGTATTGTTCGGGACTTGGGGTGTTGAACTTATTTGGTACTTTCATTATGCTACGTTGCTATGTTATTGTTATATTGCTACTTGGTATTGTATTGTTATTTTGTCATGCTATATTGCTATTTGTGTTTGGAATTTGCTACTTATCTATTGATATATTTTTCCTAAATCATATATTCTCTATGGGCGTAAGGTGTCGCCTCGCCTTACGCCTTACCGATTAGGCAGTAAGGCGGTAGGCCACCTCCTTGCCTCGCCTTACCGCTTCAATAACTATGTTTTAGAGATAGATTAGATTGATTTGTAATCAATTTCCTATATTTTAGAGATTACCTTATTGAGAGTCAAGTCATGCCATCTATATAAGGATGGGTTGTATCTCTATTTCAAAAGGCATTGAAGAATTAGTCTAATTTCTTTCCAATGTTCATCCTAGTCTAAGGTGCTTCTCTCATCTCTAGTAGCCGACGCCGCCCGACTATCCTCCCAACGGTGTTTATCCCGTCATGAATCCGGTTCATGATAACTTTGTATCAAAGCCACTCAACATGGCTTATGGTGTTGATCTTAAAACTATGGAAGTTGTTCTCTGTCACGATGAGCCATCTATTCTACCCAATCATAGAGGAGGTACTCCATCAAGTGTTTGATGTTTATATGCCTAGAAGATCCACCTCAAGATAGGAGGGCTTGGCGACTCATAATAATCTTAGATTTATTTGTAATTCATAATAATATAGTAAGCCAAGATGTAAAAGGCTTAAATCATAGCTCTATTAAGCATCATGTTAGGTTTAAGATCCCACTGTAGCTAAGGATAAGGTGCTCAAAAGGAGGGGTGTAATGTCATGGATATGAGCATAGAGGTTGAGGCCCACAACCTAGCCCAATATAGACATTAACAATACCCGCATGAACAGTACTCGTATGGTACTGTAGCAGTACGTTAGGAATATTTTAGAGATAGATTCGATTTAGTTGTAATCTATTTCCTATATTGTAGAGATTAACTTATTAAGAATCAAGTCATACCATCTATATAATGATGGGTTGTATGTCTGTTTCAAAAAAAATGATTAATGAGTCTAATCTCTAACCAGTGTTCATCATCCTAGTCTATGGTCCTTCTCTCATCCCTAGCAGCCGAAACTGCCCGCTTATCTTCCCGGTGGTGTTTATCTCGTCATGAATCAGGTTCATGATAAAAAGTCTTTAGTGTTAGAGTGTGTGTGTGTCTGGGTCGTGGGCCCATGTATGCCACTATTTCTATCCACCTACCCATCTAGGGTGAGAGTGAGGAATACAAACATTCTATCATGGTATCAGAGCACTAGGCTCTCCCCTCTCTCCTCTCCCCTCTCCTCTCTCCACCGCCGGAGCCATGGCCGGCGAGCAACCGCCAGCATCGGCCGCCACCCTCCCCCTCCTCCCCTCCCCTCCCTCTCCAAGTCGCCGGAGTGGTCGGCAGATCGCCGGTGCGGCCGGATCTGGCGCCGGTGCGGCCGAATCTGGTGCCGACGCGACTAGATCTGCCCCTGCCGCTGCCTCCCACGACGCTGCCGCCGCTGGGCGGCCCTCCCTGGCCGCCGCCGCAGGGATCCCCTCCCTGGTCGCCGCCGTCGGACGCCTCTCCCTGGCCACCGCCACTGGGCGCCCCTCCTTGGCCACCGCCGTCGGGCGCTCCTCCCTAGCCACTGCCACCAGGATCCCCTCCCTGGCCGCCGCCGCCGGGTTGGCCGCCGCCGCCGGGATGGACGCCAGGGCCCCCTCCTCCCTGGCCGTCGGGGCCCCTTCCTCCATGGCCACCGATTTCCCCGCAAGCCGATCTGGCGCCGCCGCGGGATCTGCCCCTACCGCCGCCTCCCACACCGCTGTCGGGCTGGCCGCCCTAGACACCGCCGTAGGGATCCCCTCCCTAGCCGCCGCCGCCGGGCCTCCCTCCCTGGTCGCCGCCATCGGCCGCCCCACCTTGGCCACCACCGTCGGGCGCTCCTCCCTAGCCACCGCCACCGGGATCCCTTCCTTGGTCGCCACTGCCGGGCTGGACACCGGAGCCCCTTCCCTGGCCGCCGATTTCCCCGTGAGCCGATCTGGTGCCGCCGCTGCCAGTTCTGTCCTCGGCTCGGCCGACGCGGGCGTCCTGGCCTAGGGCGCCGCCGCTGGTTTCCCCGCCACTGCGCCGGTCTCCACCGCACTATCGGCCCCGTGGCTGAGCTCCAGCGCCGTCGTCGCCGCTGCCGAGCGTGCGGCTGCCGTTGCTGCTGCTAGAGCAGGCAAGCGTGTGGTGGACGCTGACGCTGATGCCGCTCTCGTCGCTGCCCTCTCCACTTCTTCCATGAGGCCCGGGCAGTTCACAAAAGGGGCTCCTTGGTCATCCCAACCTCCTGCGGCCGTGCTCACCGGGCCAGCTCAGCACCCGCTGCCTCCGCTCTTGGCTCCCCGGGTGTAGCACCCACCACTTCTGATTTGGGCGCTGTGGTGCGGTGGGTGGGACCAGGCAGCCCTAGTGCAGTGCGCGCTACCTCAGGTTTGCCCTCTATCGGTGCAACACCCTCCACCTCCGGTTTGGGCACCGTGGTCTGGTGGGTGGGACCAGGCGGCCTTTGTGCAGTCCTCTTGCACACCGCCTGCTTCCACGGACTGGGTGGCCGACTCGGGAGCCTCCTACCACATCACTCCTCACTGTAGGAAGAGATGGATAGATTCCTCTCCCTTGGGTAGGGAGGATAAAAGGGGAGCCTTACAGGAGGGGCCCACACACCAGGGGCCCCACACACACACAACACTCTAACACCCCCCCGCAGTCGAAACTCCGGCGCAGCGGATGTTGAGACTGGAGCGGAACTCGGAGAAGGTGGAGGAAGGCAAGCCTTTGGTGAAGATGTCGGCGAACTGGGAGGTGGTAGGCACATGTAGGACACAGACAGCTCCCACGGCGACACGATCACGAACGAAGTGGAGGTCAATTTCCACATGCTTGGTGCGTTGGTGCTGGACGGGGTTGGTGGAGAGGTAGACGGCGCTGACATTGTCGCAGTAGACCAACGTACTCCTGGCGAGGGGGCAATGGAGCTCCCCGAGGAGCTGCCGGAGCCAGGATGCCTCGGCCACCCCATTGGCAACAGCTCGGTACTCAGCCTCGGCACTGGAGCGGGAGACAACCGGCTGCCGCTTGGATGACCAAGACACGAGGTTGCCACCAAGGAAGACGGCATAGCCGGAGGTGGAGCGACGCGTGTCTGGGCAGCCCGCCCAGTCGGCGTCAGTGTAAACCACGAGGTCAGCAACAGGAGAGCGCCGAAGGTGAAGCCCAAAGTCGAGGGAGCCGCGCAGATAGCGGAGAATCCGCTTCATAGCGGTAAGGTGCGGGTCCCTGGGGTCGTGCATGTGAAGGCACACCTGCTGCACCGCATAGGAGATATCCGGCCGAGTGAAAGTGAGGTACTGAAGGGCGCCAGCAATGCTGCGGTAGGCAGTGGGATCATCCACTGGTGTGCCCTTTGTACCGGAAATCTTGGACTGAGCATCGACTGGAGTGGCACAGGGCTTGCAGTCAGTCATCCCTGCGCGTTGAAGGACATCCAAGACGTACTGGCGCTGGTGAAGGAAGAGGCCATCAGGGCGGTGTTCCACTGTCACTCCCAAGAAGTGATGGAGCACACCAAGGTCCTTCATGGCAAACTCCTGCTGCAACGAGGAGACAATCCGCTGAAGTAGAGACTGGCTGGACGCAGTGAGAATAATGTCATCCACATAAAGCAGCAAGTAGGCTGAGTCAGCACCGCGGTGGAGTACAAACAAAGAAGTGTCACTCTTGGCTTCGCGGAACCCCACAGACACCAGGAAGGAGGCGAACCGACTGTACCAAGCCCGAGGAGCCTGCTTCAGACCATACAGAGACTTGTTGAGCCGGCAAACACGCTCAGGGTGAGCAGGATCCACAAAACCCGCAGGCTGGCTGCAGTACACAGTCTCCGTCAGGGTGCCATGGAGGAAGGCATTCTTCACATCAAGCTGGTGAACTGGCCAGGACCTCGAGAGAGCCAGGGAGAGCACGGTCCGAACAGTCGCAGGCTTCACCACCGGGCTGAAGGTCTCATCATAGTCAACTCCAGGGCGCTGGGTGAAACCCCGAAGGACCCAGCGAGCCTTGTAGCGATCCAGCGAGCCATCTGCCTTGCGTTTATGTGTCCAGATCCACTTGCCGGTGACCACATTGCAGCCAGAGGGGCGAGGCACCAGTTCCCAGGTCTGATTGGCCAGAAGGGCTGCATATTCTTCCTCCATCGCGTGGCGCCAGTGAGGATCCGCCAGGGCGCCACGAACAGTGGAGGGTATGGGAGAGACTGGCGGCGCCGTAGCGGCGGAGAGGACCAGGCGGTCAACTGGACGGAGGACCCCCGCAGCCCGCCGAGTCACCATTGGGTGAGTGTGGCGGGGATCGCGGTGGAGAAGGGGCGGGTGGTACACCGGCGGCTCGGCGCGAGAGCAGGCCGGTGCAACCCCCGTCGGGCGGCGCTGGTAGACCCGAACAGGGTCGGCGTAGCGGGAAGAAGATGCTGGGGCCGCGCGTGGCGCGGCAGGTGTCGCGGGGACACGGGGCACGGCCGAGGCCGTGTCCGGGGTGGAACACGGCGCCGACGGCAACATCGGGCCAACCCCGGGCACAGGAGGCGACAGGGACGGGGCCGCGTGCTGCACGGACGAGGACGGCGGGGCCGCGCATGGCACGGAGGGCCACGCCGGCTGGTGAGGAGTGGCCGCACGAGGCACAGCCGAGGGGACGGGGGCCGCACGTGGCACAACCGGGGGCACGGGGGCCGCGGGCGGCACGGCGGGCAGCTCCGCTGCCACACATGGCTCGTCAGCTGGCGGGAGAGCCACCGGAACAGCTGGGGTTGCACCTGCAGAAGACAAAGGTGGCTGAACCATCGGGTCAGTAGAAAACAGGGAGTCCAACTCAAGGCTAGTGGCGGGGGTGGAGTCGACGGAGAAAGGAAAGACTGACTCGGCGAAGATGACATGTCGTGAAATAAGAACACGACGAGAAGAGAGGTCAAAGCAACGGTACCCCTTATGATCGGGGGAGTAGCCGAGAAACACACAAAGGGTCGAGCGGGGCGCAAGCTTGTGAGGAGCCGTGGCGGAGGTGTTGGGATAGCAAGCGCACCCGAAAACACGAAGGTGAGAGTAGGAAGGAGGAGTACCAAACAAGGCATGGTGAGGGGTGGGAGCGCACGTGGCCTTAGAAGGCAGGCGATTGAGGAGATAGGTTGCAGTAAGGAGGCTCTCAGCCCAGAAGCGAGCGGGAGCCGAAGCCTGAAAGAGCATGGAGCGCATAACATTGTTAGTGGTACGAATCATGCGCTCAGCCTTGCCGTTCTGAGGGGAGGTATAGGGGCACGACATGCGCAATTGGACTCCCTTCGAGAGGAAGAAAGCCCGAGAAGCAGAGTTGTCAAACTCACGCCCGTTATCACACTGGACCGCCTTGATGATGACACCGAACTGAGTGGACACCCACGCAAAGTAGTGAGAGAGAGAGGGAAAGGTATCAGACTTGGACCGCAAGGGAAAGGTCCAAGAATAGTGAGTGAAATCATCAAGAACCACCAAATAGTATTTAAAGCCAGAAATACTCGGGATCGGGGATGTCCACAAGTCACAATGAATGAGATCAAAAGGCCGAGCGGCATGTGAGGAAGAGACAGGGAAAGGTAAACGGGTATGACGACCTAACTGGCACGCATGACAAATATGCTCACTAGCATCCCTAGAACAAGAGATAGAGGGGGTACTACTGAGCTTAGTCAAAACATCAACGCCGGGGTGACCAAGCCGGCGGTGCCAGAGAGTGGAGGAAGTGATGGCAGCAAGCACGGGCGTAGGGGAGGCCAAAGGAGGGGCAGCGGAGGGCGGAAGGCGAAGGGTGTAGAGAGGGCCAGTGCTATCACAACGGAGAAGAGGCCGTCGTGTTGCCAAATCCTTCACCGTCAACCCGCAAGGGTCAAACTCAACGGAACAGGAGTTGTCAGAGGTGAATTGACGAATAGAAAGAAGATTTTGAACAATACCCGGGGCAACAAGAACGTTGGGAAGACAGAAAGAACCACATGGAGCCGCATCACCCACAGAGGTGACCGGAAGAGAGGACCCATTTCCAACCAGGATGGAAGAGGGGTACGATGGGTGGGGCGGCCTTGTGGAAGAAAGAAGATCGACGTGCGGAGTGACATGGAAGGAGGCTCCCGAGTCGGCCACCCAGTCCATGGAAGTGGGCGGTGGGCAAGAGGATAGCATGCAAGCCGCCTGGTCCCACCCACTGGACCACGGTGCCCAACCCGGAGGCGGTGAGTGCAACACCGGTGGAGCCAAGGGCAGAGACAGCAGGTGGCGAGCCGGCTCGGTGAGCAAGGCCGCTGGTGCTGGGGACGACAAAGGAGCCCCATCAGGAAACTGCCCGGGCCACATGGAAGAAGTGGCGGGGAGACCGGCGGCGCCAAATCGGCACGGGAGGGCAGCCCTGGCGGCCATGGAGGGGTGGCCGGTGGCGGCGGCCAGGGAGGTGGCTGCAGCCAAGGAGGGCCCGACAGGGGCAGCCATGAAGGGGCCGACAACCAGGTAGGTGCCGGCGGCGGCCATGGAGGGGGGCGCAGCGGCGACAACGTCCATGGAGGCGGCCAGGCCGAAGGGGGAGGGGCGCCCGGCGGCGGCGGAGGGGATCCCTGCGGCGGCGGCCATGGAGGGGCGCGCGGCGTCGGCGGCCAGGGAGGGGGCCAGGCCGAAGGGGAAGGGGAGCACGCCGGTCATGGTGGCGGTGACGGCAGCACCGGCGACGGCATCGCCGGCGGCAGTAGGAGGGCCCCCCCATGGTCGGCCAGAGCATGGCCGTGGCGCGGGGGAGGGGGGCGGCGCCCCCGGGGCCTGGGAGAGGCCGGCGAGGCCGGCAGCAGCAGGAGGGGGCCCCCCCATGGTCGGCCCCTGCATGGCCGTGGCGGGGGGAGGGGGCGGCACTGTAGTGGTCAGGGGAGGGCCGGGGGCGGCAGATCCGGCCGCCCCGGCGTCGGGTTCGGGCGGAGCGGGCGGGCCGGCGGCGAAATAGCACGGGGGGAGGCCGGCAGCGGCGGATCCGGCCCCGCCGGCGTCGAGGCAGGGCGGGGGGAGCCTGGCGGCGCCGGATCGGGCCGCCCCGGCGGCGGATCCGGGCGGGAGAGGGGCGCCGGCGTCGAGGAAGGGCGGGGGGAGCACGGCGGCGCCGGATCGGGCCGCCCCGGCGGCGGATCCGGGCGGGAGAGGGGCTCCGGCGTCGAGGGAGGACGGGGGAAGGCCGGTGGCGGCGGAACCCGGCGGGGGGAAGCCGGCGGCGGCAGATCCGGCCGCCCCGGCGGCGGATCCGGTCGGGAGAGGGGCGGATCCGGCCATGGTGCCGGAACCCAGCCCACGAAAAGGGGAGGAGGAGGAGAAGGAGAAGGTGGTGGAGCACGCCGGAGGAGGCGCGACGGCCATGGAGGCGACGGCAGCGGCGCCGGTGGCAGGGGAGAAGAGGAGGAGCCTAAGGCTCTGATACCATGTAGGAAGAGATGGATAGATTCCTCTCCCTTGGGTAGGGAGGATAAAAGGGGAGCCTTACAGGAGGGGCCCACACACTAGGGGCCCCACACACACACAACACTCTAACACTCACACCGGTCTTCTCTCTTCCAGAAGGACGCCCCACCCATCTTACCCCTCTTCCATAATGGTTGGCAATGGGTCCTGTCTTCCAGTCACCTCCGTGGGTGATGCGGCTTCGTGTGGTTCTTTCCGCCTTCCCAAAGTTCTTGTTGCCCTTGATATTGTTCAGAATCTTCTTTCTATTCACTAATTCACCTCTGATAACTCTTATTCTGTTGAGTTTGACTCTTGCGGGTTGACGGTGAAGAATTTTACCACACGATGTCCTCTTCTCCGTTGTGATAGCACTAGCCCTCTCTACACCCTTCGCCTTCCGCCCTCCGCTGCCCCCCTTTGGCTTCCTCTTCGCCCGCGCTTGCTGCCACCACTTCCTACACTCTCTGGCACCGTCGGCTTGGTCACCCCGGCATTGACGTTTTGGCTCAGCTTTGTAGTAGCTCCTCTGTTTCTTGTACTAGGGCTGCTAGTGAGCATATTTGTCACGCGTGCCAGTTAGGACGTCATATTCGTTTACCTTTCCCTATTTCTTCCTCACATGTTGTTCAGGCTTTTGATCTTATTCACTGTGACTTGTGGACATCCCCGCTCCTGAGTGTTTCTGGCTTTAAGTACTATTTGGTGGTTCTTGATGATTTCTCTCACTATTCTTGGACTTTTCCCTTGCGTTCCAAGTCAGATGCCTTTCCCACACTCACTCACTTCTTTACTTGGGTGTCCACTCAGTTCGGTGTTATCATCAAGGCGGTTCAGTGTGATAATGGGTGTGAGTTTGATAACTCCGCCTCCCGAGCCTTCTTCCTCTCCAAGGGAGTCCAGTTGCGCATGTCGTGCCCCCTACACCTTCCCTTAGAACGGCAAGGCTGAGCGCATGATTCACACCACTAACAATGTTATGTGCTCCATGCTCTTTCAGGCTTCTGCTCCCGCACGCTTCTGGGCTGAGAGTCTTCTTACTGCCACTTACTTGCTCAACCGTCTGCCTTCCAAGGCGACGTGGGCTCCCACTCCTCACCATGCCTTGTTCGGTACCCCTCCTTTCTATGCTCACCTTCGTGTCTTCAGGTGCGCCTGCTATCCCAACACTTCTGCCACTGCTCTTCACAAGCTTGCGCCCCGCTCGACCCTCTGTGTGTTTCTCGGTTACTCCCCCGACCACAAGGGGTACCGTTGCTTTGACCTCTCTTCTCGTCGTGTTCTTATCTCACGACATGTCATCTTCACCGAGTTGGTATTCTCTTTCTCCGCCGACTCCACCCCTGCCTCTGACCTTGAGTTGGAGTCTCTTTTTTTGACTGACCTGGTGGTTCAGCCACCTTTGTCTTCTGCAGGTACACCTCTAGCTGTTCTGGCGGCTTTCCCGCCGTTCGGCGCGCCTTGTGTGGACACAACGTTGCCCACCGTGCCTTGCGCTACCCTGAAGCACTTGACTGTGCCTCGCGTGGCCCTTCCACCACCGCCTGGTGTGGCCTCGGTGCTGCCTTCCGCGCCATGCGCAGCCACGGAGTCCTCCGTTGTGCCATGCGCGACCGCTCCACCATTACCTAGTGCGCTTGGTGTCGCCTCGCCGTTGTCCCTCGCACCAGGCGTAGCCCCGGAGTCGCCTTCCGCACCCGACACGGCCCCGGTCGTGCCACGTGCGGCTAGGGCGTCCCTTGCTGCCTCACCACGCGCGGTCCCGACGTCTTCTTCCTGTTACGCTGACCCCATGCGTGTCTACCAGCGGCGCACGACGGTTGCTGCACCGGCCCGTTCTCACGACGAGCCGCCGGTGTACCACTCGCCCATCCTTCACCGCGATCCTCGCCACACTCACCCGATGGTGACTAGGCGGGATGCGGGGGTCCTCCGTCCAGTTGACTGTCTTGTCCTCTCCGCCACCATTGGCCCGAGGGTCTCTCACATACCCTCTTCCGTCTGTGGCGTCTTGGCGGATCCACACTAGCACCACGCGATGGAGGAGTATGTGGCTCTCCTGGCCAACCAAACCTAGGACCTAGTGCCGCGTCCTTCTGGTTGCAATGTGGTGACATGCAAGTGGATTTGGACACACAAGCGCAAGACGGATGGTACACTGGATTGGTACAAGGCTCGCTGGGTCCTCCGGGGCTTCACTCAGCGCCCTAGAGTTGACTATGACGAGACATTTAGCCCAGTGGTAAAGCCCACTACGGTTCACACTGTTCTATCTCTAGCTATCTCCCGTTCTTAGCCGGCTCACCAGCTGGATGTGAAGAATGCCTTCCCTCATGGCACCTTGGCGGAGACTGTGTACTGCAGCCAGCCTACGGGCTTTGTGGATCCCGCTCACCCTGAGCTGGTCTACCGGCTCAACAAGTCTCTATATGGTTTGAACCAGGTTCTTCGGGCTTGGTACTACTGCTTTGCCGCCTTCCTGGTGACTTTGGGGTTCAACGAGGCCAAATATGACACGTCTCTGTTTGTCCTTTGCCGAGGTGGTGACACCGCCTACCTGTTGCTTTATGTGGATGACATTGTCCTTACTGCCTCCAGCCAGTCTCTACTTCAGCAGGTTGTCACCTTCTTGCAGCGGGAGTTTGCTATGAAGGATCTTGGTGTGCTTCATCACTTTTTGGGTGTGACCGTGGAGCCCTGCAATGATGGTTTATTCCTTCACCAGCGCCAGTACATCGTGGATATTCTTCAGCGAGCAAGGATGACTGGTTGCAAGCCCTGTTCCACCTCAATTGATACTCAGGCAAAGATTTCTGGTACCGCGGGTGCACCAGTTGATCCTACTGCCTATCGGAGCCTCACTGGTGCCCTTCAGTATCTCACCTTCACTTGACCGGATATCTCATATGCAGTGCAGTAGGTGTGCCTTCACATGCACGATCCTCGAGACCCGCACCTCACTGCTATGAAGTGGATTCTCCGCTATCTGCGTGGCTCCCTCGACTACGGGCTCCATCTTCGGCGCTCTCCGGCGGCTGAGCTTGTGGTTTACACTGATGCCGACTGGGCGGGCTGCCCGGACACACGTCGCTCCACCTCCGGCTATGTCGTCTTCCTTGGCGGCAATCTCGTGTTCTGGTCGTCCAAGCGGCAGCCTGTTGTCTCCCGCTCTAGTGCTGAGGCTAAGTACCGCTTTGTTGCCAATGGTGTGGCGGAGGCTTCCTGGCTGCGGCAGCTCCTAAAGGAGCTCCACAACCCCCTCTCCAAGAGCACTCTGGTCTACTGCGACAATGTCAGCGCCGTTTACCTCTCCACCAACCCCGTCCAGCACCAGTGCACCAAGCATGTGGAGATCGACCTCCGCTTCGTCCGTGATCGTGTCGCTGTGGGAGATGTCTGTGTTCTACATGTGCCTACAACCTCCCAGTTCACTGACATCTTCACCAAGGGCTTGCCTTCCTCCACCTTCTCCGAGTTCCGCTCCAGTCTCAACGTCCGCTGTGTCGGAGTTTCGACTGTGGGGGGGGGGTGTTAGAGTGTGTGTGTCTGGGTCGTGGGCCCATGTATGCCACTATTTCTATCCACCTACCCATCTAGGGTGAGAGTGAGGAATACAAACATTCCATCATTTAGGACAAGACTTTGACCATTGATTTTTTTTTGAGAATAACCAGCGGGAGAGGCTCCTACTGAGGTTATATATTGCAAAGAAAATTAAAAAAGAAAACAGGTACAAAGAAGTAGGGTTCCTAGAGACTAGAGAGGGTTTAACCAATCAGAAATAGCAATCTTAAGGGTTGGTTTAAAGCGATGAGATTGGCTCCTTCCTAAAAAGAGCTAACCAAGACCCACAAGCGGCGTGTTGATGCCGGAAAATACAGTTATTACGGTGAAGCCACAGCGACCAAGCACCCACAATGATGAGCTCCATGATGAAAGGGAAAGAATTGTTCCTCCTGCCAGCAGCAACCAATTGAGTGATGGAAGCCTCGTCTGACCAGGATAACCAACCCTGGCCCAACATGAAGAGCTGAAATCACACTTGAAGAATAGATGCAGTGAAGTTTCCCTGACGCCGTCCTGGCAAAGACTGCAAGAGACATCCGTATAGACTGAAATCACCATTGATTATTGATAATATATATTCCTAATACCTATAGAATGAACATTTTATGAAAGCCATTTGAAATCAGTGTTCTAAAAGGCGACGCTAGGCACTGCCTAGGCGGCCATTAGGCGCTGGGCACCGGCATGCCGCTGCAAGTTGCCTCCAGGTGGTGAGCTAGGCGGCCCAGGCGCCTAGGCGGTCAACCGTGACACTGGGCGGTGACGAGGCTGCTGGCGGCCAGATTCGGTGACGTGAGACGCGTGCATGGCCAGATCCGACGATGGGAGGCATGCACATGGCTAGATCCGACGGCGGGAAGTGCGTGCGCAGTGGCGGTGAGAAGCACGCGCAGCCCAGATCCGGCCGTTGCCCTTGCCACCGGTGGCAGCGGTACGCCATGTCGGAGGGGAACCTAAGGCAGGGAGGAGAAGAGAGGGGAGCGGCTCATTTGGAGGAGGGGAGTGGAGTGCCTAGAGGAGGAGGGGAGGGGATCAGCGCCTAGACGAGGATGAAGGGAGCGGAGCGCCTGGAACAAAAGAAAAACAGGGCAATTCTAGGTGCCGCCTAGGCGCCCCTAGGCTCTAGGCACCTGGTCGCTGCCTGACCGGTACGTAGCGCCTACATGAACACTGTTTGAAATATTAATCTATTGATATAATCTTTATACACTAAATGTATTTGTAATTTGAGTAAATTTTGTTGATCAAAATTTATAAAGTTTGACTCTTTAATATATTATGTCCTATAATTTTCTTGAGGGAGTATATGTTTTGTTACCACAGCGCAATGTTCACATGATTGAAGCCATTGTTATCATCAAGTTGAATTAAAATGAAAAGGCTCATGATCTTTGTTTTCATTTTTTTCCTTGTTTTGTAATTTGTAGTTGGTATTGCTTGGAGATTCAGGCGTTGGGAAAAGTTGCATCGTTCTCCGCTTTGTGCGTGGTCAGTTTGACCCCACTTCAAAGGTGAAATTGGATTTTTCTGTACAGAAGAAAGAATATTTGATTCTCCCTTTAATGTGCCTTTTCAATTCTGTTTGTTTTTATTAAAATGAATTTAGGTGACTGTTGGTGCATCCTTTTTGTCCCAAACATTGGCATTGGAGGATTCCACAACAGTGAAGTTTGAAATATGGGACACTGCTGGCCAGGAGAGGTAAACATTAGAAGCTTTGATTAGATCTTTCCCTACTGCATTCTTGTATTTATCTGTAGTATGGAATTTCCACACCACCTTTTGCTTCACTACATTGTGTTGGAAGCATTTGTGGTGCATATTTTACCAAAGTCATGAGCACTGGTCAATTTTCAGGTATGCTGCATTGGCACCTCTTTACTACAGGGGAGCTGGTGCTGCAATTGTTGTGTATGATATAACAAGTCCAGAATCGTTCAACAAAGCTCAATACTGGGTGAAGGTATCACATCTTTTCCAATCTGCTCTGTTGTACTTATTGATTTTGTTTGTGGAATCTTCTTTTTAGGTTATTTTTGGAGAAAAGGCAAGTATCTTGCCCAGCTTTATATAAGGTTTTTTGATGGGAACTTTTTTTTGATAATGGAAGCTTTTATTGAACTTAGGCAATTACATCAGAAAGATACAATTGTTTTAATAACGTTTTCGGTTTCTGCATAGCTAAGATGAATATAGTCAAAATCCACTAAAAAGGGGAAAAACATGAAAATCATGGGTCAACAATTCTAAAGCTAGATCGCAACCCATGCTCTGGGTAAAACACTCCTTGACCATTTGCTCTAATTGTTGACAAGCCATAACAACTAAATCCTACATATCTGGCTTCTATAGAATAACCCAAGCACAAAGCTAGTGGATTATTAAGTATATAACCTGCAGAGGAGAAAATATAATTCTTTTGTCAAAAACCACATTATTCCTGCATAACCAAATCGACCAACATGTTGTGGCCTCTCCTATCAGGACATTTCAACATTAAGTGGAGGAGTGAATCCGGTCACCACTTGGATAATAGACCAAACTGAATTGGCTAAGCGATATTCAAATAAGAGATGCTTAATTGTCTCATTTTTGTGACAAAAACAAGTATGATTGCCATTCCAATTCTGTTTAGCTAAGTTATTCTTTGTTAACACCACCCCACAACGTAGATACCAAAGGAAAATTTTGACCTTCAGTGGCATTTTTAGTTTCTCTTTTGACCCAAAGAGGGTTTTATAATAGTTGTAGATGTGAGTCCTCAAGGGATCTGTGATCTCAAGGGCCTCATTCTAGTGACAAAATAGTGGAAAAAAGAGGTGTTAGCATCTCCCTGCAGAAGCCACTTTTGCTAGGGTTTCACACATAAAATTACCACTTTAAACCTCACACCAAAAAAATTTGGACGATTTTGCCATCTGTACATTCTACTACCCCTCATTAGGTTAGCAGTAGAAATCAATCTGAACCGTTCAAAAATTAAAGATCAACGGTTATAATGCATTCTACTACTCGTAGAATGCACCGTAAAAGTGGTCTTATTATATTGTTTCTGTTTCCTTTTCTAATCCTTCACTCTAAGGTTGTGTTTAGTGCGAGGGCACTTGCAAACAATTAGACGAATGTTGACCATGGCTGCTTTTGGTTTCAATGAACTATATAAGTTCTGCGATAGCATCGTGGAAAATGCAGAGGCTAACTGATTGCTACTTTAGTCATGCATTGTACAGGTTTTGTTCACTCATGAATCATGTCAGCTATGAGTTAATATTTTCTTTGATATCAACAAGAGTCTATGAAGACTATGGTGATTCTCCTTTTTTTCTTCTATGAGGAAAATTCAACTTTTTCACAAATTGGTAATTTTCATTTCACATTATTCAGGAACTTCAGAAGCACGGAAGTCCAGATATGATCATGGCTTTGGTTGGAAACAAGGCTGATCTACATGACAACCGTTGTGTATCTTCTCAGGTGTGTATATATTTCTGGAAGAGTATGTCGTGCTCTTAATTTGGGATGCTAGATGTTGAAGCTACTATAAGGGGATTGTTTACCGTATGCGTTGTCTCTGATGTCTGAAGGATGCGAAAGAGTATTCGGACAGTAACAGTATGTTCTTCATCGAGACATCGGCGAAAACCGCTGATAATATAAACCAACTATTCGAGGTATGTATCAGGATCATATTAACATAACATAAAACATGATCAGCTTTTCTCGCGTTCTGTTCTGTTCTTGTGATGTTCCCTACAGGGGTATTTATGACACCACGTTGATAGATTGTATTATCATGTCAGGAAATTGCGAAGAGGTTGCCCAGGCCAGCACCATCCTGACTGATAACTGGTCCTCCAAACAGGCTGGCCACTGTGTAACTTACAACAGCAGTAAAAGCTTGTACCTTTTGCCGGATCAAGCTATCTGTATGCAAATTGTTTGAAAATACAACAATTAATCATGTAAAGCTTGTCTATTGTGTTCCCGGATGCATTTGTTTCAGGCTTGGTTAAGTCAAACCAGCTGAGGGTTGCACACAGTCTGAAACTGAAAGGCTATTGCACATGGACAGTTATTAGCAGTTATGCTGGTTGTTAAGCTGCAGGAATTTAATTTGTTCCCTTCCCTATGAAAATCTTTGTGAGATTCCTGCATTCCAAGCATGGGTATGTTTTTACCAGTGCCAGCCAAGCTAGTTGTTGCATATGGCTTATAAGCGGGTTTTTTTTACGAAAATTATCGGAAAAAATGTTTCATCCCTCTGCTATCCTTGGTTTCAACTTTCAAACAACACTAAAAATTCAGAAATCCAAGCATATCTCATCAAGTCTTTGCTCTGTTCTTCAGCTTTGACTTAACAGGCTGGACTACAGTTTGTACCGAGGTCCTCGTGTTCCAGCACCGTCCATGTGCAATTCAATTCGACTCTGCATTTCTGCAGAAAGAATCGTATGGGTTAGGGCAGTAGTTTCGATCCATAGTTTTTTAAATGATGTCTTATTTTATCATGTCAGTAAGACACTATATTTAGAAACTACGTTTCTAACCTTAATTTCTTAGTATGTATTTATAATAAATTTTTTATACTATTTTTTTCTCTCTCATTCAATAACTTTCATCTATATCTAAAATATAGTGAAGACATGGTGTCTTAATTAAGACATGATTTTTTCAGGTTTTATTCTCTTTTCTTTAACTCTATTGCCATATCATTTTATTTTCTACATGACTAAAAAACTGTTCTATGCGGATGGTCGGGAATGCCCTTAAGGCATCTAATATCTAATGGCGAGCCAAATAATCAACCAGGAATTTTCGCCTGTCCTTATCTCCGGTTCTTTTCTCTGCCAGACTGTTCACTCCGTTGACCAAATACTATTAGAAGCATGGAATTGGGAATTCAGTGGTCACACCTCGTCTGAATTTAACTTGCTATTGAAATATGAGAAGTTGAAATATGAGAAGATGAAGAGAGAAGTGAAGAAATGCTTCTCTTTTATGTGATGATAGGAGAAGAGATTGTACTCCACAGACGTCAGACTTCTACCTAAAAGGTTTAGATGGTTGCTTGCCTTCTTAACCAAATCCCTAATCACAGACAGGCCTGATAATCTCCTGCCTAACTAGAATTTGCTGGGACACATCATTAGGTGTTCAGCTTTGCTCTGCAAATTGCAAACTTGCAATTGAGTGATCCATCCATGCAGCTCAAGCCTGACTCAATTGTCTCCTTCCTTGTGTTTTTGCTACTCGTCCATGTTCTTCTTGGACTCAGCCATGCGGCGGCGGCGGAGGCGCCGGCGCCGGAGCCGGAGCCGGCCGGTGGTGATGGCGATCGGTTCAGGTACGAAGGCTTCGCCGGCGCGCGGCTCGACCTCGACGGCATGGCTGTGGTTGAGGCGGATGGGAAGCTAATGCTGACCAACGTCACGTCGCAGATGAAGGGCCACGCGTTCCACCCGGCGCCGCTCCGGTTCCACGCGCCGGTGACGGTGGCGTCGCCGAACGGTACCGTCGCCACCGCCGCCCGGTCCTTCTCAACTACCTTCGTGTTCGCCATCGCCGCCGAGTACGTCACGGTGAGCGGAAACGGGCTCGCCTTCTTCGTCACGCCGAGCAAGAACATGTCGGCGGCGTCGCCGAGCCAGTTCTTGGGCCTCTTCAACATCGAGAACAATGGCAACGCGAGCAACCGCGTCTTCGCCGTCGAGCTCGACACCATCCTCAACCCGGAGTTCCGGGACATCAACAGCAACCACATTGGCGTCGACGTGAACGGCCTGGTGTCCGTCGCCGCCCAACCCGCCGGCTACTACGACGAAGGCACCGACACGTTCAAGAACTTGACCCTCTTCAGCGGCGCCGCCATGCAGGTCTGGGTGGACTACGACGGCCGCGCCGCGTTGCTCAACGTGACACTGGCGCCCGTCGAGGTGCCCAAACCGAGAAAGCCCCTCCTCTCCGTCGCCGTCGACCTCTCGCCGGTGGTCACCGACGCGGCGTACGTCGGCCTCTCGTCATCGACGGGGCCGTTCCACACGCGCCACTACGTTCTCGGCTGGAGCTTCGCGCTGGGCGGATCCGCACCGCCGCTCGACTACGCGAAGCTCCCAAAGCTGCCGCTCACGAGCACCAAGCGGCGGTCCAAGGTGCTCGACGTCCTCGTGCCAGTGGCCACTCCGCTCCTCGCGCTCGCTGTGGTCGCCGGCGTCTCGTTACTCGTGTGGAGGCGGCTCCGGTTCGCCGAGCTCCGGGAGGACTGGGAAGTGGAGTTCGGTCCCCACCGGTTCACGTACAAGGACCTGTTCCAGGCCACCGGCGGCTTCGACGGCAAGCGGCTGCTCGGCGTCGGCGGGTTCGGGCGCGTGTACAGGGGCGTGCTGCCGGTGTCCAAGACGGAGGTCGCCGTGAAGATCGTGTCGCACGACGCGAAGCAGAGGATGAAGCAGTTCGTCGCCGAGGTCGCCAGCATCGGCCGCCTCCGCCACCGCAACGTCGTGCCGCTGCTAGGCTACTGCCGTCGGAAAGGCGAGCTCTTGCTGGTATACGACTACATGCCGAACGGCAGCCTCGACCGGTGGCTATTCGACCAGACCGCGCCGCCGTTGAGCTGGGCGCAGCGGCTTCGCGCCATTAGAGGCGTTGCGTCCGGCTTGCTCTACCTCCACGAGGACTGGGAGCAGGTCGTCGTCCACCGCGACGTCAAGGCGAGCAACGTGCTCCTCGACGGCGAGATGAACGCGCGGCTCGGCGACTTCGGGCTGGCGAGGCTGTACGACCGCGGCGCCGGCCCGCAGACGACGTGCGTGGTGGGCACCATGGGGTACCTCGCACCGGAGCTCGCGCACACGCGGCGTGTGACGCCGGCAACCGACGTGTTCGCGTTCGGATCGTTCGTCCTAGAGGTGGCATGCGGGCGGCGGCCCATAGGGCACGGCGGCGCCGGCGCCAGCGTCGACAACGACAACGATGGCCACTTCGTGCTGGCGGACTGGGTGCTAGAGCGGTGGCACACGGGGGACATCTCCGGGGCTGCGGACTCGCGGCTCTGCGGCGACTACGACCCCAAGGAGGTGGTGCTGTTGCTCAAGCTAGGCCTCCTCTGCTCCCATCCGGCGCCCGGCGCGAGGCCGTCGATGCGGCAGGTGGTGCAGTTCCTCGACGGCGACGCTACGCTGCCGGAGCCCACGTACAAGAGCTTCACCACTCTTGCCATAATGCAGAGCGCCGACGGCTTCTCCTGCGCCATGTCGTTCCCGTCGTCGACGGTGACGAGCGTCGAGGGCGCGTGCTCCGTCCTCTCCGGAGGAGGGTGATCGATCGATCGAAAGCACCCTTTTGGAATAGGAACACTGACATTTCCTAGGCCAGTCGAGAAATTTCTCCCGATTCCTACGGAAATTGAACTGACTCTTAAACGAACTGCAAAATTTACGTAAAAATTGCAGCTTTTATTGGAGATCTTAACAATAGTCATCGTATACAGAGTGTTCGAAACACGCCTGCTCAAAAAACATTGTAACTGGTATGTCCGAACCCAATATTTTTTTCCGAAATTATGTGAAATCACGAACAATTTTTTGCACGATTTAGATCCAGAGCTACGCCCAGCAACTGAAATAGAAAACGATATCCTCCGCGGTCCGTTGTAAAGGGCAATTGACCCCTCCTTCAAATTTCAATCTAATAGATATCAGAGGAGATTTATCTCAGACTACAAAGAACAGTCCGAGCGACGACAAAAGATTCGGTTCCGTGAAATAGAGGATTTGAGATCCTCTGCAGTCCACTGCAGTCAGCCCCTTAATGCCGTCCGATTTTAATTGGATGGCCGTGCGAGGGGGACTTCACACCGGTGAGACCCATTTTACAGGAGGTTTCAAAGAAAAAAGGGGCTACACACCGTCCGATCAAAATTGGACGGTTGCGAAGCCCGACTGCCCTCTGCAGCCAGCCCTGCAGAGGAACCGCTCCTGAAATAGATGCGACCGCTTCGCATTTTCACACTAATACCAAAATACTACCCAATTTGTACCTTACCGTTCATAATGGCTGTGGAGAAAATTGTCAAAGAAAGGCATTTGGCTCAAGTGTTGGTCCTGTCCCAACAAGGCCACCGCTCCATGCCTCCATTATTGTTTATGACCTTACATCGCATATACAGTGCCAGGTAATATTCAATACTTCGTTTACTCTCTCCTTTACTTAAGGAAGAATTTAAAACTTGTTTTAAATATAACAAAATTTTACGAACTAGTCATGGCTTTACACTTACTCATCTTAAGGAAGATAATACGATATTCTTAATCATTTCCTCAGCATATGTCTAACTTTAAAACCTGCTATATTTTGGGATGGAAAAAATACTTTATTACTATCTATGTTCTATTTTATATATATATATATATACACTATCCTACACATGGTGTAGAATAACTATTTTAGTGAGAAATCTACTACTAAAAAAAAGTATTATTCAATTGTTATTTTACTGAAAAAATCTACTACTAAAAATAATACTTCTGTGGTTCACGTAGAATAGTTATTCTACACGTGGTGTAGAATAGCATTCCCATATATATATATATTATAAGTTCATTTATTTTTTAAATTAAACTTTTTTAATTTGATTGAATTTTTATAATATATTAATAAATGTATTGTTGAGATATATTTACTGAAACTAATTTGCTTTTTATTGTTGATATATTTGTTATAAAATCAATTAAAGTCGGAAAGATTGATTATATAAAAAAATGACAACACGGAACGGGAGATAATACTATATGCCACTCTTAACATGTGTCAATTAATGAACCACATGTCAATGACTCAGATGACCCCACGTGTCATCGACTCAGAGTGACATTTTTGTTGCCACTCACATATTAAGAGTGGCAAATAATTAAATCTCTCGTTCTCTTCCTACGTGGTTCAAATAAAAAAAAACTACTCTTCGTGTTTTGAGTGTTCCCAGATTGAGAGCGTCCAGAGCAAAGAACTGTTCTTAGTCTCGGTCCACTCTCATTATTGGAATTTTATTTATCATTTGTTGAGGTTTCATTCATCGCTTTAAGTGGGTAGAACGTCACATCAAGCGTCTTTAGATTACTAGCCAAATCCGTCCGGATTAGAAAATAAAATTCGACGTAATTTAGAATTGAAAAATACGATACCAGGTGCATTTCTCTGCGGTCTCTCACCTGCAAATCCGCTTATTTTACTCAATCCTTCGCAGTTCGCACCCGTTTCTGGGTGACAAATCTCGGCAGGTCGCTCTCATGGCGGTCTCGCTCTCTTTCTTGGAGTCGTCGCTAGAAGCTTGGACCTTGGACACCCAAACCTTTTCTTCTTCTCTCTTGCGTGTGGTTTGATGACTTCATGGGACAAATGGCGAGGGGAAAGTGAGAGTGCCGAGTGCGGCATGGTGGTTTCTGCGCCTTGGCTGGTGGCTCTGGCCGCGGTCGTTCTCGTGGTGGCCGGCGGCGGCGGCGTGGAGTTCGTGTACGACGGCTTCGCCGGCGCGGGGCTGGCGCTCGACGGCATGGCCAACGTCACGCCGGAGGGGTTGCTGCTGCTCACCAACGACACAGACATGAATAAAGGCCACGCCTTTCATCCGGAGCCGGTGAGGTTCCGCGGGGCGGCCGCGGCGACGGAGGGTGGCAGAACCGGCGTGGCGTCATCGTTCTCGACCACCTTCGTCTTCGCCATCGTGTCGGAGTTCATCGACCTGAGCACGAGCGGGTTCGCGTTCCTCGTCGCGCCGAGCAGGGACCTGTCGACGGCGATGCCGCAGCAGTACCTCGGGATGTTCAACGGCAGCAGCAACGGCGACCCCCGGAACCAAATCTTCGCCGTCGAGCTCGACACCGTGCGCAACCCGGAGTTCGCCGACATCAACAACAACCACATCGGCGTAGACGTCAACAGCCTCAACTCCTCGGCGGCCGCTGCGGCGGGGTACTACGACGACGCCACCGGCGAGCTCCAGAACCTGAGCCTGATAAGCCGGAAGCCCATGCAGGTGTGGGTGGACTACGACGCCGCGGCGGCGGAGGTCACCGTGGCCATGGCTCCGGTGCGATGGCCGCGGCCCAAGAGGCCGCTCCTCTCCACGAAGGTCAACCTCTCGACGGTCATCTCCGACACGGCGTACGTCGGCTTCTCGTCGGCGTCCAGCATCGTGCTGTGCAAGCACTACGTGCTCAGCTGGAGCTTCCGCCTCGGCGGCGGGGCCGCTCCGGCGCTCGACTATTCCAAGCTGCCAAAGCTGCCCCGCATTGGCCCGAAGCCTCGGTCGGAGGCGCTCACCGTCGCGCTGCCGATAGCCACGACGGCGGTCGTCCTAGCCGCCGTCGCCGTCGGCTTCATCCTCCTCCGCCGGCGGCTCAGGTACGCAGAGCTGCGCGAAGATTGGGAGGTGGAGTTCGGGCCGCACCGGTTCGCGTTCAAGGACCTGTACAACGCCACCGGCGGATTCAAGGACAAGAAACTGCTCGGCGCTGGAGGATTTGGGAGAGTGTACAAGGGCGTGCTACCAGTGTCCCGGACCGAGGTCGCCGTGAAGAGGGTGTCGCATGAGTCGAGGCAGGGGATGAAGGAGTTCATCGCTGAGGTCGTCAGCATTGGCCGCATCCGACACCGCAACCTCGTGCAGTTGCTTGGCTATTGCCGGCGCAAAGGAGAGCTCTTGTTGGTGTACGATTACATGCAAAATGGTAGCCTTGACAAGTACTTGTATGGCTGCGACGAGAAGCCCGTCCTCGATTGGGCGCAGAGGATTTACATCATCAAAGGCGTCGCCTCCGGCCTACTGTACATGCACGAGGATTGGGAGCAGGTCGTCATCCACCGGGATATCAAGGCGAGCAATGTGCTTCTTGATGGCGACATGAACGGGCGGCTAGGTGACTTTGGGTTGGCAAGATTGTATGACCATGGCGCCGACCCACAAACTACCCATGTGGTGGGTACCATGGGCTACCTAGCACCGGAGATGGTGCGCAGCGGCAAGGCGACCACTCTCTCCGACGTGTTCGCCTTCGGCGCGTTTCTCTTGGAGGTCACCTGCGGCAGGAGGCCCATCGAGGAGGAGGAGGAGGAGGAGGGCGTCGCCGGTGCGGACGACGACGACCGTTTCGTGCTCGTGGACTGGGTGCTCGGGCACTGGCGCAAGGGCGCCATCAGCGACGCGGTGGACGCGAAGCTTGGTGGCGAGTATGACGCCGCGGAGGCGGATCTGGTGCTGCGGCTGGGACTGACGTGCCTGCACCCGTCGCCGGCGGCGCGACCGACCATGCGGCAGGTCATGCAGTACCTCGACGGCAGCGCGCAGCTGCCGGAGCTGCCGCCGACGTACGTGACGTTCAACATGCTCGCGGCCATGGATACGCACCAGGGCGTCTTTGGTGCGTGGTCAGTCCGGCGGTCGGCGGCGATGAGCATCGGCACCATGTCTGACATCTGCCTCTCCGGCGGCAGATGACGTGGCCAGGGGTGTTCAACCTCATCATAACTCCAGCTGATTGAGATCAACATGACGCTGGTAGGCAGTTGGCAATGGTTTGATTTTTGGGTTATTTTTTATGTGTTATTATAAGTTTTACAGTTTTTCAATATATTATTAGTATTTTACTGATATACAAAGATTATCTTAGTTATTGATAATGATATGTAGACAATTTTTACAAATTATAATAGAATGAACAATTTTTCGTGCGTGGATCGGGCAAGGTGATATTTGATTGGACGCTTTGATCTGAATAGTTTTTATAGGATTCATTCTTTTTTATCCGAATAATACATAATGGGCTCTTGGAGGTGAAGAACTGAAAGAATGGTGAGTTTGATCACTAGTCCCGTATTTCTACACGAAATCGCTACGAGAATGTACTGATCTATTAATGCTACAGAGACGAACCAGCAACGGAATCTGAAAACTCACGACGTCGAGTGCTGCTCCTGTAGTCCTGTCACACTTTCCGTAGCATCGTTCTGTACATGGGAGCTCCACGAGCCAGCACATGGCGCTCCCAGTCGGACGCCACACCGAACGGGTTCTCCATCTGGTCGTCGCCGTTGCCGTCCACAACCAGCCGGCCTTTGCCGTACGAGATGAACTGCTCTTTCATTCCGAGCAGAACGGTCTCCACGTCAGACTGTAGGTAAACCTGAAGCGGCAAGTTCAGAGCACAGTTGGTACTTTTTTCCTTGCTTAGCTGATTAAGCACAGAGTTTGACCATTTATATTCTAATCTAAGTCAAATAATTAAAGTCCCCTCTGTTTGTCAAATGGTACCATCATTTTCTATTAGATTGGTCCCCTGATCCCTCCGGCACCGCCGTGCGCCACTCACCAAGCAACAACAGGATATTTTACAGCTAACTGAGATGCTTGGTTCAATGAAAAATTGTGCCGTGATAACAAACGACCTATATGAGCCGTCTTCAAGTCAACGTATATTTTTCTAGGGAAAAAACAGCTGTGCTGTGTGTGGCTCAAAACTTTGTTTTTTTTAAGAAAAGTGTGGCTCAAGCTTAACTACCGAAATCTGAACTCTGAAGAGTAGATCGGTTGCCATTTGTGTACGGCAAGGATATATAACCATGGTAAATATACTGAAATGAGAAGGTGGGGGGAAACACGATCTACCTTTCCATTGATGTGAAGAAGATCAGCAATAGCTTCGACAAGCATTCTTCGTACCATTCTCCACCTATTTTGTTCTTTGTTGAAATCAGGATTTGGGCACTGCAAAGAGGATATAATAATTGTAAAAGATAGGCAATACAGCAGCATGGCTATATACTGAACTTACATACAACAAATGCAACTAAGAGCAATATCAAATAAAATTTAGTATAAACTGCAAGTTTTATTACTGTTTTCCACAAGGTTTCCAGCAGGAGCTGAGCAGCATAAGCATACGCAGATAAAATAAACCAGCATCAGAAATACAAAGAGTTAAGAGTACCTGTATTGTGACAAGAGTCAAGTCTCCAGGGTAACTTGACACTATTGAGCGAAATGTGGATGTTGCATTTGTTGATACAAAAAATCTGCAAAAAAAAAACGACTCGATATCAATGCTAAAATATAGAAGACAAAAATGTCCGAAAGAAATTAAAAGAACAACAGAATCGTTCGTACAGTGGTTAGAATAAATAAAAAGAGTTATCAGAACCTTATATTTAAGTATCACTAATTGACAAGCAAAAGCATACACTTATTAATTAGGAACTATGACATTTGAACTTGACAGCATGGCGACATCTGTAGCATAAGATTTTCACAAAAAAAATTGAATTCGATAAACCCTTATCTTTAAGTCAACTCTAACTCTCTAAGATCCCTCCTCAAATAGTCAATTCAGAATAGCCGCATTAGTAAAGGAGCACCTCCAGTCAAGATGGGCAGAGACAAGTTCAGTTCGTTACTTTGTTTCAATAGTTTTATAAGCAAACTTGTTGATGGAAATGAGAATGTGGGACCACTGGCATGAACAAAAAAAGGGCAAGGAAAACAGAAAAACAAGCAATATATGTTGCTAATACTCCTTCGCATGATATTTTCGCTGTCTGTTTTTCTCTTCCGAATTTCCAGCAGAATAATGGACCATGTAGCGTCCAGTTAGGAGTTACTGTGTTCGTGCATTTCTAGCTGATATTGTGGAGCTCGTGCGCACGTAGTTGTGGGCTGAGCGCGTCGTCCGATCGTGCCGCGCATGGCGCCAAGCATGTCGACTCAGTTTGTTTCTGCACCCTGTTTTATTTGCAATCAAAGAACACTGAAAAGCTGCTGGTTTTTGCAGCAAAACTCTCTTGCGATCACCTATTACTAACGTCAATTGGTATCAGAGCGAACTTGGGGAATATCTCGCCACTCCGATAAGTCGCCGGCCGATCACTCCGGCGAGTCTCCGATGACCGGTGGCCGTAACCAACGCCCGTTCTCGCTGTTTTCTCCACCTCGCCGTCCACGTCAAGCCTTTCGTGAGCGTGTGATCGAGAAGCCTTCGTCGAGCATCGTCTATCCCACCCTCATCCGTTCGAACTACACTGAGTGGTCACTGGTGATGAAGGTTAACCTTCAAGCGGCTGGTCTTTGGGACGTCATCGACGTAGGCGACGGCGATTACCGCGACGACAAGAGTGCTCTGGCTGCAATTCTCCGCGCGGTGCCGCAGGAGATGCAGGCCGACCTCACTGTCAAGAAGACGGCGCATGAGGCATGGGTCGCAATCAGCAAGATGCGCCTTGGAGCTGACCGTGTCAAGGAGGCGAACGCGGAACGACTACGTCGGGAATTCGGCGACATCACGTTTAAAGCTGGTGAGACTGTGGAGGATTTTTCTTTACGTATTGGCAGTGTGGCGAGCGAGCTGCGAGCTCTCGGCGACACTGTCACGGACAAGGAAGTGATCAAGAGAATGCTGCATGCTGTGCCTGAGAAGCTCGAGTCAGTGGCAATCTCGATGGAGATGCTACTGGACCTCGACACGCTGACCCTTGAGGAAGTTGTCGGTCATCTTCACGCCGTGGAGCAGCGCAAGAAGCCTTCCCGGGGAAAGGATAGTGGCGGCCGATTGCTGCTCACTGAGGAAGAATGGACCGCTCGCATGAAGTCCAAGGACTCCGATCCTCATCGGACTGGCTCCCAAGGCAACGCCGGCAAAGCCACTGGAGACAAACCCGGCACAGGAGGGCGAAAGAGCAAGGGTAGCCGTGATGACAAGTGCAACTACTGCGGAAAGAAGGGACATTGGGCCAAGGAGTGCCGCAAGAAAAAGCGCGATGAAGAAGCGCAAGCACATGTGGCCAAAGGCAAAGAAGAAGAGCAAAACCTCATGCTAGTCCAGGGAGTCGTCCACGACAATTCTCCCATCCACGCAGCTGGCTCTACCCTAGCGTCACCGGTCCCTCTGTCAAGCAGCTCGAGCCAAGTTGTGCACATCGTCGAGCAGCAGGTGTTCGCCAATTTGGGTCCGAAGGAGGAGTGACCATGGGAGCTGGGTTCTTGACACGGGCGCGACTAACCATATGACAGGGGCTCGAGGAGTCTTCGCCGAGCTCGATCCTCACGTGCATGGCACAGTGAAGTTTGGCGATGGCTCCATCACCAGAATTGAGGGACGCGGCTCGATCATCCTCACCTGCAAGGACGGCAGACATCGCACTCTCATGAGGGTGTTCTTCATTCCACGTCTAAAGGCGAGCATCATCAACCTCGGACAACTTGATGAGATCGGGAGCTACATCGACATCAACAATGGCGCGCTCTGGATTTTTTATCAGCAGGGCCACCTGCTTGCAAAAGTTCAGAGGGACGCATCTCGGCTCTACTACCTCAACCTCCATATTGGGCGTCCCATGTGCCTGATGGCGCATGCTTCAGAGGAGGCCTGGAAATGGCATTCTCGGTACGGCCATCTCAGTTTCAGCTCGCTTCAGAAACTCGCAGCACGAAGGATGGTGAGGGGTCTGCCGGAACTCTCACATCGAGTAGGTGTGTGATAGCTGCCTTCTTGGCAAGCAGCGTCGCACGCCATTTCCAGCACAGGCGAAGTGGCGAGCTGGGTTGCCTCTCGAGCTAGTCCATGGCGATTTATGTGGTCCTGTCACTCCGGCGACCCCCAGCGGCAACAGGTATTTCCTGCTGCTTGTTGATGATATGAGCCATTACATGTGGCTATGGCTTCTCTCCAACAAAGATCAAGCACCGGCGGAGAGCAAGAATTTTCAGGCAGCTGTTGAAGTGGAGACAGGGAAGAGACTGAAGATGCTCCGCACTGATCAAGGTGGCGAATTCACTTCTGTGGAGTTCGGCCCGTATTGCGCCGAACACGGTGTCCAGCAGCAACTCACTGCCCCCTATTCCCCTCAACAGAATGGGGTAGTGGAGCGGCGCAATCAGTCTGTGGTGTCCATGGCACGGTGTATACTCAAGGCGAAGAAATTGCCCGGATACTTCTGGGGCGAGGCTGTGTCGACTGCTGTGTACATCCTCAACCGTGCGCCGACGCGAGCTCTTGAAGGGGAGACGTCGTTTGAGGCTTGGCATGGCAGGGCACCTGCTGTCCACTACTTCCGCACCTTCGAATGCATCGCACATGTGAAGATCACTCGACCAAACTTGAAGAAGCTAGATGATAGAAGCAGGAAGACCATCTTCGTTGGGTATCAACCTGGCTCCAAGGCATATCGGTGCTATGATCCCCTCAGCCGTCGTGTCATCATCTCCCGGGATGTAGTTTTCGACGAAGAAGGGCACTGGCGCTGGGAGGACGTCGACGCCGAGGCTCAAGGTGAGGAACAGGAGCCATTCACTGTTGAATACTACACCGAGCCTGTCTACGACAACACGTTGGCCTCTCCCCACTCCTCACCAGCACCAGAGTCATCACCTACAGGGGAGCCCATCGACGCGGGATATCAACAGGACGCGTCGGATGTGGAGGATCTCGATGTCGACCATGACGACGCCCCGCTTCGAACTCGCGCCATCAACGATGTCATTAGCGATGCAGAGACACCTGGACTCGCACGTCGGGTGTTAAGTGTTGAGCTGAATTTTACTTCAGCCGATGAACCAGGGTCATTCAGTGAAGCTAAGAAGCAAGCTGTGTGGCGCGAGGCGATGAACGAAGAACTGAAGGCCATAGAAGACAACCAAACTTGGGAAATAACATCTCTACCTGCAGGCCACCGTGCGATCGGTCTCAAGTGGGTGTACAAGGTAAAGCGAGATGAAGCTGGAAACGTTGTACGACACAAGGAAAGACTGGTGGCGAAGGGATATGTACAACGCGTCGGCGTCGACTTCGACAATGTGTTCGCTCCCGTGGAGCGTCTGGAATCGGTTCGCATGCTGGTTGCAATTGTCGCGCATCAAGACTGGGAGGTTCATCACATGGACGTCAAGAGCACGTTCCTCAACGGGGTGATCAAAGAGGTGGTCTACGTCCAGTTTCCACCCGGTTTCAACAACAAGGAAGATGGAGGAAAAGTGATGCGCCTACATAAAGCATTGTACGGTCTACACCAAGCTCCCAGGGCCTGGAATGCCAAGCTCGACATCACCATGATTACGCTTGGTTTCCAGAGGAGCGGGTCCGAACATGGAGTGTACACATGAAGTAGAGGTGGTCGACGTCTGATCGTCGGAGTATACGTAGATGACCTGATTATCACCGGCACCAGCAAGGAGACAATTGCTAAGTTCAAGCATGAGATGAAAGAAAGGTTTGAAATGAGTGATTTAGGCCTTCTGTCATACTATCTTGGAATTCAAGTTAAGCAGGGTATTGAAGGAGTGTTCCTTAGCCGATCGGCATATGCTGACAAGCTGTTGGAGCGATGCGGGATGAGGTCCTGCAATCCCAATGCATCCCCTATGGAGAACCGCCTGAAGCTGAGCAAGGCGGGCATGGCAGAAGAAGTTGATGCCACTGGGTACAAGAGAGTCATCGGAGCTCTCAGATACCTCCTGCATACCCGTCCAGACTTGACCTTTGCAATTGGGTATCTCAGCTGTTTCATGGAGGCACCACGAGAGGATCACCTGGCTGCAGTCAAGAGGTTGCTTCGGTATGTGGCAGGAACAAGAAGCCCTGGCCTTCACTACACCAAGCGAGAGAAGGGATTACCCAGCTTGATCGGCTATAGTGATGCCGACATGGGAGGAGACGTTGATGATCGCAATAGCATGATCGAGATCATTTACTTCCTTGGAGGGAACCCGATCACCTAGCAGGCAACAAAGCAGCAGGTTGTAGCTCTGTCTTCGTGTGAGGCGGAGTACATCGCCGCATCGGCAGTAGCTAGCCAGGGTGTATGGTTATCTCAGCTACTAGGTGATCTTCTCAGAACGAAGGTTGTTGCGCCAAAGCTTCTGGTTGACAACCAGTCGGCAATTGCATTGAGCAGGAACCCAGTATTTCATGAACGGAGTAAGCACATCGACATCCGATATCACTATATTTGTGAATGCGTCGACCAAGGAAAGGTTGTCATCGATTATGTTTCATCTGAAGATCAGTTCGCAGATATGATGACTAAGGCCCTGGGACGAGTCCGTTTTCTGGAGCTACGAGGCAAGATCGGTGTCAAGACGTTGGATATTCATGCTTAGGATTAGGGGGAGAATGTTGCTAATACTCCTTCGCATGATATTTTCGCTGTCTGTTTTTCTCTTCCGAATTTCCAGCAGAATAATGGACCATGTAGCGTCCAGTTAGGAGTTACTTTGTTCGTGTATTTCTAGCTGATATTGTGGAGCTCGTGCGCACGTAGTTGTGGGCTGAGCGCATCGTCCGATCATGCCGCGCATGGCGCCAAGCATGTCGACTCAGTTTGTTTCTGCACTCTGTTTTATTTGCAATCAAAGAATACCGAAAAGCTGCTGGTTTTTGCAGCAAAACTCTCTTGCGATCACCTATTACTAACATCTTTTGCAGCAAAACTCTCTTGCGATCACCTATTACTAACGTCAATATATCTACACTTCTACAACTAAAACCAGATGTATAAGATGCTTACAGATTCCTTTTCTCGACTGAAGCAACATGTTGAAGGCACCTTATAACGAGCTACATGAAAAGCGAGTTATGAAGAGTTCAAGAACTTGTGTCAATAGAAATTACACGGCAGTCATTACCTTTTCATTCATCTCAAGCCCAAGAAAATTGGAACCTTCCCAGTTCCTAGCCATTTCAAAAAGAAATAAACCATTTCCTACACAAATAGAAAAGAACTTGAAAGGTGCAAGAAGCCAAGAATCATAGATCTGATGCCTCGAAATTCAACAAAAATATCCTATACAGCAAGGCAAATGTTCTACATTCTGGTAATTTGCACTAGCATAGAAATGTATTCATGCACTCTGACCGAACAGAAAGCCAATCAGGCATCATACTAAGGAATAAACTTGTACTTTCTTCTCGCCATAGAGGAGAAGCTGGGATTTTAGATTTTTTTTAAATGGAAATTGCCATACTCAGAGCAATGACATTTATGTGAAAAAGAATGAGATTTCAATACTAGTTGATTTCATAGAAAAAAATGGAACAGTGTCAAATTTCATTCAAATGAACGATAAGAGCAGCCAAAAGGGTATGCTGAATTTGTTGATCAAATGTTGGTGCCAGGCAGCTAATACCTACAATTGGAATTAGTGTAGCATAGACCCCACAAACAATTAAATAAAAGAATAGTTCCTCCAAATTTGTATTTATTAGGCAGCAATGCAGCATAAATTGATTGAGTGGTTGGAGATTGTCCCCCACAAAGAAAGACTGATTGGAGATTGAACATTGTAGGAGGGAGACCTACCACTTCCAATATCAACTACTAATGGCTGTGCAGGGTTAGAAAAGACAGCATTCCATGGTATCTGATAGGGATAACTCTGCAAAAGGAGAAGATTATTTTATTTTGATGACCAACAATCTAGTTCAGTAGTGCTAAATGAGAAAATGTAGGACAGTAGAAATAGGTCCATCACTGTTCAGATTATATGCAAATCATGGTACCATTAGAAGTCCATTGTCTCCTTGAACACTCACTATAAATCCCTGATCGGAGAACTCCAGACTCCAGCTATCCAGTCAATTAATTTCCTCACTGATCCATACTATAATTGTTTGTTGGATATTTTGGTCATCTATTACATAATCGTACATAGTTAGAGGGCTTTATTAGAGGCATTATGAAGAGAATTTTAATACCTCATTCCCTTTACTAATGTAGTGCCACTGGTGAGCTCTGAAGTATATATTCTGGAATTTCAAATATATTGTCATGTGCTATGGGCTAGGACCGCCAGGCCGAGGAGTGAACAGTAACATGTGGTACTATTCATGTGAACAATATCCACGTGATACTATTCCTGTTAACAGTACCCGCGCAGCAAGCCAAACTGTTCCCTCGATCAGGGGGATTTGTTATCCTTAATTAGTTATTTGCCTTAGCCAATAAGTCAGGATATCTTCAATATCCCTCGTTAGTTATTTCCTTCTACAAGTCATTAATCTCTATATATTATCATGTAAGCCCTTTGGGCAGAACCAAGCAATAAGAAATCAATCTCCAATCTCTACCCATCTCTCTAAATCTCCTTGTTTTTCTAAATCCTTCCCATTCTCCACCATAGCTCGGCAAGGGGATCAACCCCACGCCGGACGTATCTGAGACTACGAATGTTATGTGCATATTAGATTGATAATTAGTAGATTAGATTGAATTAGTTAAGATAAGATTAGTTAGGATTATTTCTATTTTAGAGATAGAGATAAAGATAACATATTAGATTGTTATTAGGATTATAAATATCCCTTAAGTGTCATGAAATAAATGAAGCAGAAGGAATTATTTAGTTCCTCTCCTGCTCCTACCAATTTGGTATAAGAGCCTAGGTTCCGAGGATCCAACACAGTGATGACAATCGCCCCATCCGCAGAATTGGCGCACATCATCGCAGAATTGCAGCAGGCCGTCGCTATCGTCTCGGCGCAGCTGGGTTTGGCTCCGGTGGCCTCCACGCTGCCGAGTTTCCCTTACGGCATGACAGGCTTCCTCACCACGTCGTCACCATCGCCAATTGCGGTGGCAGAAGCGCAAGGGGGAGGATGAAATTGGACTTGGTGGCTTGGTACGAAGGGTGGTGTGGCTAGAGGGAAGGGAGGAATTGTCGCCTGCTGCTTCTACGACTCCACCGACGACGCCACGGCCGATCTGGCGCCCAGGCCGCTGCCCCCACCTGCTAACAACGATGGCGCCGACCCTGAGGAGGATGGGGACTACATGGGTGACGGCAAGGAAGATCGGGAAGGGAGAATGATGACGAGGACACCATGCTCCGTTGCGGTGGCGAGATCAATGTTGTCGATCCCAGCACCAGTGCGGTCCACGACGCGCAGCCTCCCACCGAAGGCCTCAAACACGTCGCGCCCCACCTTGGTCCTAGACCACACGATGAGTGTGTCGCAGAGCGAGATCTTAGTGAGCTCCTCGATAGAGAGGCCATAGGAGCAGCTCGAGCCCCACGGCGCCGAGCTTCTTGGCCACGAGGACGATCGGCTTCCCTAGGACGGACCCGTCGGCGGGCACGGACAGGGCCGCGGTCGACGTGGCGGGCGCAACGGCAGTTGAGACGAAGAGGCGCATGCGGTTCTAGTTGGCTCAGGCTAGGAGGTGGAGGACGGAGGGGGCGAGTGCCACGCTTTGGTGGGTCGGGAGGAGGACGCGCTGGTGGGTGGCAGCTATGGTCTGGGATGGTGCCGCCATGGCGATTTTGCTCTAAAACCCAGATCCACCGAAGGGCAAGCGCCGCTCGCTTTCTTCAACAACCACAGATTGGGACACAAGAATTCCTGCCACAGAAAATCCTGTTCTACCATAGAAGATCCAAACTATTCAGGGATTCTTCTTATCCGGTTTTTTAGCTCGAGGATAAGCTAATTTCCGAGGGAGGGAGAGATTGATAATTAGTAGATTAGATTGAATTAGTTAACATAAGATTAGTTAGGATTATTTCTGTTTTAAGGATAGTAGATTAGATTGTTATTAGGATTATAAATACCCCTTAAGGGTCATGGAATAAATGAAGCGGAAGGAATTATTTAGCTCCTCTCCTGCTCCTACCAACGAACTACACAATCAAGGGCCTGCTACCCTAGGTGCCAACGCCCTTGACATATATTAAGTGGTCCAAAAAGACCACGGTGTAGTATTAGAGTATTACAGAGGAAATTGCCATGTTAAATATTTGCATATGCTTTGAATAACTCAAATATTGACTTGGCAACTTGCTAAGGATGTGTTTGGTTCTTCTTTTGAAATCTGCTTCTGGTGTGAAAAAATAGAAGCTGAACCAAACGGGTTTACCAAAACTGCTTCTACTGTGAAAAAGCAGTTGTTTCTAGTAGAAATTTGGCAGCAGTTTAGACCCTACTTTTCTACTTCTGCTTTTCTGATTTGTAGTACAGATTAAATATCATAAATTCAAGGTGTATTGATTGATCTAACATTATTATGGTTTGTATTTCATTGCACAATTTCATGAGATAATATGTGGTTGTCGGTTACTTTATAAGATGAACTATGCACTTTTTTATTTATCTAATATATTTTCCAGTTATTTAGTTGCATCAATGTTGAGTGTTTCCTATTTATATATATGTATAGAATATTATAATGATGAAAATTATGTAAGTTATAAAAAATAGTCAGCTCACAGTAGTGTTTTTCACAGCAGCTTCAATCAAACGACTTTTAGCTTTTCCACAGCAGACAACTCACAACAGCTTTTTCACAGCAGACAGCTCACAATAACTTTTTCACAGCTCGCAGCAGAACCAAACACACCCTAAATCATTTTGCTCATGCAATTTGAAGTTACTTGTCATGGGTTGGAACTGTGGAATAAACACCGCTAGGAGGATAGCCAGGTGGTGACAGCTGCTAGGGATTAGAGGTAGATTTAGGTTAGAGAGAGGAACATTAGGAAAAGATTAGAGTATTTCTTTCTTGATTGTCCCTGAATAGAGATACAACTCATATTTATATAGATGAAACTGACTTAACTCTCAAGTAAAGACTCAATCTGGTCTAATATAATTTTACCTTTTAAACTAGCAAATCTCTAATTTTTGCCACAGTACCCATGTGGATAATATTCCCATGGGCTGGGCCAAGTCTGACCCAATACCCATGACATTACTATGTTCACATCATAAGATCAAAAGTAGGATCACTCAAAAATTAGGCAGTACATGAATTTATTTATGCACTTGTGTGCTTGGTGTTAAGGCTATTAGGCCCATATATCATCTAGGCCCATCTCATGGCTATATATGTACATCCACCTTAATGGTGTGATTATTCTCTCTAATGTAGATTGTCACACTTGGCATGCTGAGAACATCAGCACATCAAATTTTATTTTGTCTTGATAATATTTTTGATGTAGGATTTATTATCATAACTGGCCAACAGAACAATCATTCTAGAGCATGACTTACTTTATCCAATGCTGCAATACCAGGCAATATTCTTTCTTTGAGGAATTCCCAAACAACAGATGAATTTTCAAATGTTGTATATTGTGATGAGGATTCTAATACTCCTTTTACTGCCTTGCATGCTGCGTTCCCCACCAAAATAACATCACAACTATCACAGCTTGCTTTGTCCAATATCCTACCCAGCTGCATTGCCCCAACAGAATATTCTTCTGCTAAGTCATAACCGGTAGGACCAATCCATAGGACCTTCTGTGGCATGTAAACAAAAGAACGTGAGAAGTTTTCAGGATTAAGAAAAAAATACCCTAAGGATTAAGATATAAGTTGATAACAACAAAAGAAACCAATTGTACATGATGCTATATAAAGTCAACTAGAACACTTCAAATAAATTATTACTATCAATCATTGTGCTGCTCTCAAGTTGCCTGGGGTGTATTGTTATGTGTGTAATTCAATGTATTGACTTCTCTATCATTTGTAAACTAAGATAACTTATGGGACATGTTGATGCCACAAAATGTTATTACCCTTTGACCGTAAGTCATAACTATGAGGAGGTTTGCACCTAGGTTTGAATTTCCTGGGCACCATTGCTGTGTTGTAGAAGAACTCAAGGGTAGAAGAGGGAGAACTTTATTGATTTCTTGCTTGCGTACATCTCCTAATCACCCCTCTATTTATATAGCCTAAGGTGCCAATCATACCTTCTCTATTTAAAGCAACTAATCTTATAACTCTAAACATGGAAAGACTATATATTAAGTAGTACAAATAGGTGTGGACTGCTCTTTTTCCTTGTTTATTCTTTCCTTTCTTTATCTTCCTGTTCAGATTTCTTTCCTTGCTCTCTTCTCTTGTGTCTTTGGTACACATTACCAACCATAACATCTCTCCCCGCCTCAAGCTGAAAATAGGGATAAGTAGTGATAGAATGAGGTAAGCGTAGCTTGTATTGATTGATCTGAAAACAGTACATATTTATAGACATGAGGAGATGATGTAGCTGTCAAGGGATATAACAGAATCCCTAACAGAATCTCTAACAGCATCTCCACACACATCTAGAAGTCTCTACACACAACCAGAAACAGTTGTCTAACACGCCCCCGCAGTCGCAACGTCGGTAGACCGAATGTTGAGACTGGATCAAAACTCCAAGAAGATGGATGTAGGTAACCCTTTGGTGAAAATGTCGGCGAACTGCGATGTTGTGGGAACATGCAGAACTCGAATTTCACCAAGAGCAACGCGCTCCCGAACAAAATGTAGATCAATCTCAACATGTTTGGTGCGCTGATGCTGAACAGGGTTGGAGGTCATGTAGATGGCACTGACGTTGTCACAATACACTAGAGTAGTTTTGTGCAACGGAGTGTGGAGCTCGGCTAGTAGCTGGCGTAGCCAGGAGGCCTCTACAACGGCATTGGCAATAGCTCGGTATTCAGCCTCGGCACTAGAACGGGAGACAGTGACCTGACGCTTGGAGGACCAAGAGACCAAATTGTCACCCAGGAAGACAGCATAGCCAGAGGTTGATCGCCGAGTATCAGGACAGCCAGCCCAATCCACATCAGAGTAAACAACCAGCTCAGACTGCGAACAAGGCCGAAGAGATAATCCCATGTCCAAAGTACCCCGAACATAGCGCAAAATGCGCTTGAGAGCAGCAAGATGAGGCTCCCGGGGGTCATGCATGTGAAGACAAACTTGCTGAACCGCATAGGAAATGTTAGGCCTGGTGAAAGTCAAGTATTGAAGAGCACCAGCAAGACTGCGGAAATCAGTTGGATCTGACACAGGATCACCAATAGCGGAGAGCTTAGGACTGAGATCAACAGGTGTGGAGCAAGGTTTGCAGTCAGACATGCCTGCTCGGGCAAGAATGTCAAACATATATTGTCGTTGAGACAAAAAATACCTCTGTCTTTGTGTTGAACCAACATTCCAAGAAAATTGTGAAGAATACCAAGATCCTTCAAAGGAAATTCCTGCTGAAGAGCCTGAATAATATGGCGAAGCAAGGCAGGTGAGGAAGCTGTCAACACAATGTCATCAACGTAAAGGAGAAGATAAACTGTGTCTGCTCCACGGTGGTAGATGAATAGAGATGTGTCTGTTTTGGCTGCAACAAAGCCAAGCTGATGAAGATGTGAAGCAAAACGGCTATGCCAAGCGCGTGGTGCTTGCTTGAGACCATAAAGGGAGCGGTTTAGGCGGCACACATAATCTGGATGAGAAGAGTCCTCGAACCCTGAAGGTTGTGCACAATAAACTGTCTCAGATAAGGTCCCATGAAGAAAAGCATTATCCACATCGAGTTGATGAATAGGCCAAGACCTGGAGATGGCTAAAGAAAGAACAGTTCGGACAGTAGCTCGTTTGACAATTGGACTGAATGTCTCAGAAAAATCCACCCCTGGTCGTTGGGAAAAGCCTCGAAGAACCCAACGTGCCTTGTATCTCTCAAAGGAGCCATCACCATTGAACTTATGTTTGAACACCCATTTTCCAGTGACCACATTGGAGTGGGGTGGTCGAGGAAGAAGATCCCACGTATGATTGGAGAGCAAAGCGGAGTACTCAACATCCATAGCAGCTTGCTAATTGGGATCGGCAAGAGCAGCCCTATAAGTCTTCGAGATTGGAGACAATGGTGTGGTAGCAAGCAGAACTGGCTGTCGAAAACCACGTTTCCCACGGGTAACCATAGCATGTTGGTTAACCACAGGAGTAACTGGTAGGGCACCAGTGGGTAAATCTAGGGACACTAGAGCAGGTGGTACTGAGGCCGCAGGACGTCGAGTGTAGACAACACCAAACCGCCGAGGAGGTGTGGTTGGTGGAGTCGTCGTGCGTGGTGGAGAAGACTCAGCCGGAGCCGTACTTGGCTATGCGGAAACACCAGGGGCCGCACATGGCTGTGCGAGAACACTAGGGGTCGCACGTGGCTGTGCGGGAATACCAGCAGGTCCTGCAGAAAACAAAGGTGAAGTAAAAGGAACTGGCACATTAGTAGGAATATCATCCAAGAAATCAAAGGAGGCCGAAGTGGGAGGTGAGGAATCCTCAGAGTAAGGAAACAAGGATTCGTCAAAAACCACATGGCGGGAAATGATGATTTGGTTGGAGAGACGATCAAGACAAAGATAACCCTTGTGATGGAGAGAGTAGCCAAGGAAAACACACAAGGTAGAATGAGGAGCTAATTTGTGTGCAGCAGTAGCAGAAAGATTTGGATAACACCTGCAACCAAATACACGAAGATGTGTATAGGAAGGAAGTGTTCCAAATAAAGCAAAATGAGGAGTGGAAAAATCCAAGGTTTTTGTGGGAAGGATGTTGAGGAGATATGTGGCAGTACTAAGAGCAGCAGCCCAGAAGGTGGGAGGTATACTAGCCTGAAACAGCAGAGCGAACGACATTATTAATGGTGTGAATAATGCGTTCAACTTTGCCGTTCTGAGTCGAAGTGTAGGGGCAAGACATACGAAGATGTACGCCATGTGACAGTAGAAACGATCGGGTGGTGGAGTTATCAAACTCACGACCATTGTCACGACCATAGTGGCACCGAATTGGGTGCGAACATGAGCAAAAAAATGAGAAAGAGTGGAGAAAGTTTCCGACTTCTGGCGAAGTGGAAATGTCCAAAGATAGTGAGAGCAACCATCAAGAATAACCAAGTAATACTTGTGACCTGATACACTAACAACAGGAGAAGTCCATAGATCACAATGTACTAACTGGAAATTATGATTTGCTCTAGAAAAAGAAGAGTAGAAGGGTAACCGAGTGTGACGACTCAGTTGACAAACATGACAAATAGTATTCGAATCTCTATGACAAGGATGACCAACAAATTGAGACAACTTGGAGAGAGCTTCGGAGCCCGGATGACCAAGACGCTGGTGCCAAATGGAAGAAGTTGCTGCATGGAAGGTGGAGGCGGAAAGCTGCAACGGGTAAAGAGGTCCGGAGCTATCACACCTGACGATCTCTCTCCGAGATGGAAGAGCCTTCATAGAGCAGCCAAAAGGGTCAAATTCCACGGAACAATTATTGTCGGTAGTAAACTGGCGTACTGAAATAAGGTTCTTAATAAGGTTCGGGGAGACCAGAACATTATTAAGACAGAGATTATGAGGTAAATGTGTAACGCCAGTAGAGACAACGGGCAATAGATGACCGTTACCGACAATAATATGGGATGGAAAATGAGTGGAAGATGTGGAATGAAGAATACCAGCGTCAGATGTCATATTGTGAGTAGCACCCGTATCAAAGTACCACTCGGATGTGGAAGGCTGCTGAAGTGAGGTGGTCTGAAAATTTGACGCAAGAGTGTGCTGATCCCAGCCAGGTTGCAGCCCACCAGAAGAAAATGGCCCAGTACTGTTAATGGGTGGAATACTCCACTGCCCAGCCCATTGACCAGCCCAAGGACCTTGGGATCCAGTAAAGAAAGCCTATGGCTGAGGTGTTGGCCCAACCGGTGGTGATCCCCTTGGCCCGGGCCATATTTGTATGGATCCAGACCAGGGATTATAGAAGCTGGGCCAGGGGGCTCCTGGTCGCGGCCCAGAACCAGGACCCGTGCCTCCACCGAAAGAGAAGCCTGGTCCGTGAGTGCCTCCCCCAAAGGCAGAGCTAGGGTTCTGCCCTAGCCCTCCACCAGAACCAGGAGTGCCGCCCCCATTCCCTCCGCCGCCATTCCCTCCGCCACCTCCACGTTTGCCTCCACGCTTTCCCCGTTTCCCTCTACTAGATCCAGCAGGCGCCGGCTGCTGGGGCTTCGGTGGAGCCGTAGAGGGAGCAGACGCCGAGCCACCAGAGGAGGTCTTGGCCATGGTTAGTTCCTCAAGTTGAAGATCATCCCTCACTTGGAGGAAGGTGGGAAGAGGATTGCTCCGGCGGAGATGAAGACCCAGGGCGGTGAAGCGCTCGTTGAGGCCGCGGATAATGTTCAAGACAAGGGTGCGGTCGGAAATGGGCTCGTCGAGATCACAGAGGTCCTCCGCCATCCTTTTGTAGCGCCGACAGTACTCGGAGACCGGAGTTCGCCTTGAGAGAAGGAGTGAAACTCTTGATCTGCGAAGAGGGCGCGAGTTGTGCGATTGCCTAGAAACTGTGATTCGATGGCAAGCCATGTGGCTCAAGCCATAGTATCACATTCGGCAATAGCATCAGCGAGATCGTCGGAGATGACGCCGAGGAGCCAAGTCTTCACAACACAGTCCAAGCGGACCCAATCGAGAGAATGGGGTAGGATTGTATTGGAGAGGACATGCTCCTGCAGAGAGAACTTGTCGACGGTGAGGAGGAAGGACTCTCGCCAACGCGCGAAGAAGACGGAGTTGATGTCGAGGATGAGGGGCACAAGGGCGCGAATGTTGTGGACTGCAACCGCTTGGGCGTGCAAGTTGAGCAACGCAGCAGCCTCGTGTTGAAGAAGAGCAGTGAGGAGAGGGGGATCGTCGACGGGAGTAGTGGTGGCAGCAGTAGCCGGAGAGGGCGCAATCGTTGTGCGCTCACGAGCAGCACGGGCGAGAGCAGCCTAAAGCCGGGCGTCTGTAGCATCACGGTCCTGCTGGGCAAGAGCAGTGTCCTGCTCGGCTTGCTGGAGGCGAGCAAGAGCAGCATCACGGGAGTCAGAGGGAGAGTTGTCGACAATGGTGGCGTCATCGGTGGCATCAAGCGCCATGATGCAGTAGCAGCGCCAGGAAGAGGGCGCGTGCAAGCAGCAGCGGAAGAAGGATCTAAACCTCTGATACCATGATAGAATGAGGTAAGCGTAGCTTGTATTGATTGATCTGAAAACAGTACATATTTATAGACATGAGGAGATGATGTAGCTGTCAAGAGATATAACAGAATCCCTAACAGAATCTCTAACAACATCTCCACACACATCTAGAAGTCTCTACACACAACCAGAAACAGTTGTCTAACAAGTAGTTTTTGGCACTTTCCCAGCAAACAATGTGGATTCAACAACGGAAACAACAAAATTTTTGTGAAATACTTCAGAGCTTTAAGTTATCGATGTATTGTTTTGATGTCTTACACAGAGTAACAAAGTAAATTTATATGGATCAGTCAGACCAACTGAAGGGAAATATTCATTAATACAATATCTTACCTTGTGTAATGATATTAACAAGGAAATTTTCTCCAATGTTGATGGCCCTATATCAGCTGGTGTCGAGCCTAAAGAAATTAAGCATAGAACCAAAACAGGTATAAGGAAGCTTCATTATTGTGTAAAATAATTGCTTACATGCCACCAACCGAAAGTGTGAACACAACACTTCTTGAAGCAATTTTAAGAAATGACTATATCACAATGGAAATGCTAGACAACTAGAGAATACCAAATTATATTTCCACTGATAAATTAATTGGCAGGAAAACCATAACAACATATTATAAGATTATATGAAATTGTGCATTTTCATAAGTTCATAAATGCAGGTATTGCAATTGCAAAAGTGCAGGTAATTTCAGAAACAAAGATTTCATTTTTTTATTTATGCAAACCAAATTTTGCTTTCAGTTCCAAACACTAACAGTTATGTTCCAGCCCTATAAAAGTTTATCTCTATGCTCCAGTATTGTATAACTGATAAAATTGATCTGCTGTCCAAGTCTTCCACAGCTCCACTTATAATTTGACATGCAAGTTATTCAAAAGGATGAAAATGATGTACTCCAAACAGGATGATAACACTAATTAAGGAATGGCGTAGCAGTTCAAGTTATCAAGAAAAAGGACATGACTATTGTAAACCATGTGAACAAAAATGAAAGAAATGGCTACTATATTCACCAGCCAATAGTTCAGCAGGGTCAAGTATTTCCAAAATTTCATGATTGCTGTTGTTCAAACACCAGAAATCTGTTGGATGATAAATAGGAATATTCCTATTATGAGCTATTTGAATAAGGTGTAGCACTTCCTTGGTTGCATTTTTTTCTACGAAATAAGAGGGCACGAGAATCCCATAGCCATTCATAATTTGAAATGACAGTTTGCCAACAAAGAATAGCCCATCACATTGAGAGGCTAAAAATTTCAGAGCAGGTGCCTTTCTCAAGAAGTTACTACCTCCAATCTGCAATAACCAGAACAATGTAAGCACAAAAGCAATATAGTTAGAAGAAAACAGGTTCTCATAAAAGACTTCCCAGTGGAAAACATGGATCCCTCTTGCAAGAAAGTTTACAAGAAACACTTACTACGAGAAAGGTTCCTGTCTTTCTACTCAATCATTAACAATCATGCATTTACAAATTCTTGACCACACCACCCTAAAGAGACATCACTAGTGCAATCACAGAGCATTTATCTGTCATCTGTCATGAACATAACAGGACAACAGACAGTGCATTATGGCATATCCTAGCATCAGTTATTTTCTAATATAACTTCAGAAATAAACATCTTTCAATAATTAGCATGCAAATTTTTCTGTAGTTTATAAAATCTTGTTCTGATCTTTAATATAACACAACACACTAGGGTCACAATGTAAAGTATTAAGATTGCCTTATTTTTATAGCTTTAAAGAGAAATGGAACTCTAATTATCTTCTAGTATATAGAAAAGCTAAGGTATATGCCAGCCAAATTCATCTAACTATGCAGATTTATCATTGTGAAGTACATCAAAAGAAAATTTTGGATATTATGTGTGTATTTAATAAGCCATTCCATCATCACAGGAATTAAATTAGCTTTTCAGCATGGAGATAATAGAAACTAAAAATAATTATTTTGAGGGTTAAAACTTGCAATCAGTTCCAGTTAGATATGTATACACTGTAAACAAAAAAAATACTAATTATTACTATTGCAATGTATGGGCGTCTTGTGGTGTCTGTGATCTTTGTCAATTGCATAAGCTCCTCCTCAAAATGGAAACCAGCAAGGGATGCGTGGCAGAAGCGAGTGATGCCAACAGTTGATGCGAGCAACTTATGAGACAGTGAGAAAGAGTCATTGACAAATATTGCAGCACCTGAAGCAAGCTTCTGAGAAAAATTGTTGCAGTTTGTATTTTCTCCTCTGAAGTTCGAAAGATTTTCAAATAAAATAATGTCATTCTGCAGCCACTCTTCCAGCTTAAATGATGTTAAACCAGGCACACCTTTTACGGGGACAACTTTTAATCGAAGAAGTGATGACATATGCTCTGGCAATCAACATTTATGATAGATTATTCTAAACAATCAATAGTCACAAAACAAGCTGTTCTGATTTGCAACTTAAGTTAGTTACAGTTGAAAACTTGTGCAGCACTACAACTGATTAAAATGAGAACAGTTTACAATGAGTCAGAAGGCAATACAAATCAAACCAATTTATAACCAACATGGAAAACAGAAAATGTCGGTCCACATTATCACATCAGAGGCATTTGGTGAATGAGAACGCAATATCATTCCTTGGTTTCTCCCAAGATGAAGATATTTTCAGGTTTATGAATAAAAGAAAAATTATTTACACCGGAAAATTTTCAAAAACATTACATGTATCTTTTGGAATGACACATAACTAAATACCCTGGCATATTAGTGTGTGGATACTTCTGGTATAAACTGAAAAGATGTTTTCTGTGTACATATAGGTCTGTACTAAAGCTGAAAACATATAGGTGTAAAATTTAGAATTAGCGTATTGGCATATGAATATCAACTGACCTGCAAAAGTTTCAATAGAGTTGAGCACTGGATTAACAGATTCAAGACCTGGAACCCAACTGGTTACCAGAAGAACTTTCGCTCCTGCTTTGTACAAATATTTGATTGTTGATAGTGTCCTTTTCAGTGACAAATTGCATGGCCCTAGAGGATCGCAGAGGAGTACGGAATCAAGTCGCACTAGGACCGCTTCTCCATGAAATTTTTCAATAGGAAAGTTCCTAACAGATTGCACGTGGAGATATGATGTTGAGCGATCAACACAAGAATATTTGTCCTGAAACAGTGAGATAAAAGTAAAAGGTTAATAGTTCACATCAGAAAATGAGTTTCCTTTTTTTCTTTTATTTTCCTTTTTTTGAACTGGCAAGGAGCTCTGGCATTCACTAAAGAAAGAGCTGTGCAGCTGAGTCAATCCTATGATTTTAACATGAGTGGGTGGGGACTGGGGAGGTTAAACTTTAAAGAACCTATACTCACCACCAGGCCATGGCTTGTTCACAAGAACTGAGTTAACATGCTAAAGTTGCTAGCATTTATCAAAGGAATCAGGAAATAAGAGAAAAATATTCATTGCTTGAGAAGGATCACATCATTCCATACACAGTATGAGCATGTCAAACATTTAATCATGTCAAATAGGCTAGAGATAAGTTCTCTAAGCTCCACATAAAACTAGTAAGAAGGAAAATATCCATGGCTGCAACAATGAAGATGTTCTTGTGTGCAAATGCAAAAAGAAATTGTAAGGTATTAAGGTTATCTCTGATAAGAAGGCAGATGTACTGCACAGATTGATAGCTATTAGCTATTGTAAAAAAAAAAATCTCCTAGATTACCCTCTTTCCAGATATTCCTCAGACAGATTAGGCCATCAAGATGCTTTTTCTTTCTTTTGGTACACTGCTGTCAGTAGCTAACCACCAGCCCGAGAGTGTTGTTTGGTTGTTTGGCAGCATTAGCCGAGGGAACTCTCCCCAAAGTGTCGTTTTATCCACATTTGTCAGGCAAAAGAGCAGTGCAAAGGCAGATATTTTTCTGTCTCAGGTTCCAAGCTGCGAGGGGGGAATATTGCTGTGAGGCCACCCCCTGATATGTAGTTTGTCAGGTGTGACTCTGTGAGCACACTTTCCTTATACTGTTACCCATTCTCGCCATCTCATGAATGCGGAAGCATTTAGAGTCTTTTTAGTGGAATGCCTCAGAAGGTGTATTTACTAGTACCTATGGGTCCCTTTCCAAGGAGTGAAAAACTCATTCATCAAGGGCGTGTATTTTTTTTCTTCCTCAATTATAGATAATTCACTAATCCTTAGCATTCAGTGTGCCACATTGCCACAAAGCAGGGGTGATGTAATGCTATAATAATTAATAAGTCATGATATCACCACAGAAACAAAGATAAACTCAAATATGACTGAGTGATGAGATCATATGCCGTGTTATGTAGAATCCAGAGCATTCCAGCATACCTCTTCCTGAAGATGGACTACACTAGCAGATTGCGGTAGTTGACAGCATCGCACGGTACATTTGAACCCGGATAGTCCATGACTCCCTACCGTCAACACAATTGGCATGAAATTTAATTTTAGGAAACTGGATAGCGGTGAGATGTTCTAAGTAACAAGGACACCCAGTAAGTGTAACAGCCATTTACCCGATGGGGGCCATTGTTCTCGCCGACGAGGCCTCGATGGCCTCAATAGCAGAACGCTGCAAGCCTGCTTCATAAATCCGTTCCACCTTAAGTAGCTAGATCGCCCACGCTCGCATACGAAACCTAAAGGGGAAAAAAACCGGAGCACAGGCAGTCAGCACGGTACAACTGAAGTGTGGGCAACTGGGCCGGCACGGCCATCGTTCATGTGGAACTTGGCGATTGGCGATTGGCGAAGCTGCAAGACAGGGCTCAATTGGCACTGTGAGGGGCGCAGCGACGACCATAGCCGACCAAGCTCCGCAGCATCGACGCGGCCGGTCGGGTCGTCAGCTTCTAACTTCTAACTGTTCGGACGAGCGAGAGAGGGAGGGGGAATCAGGTCTTACCAAGATTTCCTGCCGCGGCGCCGCTTCCCTTGGCACCTCCGATCTTCCGCGTCTCCCCCGTCGAGGAGGAGCAGGAGGAGGAGGAGGCCAAGCCGCTCGCTTCTCGCGGTGGAGTTCGCGAGCGCGAGGCGAGCTGCTCCGTGCCGTTGGGAGCGGAAGCCAAAGGGGGATAAGGCGCCGCGGGCGAACACGGCTTGGGCCAGGCCGCCTTACATGCTGGGCCTACAAATACACAAAATGCACGAAAATGTTTGAAGTTTAAACACATTTCTAACAAACAAAAAACAAATTTGTTTGATCGTGACGGTCTCCTCCAGCACGCATCACAAACAGAGCACTTGAAATTTAAAACTTTAACGAATCCCCCAACACAATGATAGCTTTACAAGTTTACACAAACGCATCAAGTGCACATCACTTGCAAAATGCAATGTATGAAAATGGCGTTCACAAGTGACACGGTTACACTGCTCGATTGAACACGAACTGATGAAAAAAATTGGGTTAAATTAGTAGGTGTATACAGTTTAATATGATATTATAACGAAAGGTTTTGAGTTCGCATCTTGATGATACATAATTAAATAAAAAATGTAGTCCACTTGTACTTCATGCTTAAGTTTTGAAGCACATCTGGCTTGTCAGGGTGTGCAGTAGAGAAGGGAAGAGCGGCGATAGCCATGAACAATGACACCGGAGTTTGGTCGCACAAATCTGGGAGAGGAAGACAGCGATGGACCGACGATAATCTGCAACACACACGAGGTTCCTCGATGAAGATATCGTCCATTAATATATATAAGAGTACATGAGTAAAGATAAGTTAGACGATATACTAATAAAAAATTGCTAAATATAATTTAATATTTTCTAATATTGTCCTTATTTTCATAAACTTGAACTTTCATATACACATATCATATAATATAATATAGCAGACGATGATACATACAAGACGATGATATGTCGTGACCCGTGGCAAGGCACACACTAATGACATGTGCATGTAGTAGAGCAACCAGATCAATAGCCGGTGGCGGCGGCGCAACGACGCTTCAATTCGTCGACGAGCTCATTGAAGCTGTGTTGCGACAAGTTACGCGGGCGCCAAGGCGGCCTCCAGCATGCCCTTCATCTTCCTCACTTGCTCCCGCAGCCACTTCCCCTTCTTCTCGCGCATCACCCCCTCGATCCTAGCCCTCACCTCATCTGCAGAAACGACATCACAGTCTTTGATAGGCACGTCGACAAGCCACTCCCGCACGACCAACCGGTGGTTGGTCAGTTGGTCAGTGAGCAGCGGGAAGCACAACATAGGCACGCCCGCACACACACTCTCTAGCATGGAGTTCTAGTCGTGGTGTGTCAGGAACGCGCCGACGACGACGTAGGAGAGCACCTCCATTTGGCAGCGACACCAAGGCAACACCACACACCGCGCCCCACCACAATAGTCATGAACTGTAACACCCCAAAATTTTGAACAATAAAATAAATTTAGAAAATATTTTTTCATGAGATAATTTATTTTTTATTTTCCACAAAGCTGAAAATGTCTAAGATAAATAAAATCCAGAGAAATAATTCAAATCATGGTCTGGAAAATTTATATTATGTTCCTAAGATCAAGATGCAATTTTGGGAATTGTTACAAATTATTCCAACCTTGGATGCTAGTCCATAATTTGAGAATCAATTTCTGCAATTATTTTTATTTAGAAATCAATTTAAATACTAATGGGTTGAAACCCTCCATTCTCTCTCCCCGGCCAGCCCAACCCGTTCACCACGCCATCCTCCCACTGACAAGCAGGCCCCGCTTGTCGGCGTGCCCAGCCTCACATGAGCCAGGGCCACCTGTCAGCCCCTCTTCTCTCTGTCTCACGCCGCGGCCCCACCTGTCGATGCCGACCGTTAACCCTCACTCCCTCTCGCGCTCACTGACCTACGGGCCCTAGTTGTCAGGTCATCTTCAACCTCGCGTGCCCGAGATCCCTGACCACCGCCTTCACTCTCGTGCGCCTCCGCCGAGGGCCCAAACTCCGGTTATCGTCGGGTGTTAACGCACTTGATTGCCCTCGGATTTCCCCGTTTTACTCCACTTAAACGCCTTAATCGACCTCGGCGGCGTAACTCTCCCCCTTCGGCATTCACCACACCCAAGCTTATCCCATCACCACCGGAGCACTATAAAAGGACCCCCTGGCCTCACCACATCAGTACACCACTCAATTGCCCTCTCTCGCCCAAAGACGAACGCTAGCAGCACATTTTAGCGTTGCCCCTCTGTTCGAGCTCCAGCCACCGCTCGTCGTCGCCGGAGTCCACCTCCGCCGCCGTCGACCACTCCATCGCGACCATCGCAGTCTTCCCGACCCCGGCAACGACTCTGCCCGAGCTCTTCACCATCGGAGCACCGTCGCCGGCAAGGACCTAAAGGTTCACCGCCGCCTCGCACGTCGTCGGCCACGTCTAGCCGACCCCGAGCCTCGCCGATGGTACCAACGTGACCCGCTCACTATTCTCGTCGCATTTCTGGTCCTAGAACAGACCTTAGGCCGTCATCACCGTCGCTAGCCTCCTCGTCGTCCTCCGCCGATGCCGGAGAAGACAACCGGTACAGTGCTATTACTGTGCCATGTCGGATCTCATCCTGGTCGTCTGATCTCAATCCAACGGTAGAGATTATAACGCTTTGAGATTTAATCCTGGCCATCCATCGAATTGAAGGGGTATCGGCCAATCTCGACCGTTGATCTCTATTTAAAACCCCCGCACATTCTGTGGCCGTCAGATCTCGATCCAACGATGATCTACGCTCTGACTCAAGACATAGTGCGCATGTTTACAGTGAACCCAGTCCACCGTGGACCGAAGACCAAATTAAAATTTGAAATAAATTCCAGAAAATGATTTAAACTTTAGAAATTCATAACTTGCTCAAATTAACTCCAAATTTGACCATTCAAATTTCAGAAAATTTATCTTTTTATTCTCTTCATGTTTATGAAATAAAATTTATATGTTTATTCTGGATATTTTATATTATTTAATTGGGATTAAAATAAAATTGAAGAAATGAATTCCTAACTTCAAAAATTCATAACTCCTTGAAATTGACTCTAAAAATTCCCATTTAAATTTTAGAAAACTTTTCTTTTTGATGTCTTCAGATTCATCCAATAAAAATTGTGTGTTTATACTGAACATTTTACATTGTTTAATTGGAGAATAAAGTAGAAATCAATTTATACCTTCAAAAACCCATAACTCCCTTAAATTAATTCTAAAAACCCCTATTTTTATTTCAGAGGCTTTACATTTTATCCCCTTCAATTTGACTCAATAAAATTTATATGCTTGTGTTGTGATTTTATATCGTTTTGATTGATTGTTATATCTCGATTTGCGTACCGAGAAGATTACGACGCCGTCAAAGAGCCGAAATACTTTCCCGAAGCTCACCCTTCAATTTCGCTGAACAAGGCAAGTCACCAACCCCATTTTGATCATATTGAGCCTAGTTTTCAATTAAATATCGCTAAAACTCATAGGTTATATTTGCATTAGTCAAATGGGTAACCCTACATTATAATTATCGAATCCCCGACCTTGATGTGCAAACCCAAGCCATGCTATCGAGCCTGAATTCCTTGTCACTGGTATACTTATTAATATTAGAAGTGTACAATGTATCGACACAACTGCTATAGGCTTAAAAACGAATCTTAAGTACTTGGATTCTGATATCTGATCCCCTATGTCTCTCACCTCTGGTATTCTATTGGTCTTAGAATTGGTTTGATAAGTTAGCATGGTGGGTTCTGGGTGCAAGCGAGGGCATTGGTTAGTCACACCCGGGGCACTATAAGGACCGATCTACGGGATTCGTCGCAAAGCACTTCCGTACCAACCACAAGTCTATTGGGTAAGTCTTAACTAGAGGTATGGATCGTTCCAACCCGAGACACTATGTGGAGAGGAGAAAGCAGCACCCGCAAGTGGCTTGGGCCATGTGGCATAAAAGGGGGCGTGACATTGGTCTGGTGCGCCGGCACACCGGCGAAACCTATAGTGTGTGTCATTGAGTTGGAGCGGTTCATGCTAACGGTTTCGGCATAAGTTCTTGTGACTTGGGTCATTTGACACACTACGGTGTGCGGGAATGAGTGCCTTGTGGGTACAGTGATACACCTCTGATCAGAGTTAAATCTTTTCAAAAAGTTGAGCCCACGGTAAAGGCGAGTGGAGTGGCATCCCACAGTTAGTCTATGTTTGAGAAGTGTTGCATGATTGATTGGGCATGTAAGGACTGTTGAGCGAGGAGGGCTGACTTTACTCCTCGAGTTAGAAGATGTTGCACCCTTCAAATATTTTGTATGAATAAACCTGACTCACAATAAAAGCTGCAAGATAAAAATGTACTTTTCCACACTTTAAACCATTACCTCCCTTTGTTATTACCTTGCATTATTATTGCATTTTCTCGGTGGCTTGTTGAGTACGTTTGTACTCACCCGTTGGAAAAATCACTTCAGAGGCGTACTACGATGAGGATGGTCTGGAATAGCGACCTAGTTAAGGAAGCGACCTGGAGAAGATGGTCATCGAGTTTATTGTTTTCATAGTTTCTTTTATTTTAATCTTTTGTGTAATAATGTGGTCTATGAGCCATGAATGTTTGACGTATGTGCATCGTCGTGTGATGAACATCTTGTGATTATTGATTTTCTATATAATTTCAATAAATTCTAGGTTTTATTAAATCTGGGCGCTACAAGATGGTATCAGAGCTGACTTGACTGTAGGAAGCCAAATAGACCTGCCCGATGTCTAGCTTTATAAAAAAATATTTCATAAAACTATACTTCATATTTTCTCCTTTCCCTTACTCTTTAAACTTTGGTTTCTTTGTAGATGCCAAGCCATCACGTGCATGGGTACCTTCGGGACCGAGACGGATTCGTCCGCGAGCTTCGGATGCTCGTGACCTTCCCCGGGTTCATCCACGAGCCCCAGTTCCATGGACTCTACCCAGATGACTTCGCGGGTGCTTGTGACATCACCATCACCATCCGTTCCTTAGGAGAGCACCCTCCCTTTCTCACACCCATGATCGGAGGCCCGACCTTCGAGGTGGCATGTCAGCGCACAACTTTTCAGGCTCTCACAGAGTTGAGACTAATGTACGACGTCTAGCTCCGAGACACTTCCTTCCGCTTCATGCCGATGCGCACCCTGAGAGCCAACCGCAGCATCTACTTCAGCATTGTTTTGGACCGCGACAATGTCATAGCCAGGAACACTCGCCTGCTTTAGGCCATGGACCACCTTCACATGAAGGTCGTTCTTGAAGCCGGTGATCAACAAGCCACTATCGACTTCTATTGTCATACGGCAACCGGCCTAATCCGAGAGAATGGGGAGTTATAGCACAAAGTCATCAAGCTTCGACAGAGTGCCATCGAGAACGCCGAGATCCGACAACAGATTTAGGAACTCAAGAAAGATATTGAAGAGTTGGCGCCATCCCCCCTCACAGGAAGAAGGCTATTAGGAAGCCCACACCCCGACCTAAGTGGGTCACCCACCACACTCTGGACATCCCTCCACCAGCACCGCCGCTCCGAGACCGATCATCATCGCAGACTCCATGATAGAAAACTTCATCGAGCCTAGTGTTCCCCGAGACACCCATGGGTCAGAGAGCACCGAGACTACCTCTGATGACGAGCACTAGTCGCTAGACACTGGATGTTTATTTTTCTTGTTTGTGATACCATCCATAAGCGACTTGTGCTATGGGTGAGATAGAAAATAAGAGCTGAATTGTAATGAATTTCATATCACACTTAATAAATAAAAATGTGAGATATTTTGAGTATAATTTTCTAAATCTCCTCTTATGATCTTGGAGAAATTTCCATCTTCAGAATGTCCAACGAGTAGAACTCGTCCTCCACCCCCAACCTACCAAGCCACGCGGTGCCCAATGGAAAAGTACCAGGGCAACGCCAGATCAGAGCACCCGCCGCCAACATCCCAACCTTGGCCGAGATGATGGCCAATCAAAATCAACTCATCACCGCACGGTTGGCACAGATGCAGTAGCAACATGCCCATATGCATTAGCAGCAGGCTCAGATAAACCGCCTGCAGCAACAACACCACTTGGAGTTACCTCCACGCCCTCAAGCCCCCACACCGGCCCCGTCACCCAATTGTCGGAATTCCTACAAATGCGACCTCCCACCTTCTCGAGTACGACCAACCCCATGGAGGCAGGAGATTGGTTGAGGACAATCCGAAAGAAGTTGGACCTCCTCCCATGCTCTAACTCAGAGTGAGTGGCCTTCGCCGCCCATCAACTCTAGGGCCCAGCAGCAGAGTGGCGGGATAACTATCGGGAATCCCAACCCGAAGGTCACTTGGTCACCTGGGCAGAATTATCCACCGCCTTTCATGTCGCCCATGTTCCAGCTGGGGTCGTGGCCCAGAAGCAGCAAGAATTCCACGACTTGCAGCAGGGAGGCAAGTCGGTCATGGAATACCTCAACGAGTTCAACCGTCTGGCCCGTTATGTGCCAGAGGAAGTCCGCACCGACGCCGCCCGTCAGGCCAAGTTCCTCCGGGGACTGAACGATGAGCTATCCGTCCAACTTGTCATCGTGGACTACGCCAACTTCCAATAGTTGGTGAATAAAGCTATCATCCAGGAGACCGAGCAGAACCGACTAGACTTCAAGAAGAGAAAGATGATAGCCTTCAAGCACAACCAGGGAATCCTTTAGAAGCGCCACTTCACTCCTCCAGCCCATGCGCCAAGCCATCACCCTTGTCCCACCTTCAGGCCGCAGTACAACTCCGGCGGTCCGAATACCGGGAACCCCCGCCCAGCTCCAACTCCACCAGCCCCATCGACATCGGCCGTCAAGACCGCCACCCTGAGAGACCGAAACGGCAAGCCGGTGGTATGCTTAAACTGTCGCGAGGAAGGGCACTACTCCAATCAGTGCCCTCACCCCAAGCAAACACAAGGAGCCGCTTCCAACCCGGCGATCAGCGCTCGTGTCAACCACGTCACCGTGGAAGAAGCCCAAGCCCTAGAAGTCGTCCTCGATATGTTTACTATCAATTCCATACCCGCAATAATATTGCTCGACTCAGGAGCAACACACTCCTTCATATCTAAGAATTTTTTAAAAATAATGTACTAGAAGTACGCCAACTACCTAAGCCTTTGGTAATTTCCACCCCCAGCAACCAAAATCTAGCCACCCTTTTTAGCCCAAGGATAAGGATAGAAATCCAAGGGGTATTATTTTGGGCAGACCCGATCCTTATAGATTGCAAGGGCTTAGACCTCATCCTCGGTATGGACTGGTTAATGAAGTAGAAGGGAATGATAGACTACGCCAGCAAGTCCATCACCGTAACCAATGAGGATGAAATCACCATCACCTTTGAAATGGCCACCTAGAGTCTGAGAAGGACTTCTCTCCACCAGATGGCCATAGAAGAAGTACTTGTAGTCCGAGAGTATGTAGACATTTTTTCGGAAGAACTGCCAGGAATGCCACCCAAGAGGAACATCGAATTCATGATCGATCTTGTCCCCGGAACCACGCCCATCTCCAAATGACCGTACCGCATGGTCGCAAATGAGCTAACAGAAGTGAATAGTAACATTGAAGAGCTTGAACAAAAAGGTTATATCCGACCGAGTACCTCACCTTGGGGAGCACCGGTCATATTCGCTATGAAGAAGGACAAGACGAAGGGGGTGTGTGTGGATTATAGGGTCTGAATGATGTAACCATCAAGAACAAGTATCCTTTACCACAGATCGACGACTTGTTCGATCAGATCAAGGGAGCCTCAATCTTTTCTAAGGTTGACCTCCGATCAGGCTACCATCAGCTCAGGATCAGAGAAGAGGACATCCCCAAGACTGCCTTCACGTCCCGTTATGGACTATACGAGTATATGGTGATTTCTTTCGGACTCACGAATGCCCCCGCATTCTTCATGAACATGATGAACAATGTCTTCATGGAATTCTTGGACAAGTTCATTGTGGTGTTCATAGACGATATACTCGTCTACTCCAAGACCAAGGAAGAGCATGAAGCCCATCTCTGTCTGACCTTGGGAAAGTTACGGGAGCATCAACTGTATGCCAAGTATAGCAAGTGCTAATTCTGGTCGTCCGAAGTGAAGTTCCTAGGGCATGTCATATCTGCCGGAGGAATAGCCGTGGATCCGACCACGGTGGAAGTAGTAACAAACTGGTTGCAACCTCATAATGTATCGGAGATCAGGAGTTTTCTAGGATTGGACGGATATTACCGGTGATTCATCGAGAATTTTTCCAAGATCGCCAAGCCCATGACCAGATCATTACAGAAGGAAGTAAAATTTGAATGGACTCCAGCCTGCGAAGAAAGCTTCCAAACCCTCAAGAAGAGACTCGTATCAGCCCCAGTGTTGACACTTCCGGACATCCGGAAAGACTTCCATGTCTACTACGATGCTTCTCGCCTTGGACTAGGGTGTGTTCTCATGCAAGACGGGAAAGTACTATCATACGCCTCACGACAATTGAGACCGCACGAGCGGAACTACCCCACGCATGACTTAGAACTGGCGGCAGTAGTCCATGCACTGAAGATATGGAGGCATTACCTTGTGGGTAACAAGTGTTAAGTCTTCACCGACCACAAGAGTCTCAAGTACATATTCACCCAACCAGGTCTAAACCTCAAGCAGAGAAGATGGTTGGAACTGATCAAGGGTTATGACTTAGGCATCCATTACCATCTCGGTAAGGCAAATTTAGTGGCAGATGCTCTAAGCCGGAAGGGATACTGCAATGCCCTCACGGTACAAGATCAGGCCCCTTTGCTATATAAAGAGATGGAAAGATTGAACTTAGGGATCACCATCACGGAGTACCTCACTGTACTTGAAGCCAGGCCTGTCTTGATGGACAATATCCGTGAGATGCAGAAGGAAGACCCCGACATAGCTGAGATCCAGAAGAATATGAGAAGGGAAAAAGCCCCAGGGTTCTCCGATGATGAAGTTGGCACCGTATGGTTAGGAAACAAGATATGCGTGTCCAATAAGTCCGAGGTTAAGGCTCTCATTATCGGAGAAGCCCATGAAACCTTGTACTACATACATCCCGGAAGTACCAAGATGTACCAGGACTTGAAAGAGAAATATTGCTGGGTCAGTATGAAAAGAGAGATAGCTGAATATGTGGCAAGGTGTGACACTTGTCAACGAGTCAAGGCAGAACACCAGAGACCTGTTGATCTTTTACAGCCCCTCAAAGTTCCCGAATGAAAGTGGGAAGAGGTAGGAATGGACATCATCACTGGACTGCCCAAGACTCAGGATGGGTATAATTCCATTTGGGTGATCATCGATCGGCTCACCAAGGTGGCTCATTTCATCCTGTCAAGACACCTTATAGTGGTTCGAAGCTAGCAGAGTTATACATGACCCGAATCGTGTGTTTACACGGGGTTCCAAAGAAGATAGTATCTGATCGAGGAAGTCAATTCACTTCTAAGTTTTGGAAGAATCTTCAGGAAGAGCTCGGCACTAGGCTGAAATTCAACACATCATATCATCCGTAGACCGATGGTCAGACTGAAAGGGTGAACCAAGTGTTTGAAGACATGCTTAGGGCCTACAACATAGACTTTGGCGGAATATGGGACAAGATTTTACCCTATGCAAAGTTGTCCTACAACAATAGCTATCAGGTCAGCCTGTAGATGTCACCATTCGAGGCATTATATGGACGTAAGTGCCGAATGCCGCTACTTTGGGATCAAACCGGTGAATCCCAGTTGTTTGGTACGGACATTCTGCGAGAAGCCAAAGATAAAGTCAAGGTCATCAGGGACCGATTGAAGATAGCCCAATCTCGCCAAAAGAGTTATGGCGACAACCGTCACAGAGATTTAGCGTTCGAGGAAGGCGATTACGTCTATCTTCGAGTCACTCCCCTCCGAGGCACTCAGAGGTTCAACATGACGGGGAAGTTAGCTCTCCGTTATGTTGGCCCGTTTCAGATCATTCGTCGACAAGGAGAGGTCGCATACCAGTTAGAGCTACCACCCTCCTTGGCCGGAGTACACGATGTGTTTCACGTCTCCCAATTGAAGAAGTGTCTTCGAGTACCCACCGAACGAGTAGATCTTCAGAAGCTCGACATCCAATGAGACTTGACCTATATCGAGAAGCCCGACCTAGAGGTCAAGGAAAGAGTAACTAAAAACCGAGTGGTTCGTTTCTGCAAGGTTTAGTGGAATAACCACCCCACCAAAGAAGCCACCTTGGAAAAAAAGGATGACCTAAAAGCCCACTACCCCGAGCTATTCTAGGAACCTTTCGAATCTCAAGACGAGATTCTTTGTAAGGGGGATAGGTTTGTAACACCCCAATTTTTTGAACAATAAAATAAATTCAGAAAATACTTTTTAAGGAGATAATTTAATTTTTATTTTCCACAAATCTAAAAATTCCTAAGATAAATAAAATCTAGAGAATAATTCAAATCATGGTCTAGAAAATTTATATTACGTTCCTAAGACCAAGATGCAATTTTGGGAATTTTTACAAAATTTTCAACCTTAGATGC